>JAZGTH010000069.1:6492500-6887500 GCA_036877525.1 Chromobotia macracanthus
CCTGTAGCTCAGTGGTAGAGCATTGCGTTAGCAGCGCATTGCGTTGTGGGTTCGATTCCCAAGGAGCACGTGTACTAAGAAAATGTATAACTTCAATGCACTGTAAGTCGCTTTGGGTAAAAGTGTCTGCCAAATGCGTTAATGTAATGTGAAATGCTATAAAAATTTAGTTTATAAGATTTTTTATTGTAAAAATGCATAAAGTTTTCTGTCAGGGTTAGAAGGTTATGGGGTAACTGTTTATAACTAGCTGTGCATAGAAACAATAGAAGTCTATGGAATGTCGTCATTTATATAGATTAGAAAACAAACAAACTGCAAACTGCAATCAGTGGACAAATTATAATTATTTGATTATTAAAATGTTATCAGGAAAAATGTAACAAACAGATAAATTTGCCACTTAAAGGCAGCATGACTTCAGAAATAGCAGCGGTTCCCTCTCAGTACTGAGAACTGTAGATAAACTCATTGCTTTACTATTTGTAATGACGGTCTTGGCCAGCGCCGCTAATTATGACCCGTGGCTAATGAGGGAAAAAATCTGTTTGTATGGGCTCAGTATGTACTAGCATGACTTGAACTGGGCACACACACACATAGTTAGTGAGAGTATATATGTGCAACACTACCCCAGCTTGTTCCAGATGGCAACAGAAAGAAAATGTCTTGAATTAATCAGTCGCCGCTAATGTTTTCAATCCTCACTGTATCTCAGAGAGCTTAATCCTCACAACTGTGCAGCCAGCAACCTCATCTGTACTCACAAGAGCAGTCTGACAGAAAATGAGAAGAAAAATACAGTAGAAATAAAATAATTGAGCTGAATTGTACATTAACATCTTGTGCTAAATAATTTACACAGAAATGAAGGAAAGAGGAAATGAAACGATACAGAATTAGCCAGCAACCAGACAGAGTGAGTGTACTGTAGAGTACTGTAAGTGTGTACTGTATATGAGATACAGTAGAGTGGACTGTGTAAATAACACTGTTACTAACACTGACTATTACATAGTAGTGCTCAGCTCTTTTAAAAAAACATTTACAGTAAACATAGATAAAGAAGAATCCCTCCAACTACACACAGCCATATACTGAATGTAAGAGATTGTAAACATGGGGGAGTCTAACACATGCATATTGTAACTACACTATTTAGTACTGAACAATTATATAAGCCTTACATGCTGCAGATGGCCCTGCCTGTATATTTGAAGCAAGACCCAGAGGCTGATATTTCTATTGTTGCTCCCCAGTTGTAACACAAATGACTGTAGCCCATGGTCGAATCAATAGTGCTGCTGAGTACTGTAACCCATGCAGGAGTCAGTGAGGCCGAAATGAATAGAAATGTTCTTTATTACTGATTCAGCTCACTGCAGAGTGCACCAGTGGAGCCTGAAACTGCAGAACAGAAGTAAAGAATCAGACAGATGGACAGATAGATAAACACACAGAGTGACAGATATAGACAGACAGACAAACATAGATAGATAGATGACAGACAGACAGACAGACAGACAGACAGACAGAAAGATAGATAGATATGGGGGAGGCTGTTTTATATTAGGGGACCATGGGTTGGCTGAGAGTTTTTTTTCCTGAATTGTCTGATGTAGAGAAAGTGAATAAGTATGTATAAGAAGATATATGGTGGACCTACGTGATGCTGAACCTAATGGTGAAGAATAATGCCTCAGTGTTGTATGAAACAGCAGCCAAGGGGCAGATGGAGTGTATAAGATGAAGTGTGTTTATTCTGTGTGTGAGGGTTTGGTGGTGTGCTCCACAGCTTCCTGGTCTGCTTTCCCATCTTAAGCTCCATGGATCAACACACTGAATCTGAATGAGCATCGCTTCAATTGTGTGTGACCTCCCCAATACCACACACACACACACACACACACACACACACATATATATATCAACATGGCCAAACACTTTCAGAGGTTCAAACACAATCTTTACCTCAGAATACTGTTGTCCACAAACAGATGTTTGATCCACTATATAGAATAATAAACATACTTAAGGGGGTATTTAGACTTTGTCACTTCATGCATCTTAATCAGATTGGCTAAGCAATTTAATTTACACTTGGCCACATAAATGTGTCTCTGCACGAATAATATAAATCCAATAGGCTGTTCCAGCTCTGTGTAAGAGATAATGTGCAGTCAGCCAGTTGCTGATGTAATGTGGTAAACACATGTGACCTGAACAACTAGATGCAGAGTTGTGCCATGCATTGTATGCTTAAAACATCCCCTGAATATGTTTATGACTGGACAACTATCAGTTTACATCCATGAAGTGACCAGGTGTAAATGTCCCCTGAGTGTTTTGAAAACACTGATACGGGTGCTTTGTAAACAAATTAGGTTTAAGATGCTGTACCTTCATACAGGAATTGGCTTTTAATAAACCACTAATGATACATGGTGCATTTCCTGTTTCCCTAGGGAACAATCTAAGAAGAATCACTAGATGTTCTCTACTGTGTCTCTCTCAGATGGGACAGACACTCAGTTGCACGCATGTGATTGCATTACAGCACGGGGCAGTCCACACTGCAGCTATCAAGTGAACATCTGTCAGATTAACTACACTGAAATGCGCATCAACACACATAAGGTGTGCTGACTTATTCTGGCACTCCTGGTCCCTCAGCGCTACTAAACCAGCATCCTCTGGGCTTGGAAACAGGATGAGCAATCACTGAAACTATGGTGCTGCTGAGTCATTTTGGCAGGGACTCTAAAAATGCCCTTAAAGAAAGAAAGGGATAGTACAAGACCTAAATTGAGATGCTGTATGATACTGTGTCTAAGGCAATATCCACTTTCAGTCCACTTCTTTCTTTACAGTCTGTTCTTTCAAGGAGGTGACTGTCTTGTTATTTATGATGTAAATGCAGTATTCATAAATTCACCTTATCCAGCACCAGCGTTTTAGGTGCAGCAACAGACAGACAGAAAGACAATCAGACAGACAGAGATTTGAATTTTAATAAATGGTGAAAGATTTGGAATCTGAGGAATGGTTACAATAGAGTTTGACACTACTTTGTAAGCTTGAAACAGCCAATTATTTGGACATCTTTGTGGTGAAGTGCCCTTTGCTCAACCAGAAAGCAAAGATAAAGTCTCTCAAGGACATGATCAGGTCAAGAGGAGAGTTTTGCCTCATAACGTTTCCATAAATTGGGCCTTTAAGAGCTCTGTGCTTTTTCACTTTTTTGTAAGTCATGCACTGAGGCATTGTTGTCAGTGGGAAGGCAATGGGTGTGCTATCAATTAAAAAAAATCAAACTGTGAAGCTATTTTGTTTGTTGCTATATGATAATGAACCATGCTGGCATAGTATTAAATGATGGTATAGTATTAAATTATAGTTTTATATAGTTTTTATAAGTTAAATACTACCTCCTCAGAAAACTTTCATTAGATTAATAACCACCTAGGTATGCACACATTATTAACATATGTAACATTTCATTTTCCTGTGCAAAAGTCTCCTAGTAATGTAGCATTAGCATTATGTTATATAATATATAATATATAGCTCTTTGCAGTTCTATAGCAATTTTCAATTCACTCCATGTTTTACAGCATGAGACAGATATTAAAAATATATCAAGTGCAAAGAGAACAAAAAGACTATAGCGAACAAATTAATGTTGCCACAGGAAACAGGAAAGATAATAAATATATAATGTAGGGCAAAAAACGATAAAAGAGTGCAGTTTACAATTGTACATTTTTATGCAATAGACTTGAATCACTATTTTGTTTTTCTGTTAATACAGACAGAAAGAAACAGGCACACAACACACACATACACTCCACAATAATAAACTTATCAAGTCTGACACACAAGCATGTATGTACGAGTGTTTCCTAGAATGCACACAGACAACACAGTAGAACATTAACTGGACAACTGGCGAGTTTCTGTCTTAAACCTGGTACAAGCGCAGGACTGTTTGTCTTTGGCACTGCAGGTGGTATGATTTGCAGCAGTAATATCGCTGTGCTGGATCCCAAAACACTCTAAACTCTTTTCACCACGTTCCTCTTTCATTGACACACAAACAGAATCATTACATGCAGAGAAACAACAGAGCCACAATCTGTACACTTTGCACATTAAGGCTCATGTAAGACAGTTTAATGTCTCTCTTTTCCCTTATCTCATAATTTCATATTGTACAGTCTTTACAAACATTTTACGAGCTAGCAGACACACACAGAGATAAAGATATTCAGATACATTTTAATTAACAAATTTTACTACATAATATAATGCTTATATAATGCATTCTCAAAGTAACGTCACAACAATTTCATCTGTTATGCAGCTTTGAACGTTCCATTATCATTTTATTCAAACAACAAAACAAGAGGACAAATTGTATTATGCTTGTATTTTTGGTACTTGGTCTTATTCTGTCTGTGTGGTATGTCTGCGGTTCTCCAATAATTCACTTTGTCTCGTCAACTATGCCAGCTTGAAAAAAAACAGTTTCAACAATGCATCAAGCATTCAAACACAAAGCACAGAAGCTAATATTGGTTTTAAATGAGATAAAGCTTTTAAATATGTTTTTGATGTCTTTGCCAGCAATAGAATATTAATTCTGAAGTCACACACGCTCAGACAAGCACAACAGAAATTTCACTGATATACACACTTCCATTAACTGGTGAAATGGACACTTTAATCTAGTCTTTCTTTCTCTAAATGGCTGCAGTGCCTCACAATAAAAAAGGAAACTGTTTAGCTGTCTTTTGTGCACCAATTCTTTTCCAGACAAAAAAAGCATTCTTTGCTTATGTGTACAAACAGCATCCAGCTAGTGCAGAAGAAACAAGCTTTATTCTGTTTGTTCATGAGTTTTCTCACAGTTCCAGTCAAATCGTTTAATTACACTTGGTGAACTCTTGTGGGAAGAAAGTTGCCCATAAAGTCAGGATAAGAAAATATTAGTCCTAAACTTTGTCTGCAGTAACTAGAGAGTTTAGTACATCATTTCCCACTCCAAGTTCTTCTAGCCTGCCCTTGAAACTCCTTGTTGTATGGCCGCTTGTTTTCCCTTTGCCTTTTTTATTCCTTGGAGTAGGAAAGACATTAGAAGGACAATTTTTATACACACAAATATGAATATACACCAACTCAAACCATTTTTAGCTATCTGCTCTGTCAACTTCTGTAACCATATCTTTGTGGAACACCATCTCTTAAAACTGACATGTTCCCGGAGAGACCGGAAAAGACAGCTAAACAGCAGAAACAATACCGGTGCCAGGTCAATGAGGGAAGGGGCAGGACATATAAAAATAGTGGACAGGATCCACATTTAAAGGGGAAGTGCATAATAATTTTGAATAGTAAAATACCTTTTCCTATCATAACTTAATATGTGACTAAATAGACGACTAAAAGAACTCCAAAGGTGGCTATTAAAACACTGTTGTTCATAAGAAGTCCATCACTGCAGTTTAACTGCTACGGAACAGCTGTTATTCTAGATCAGATAACAAAGCAAAGCCTCTTTGCTGCAACTGAGGACCAATTATTCATAAATACTGTGTGCCTTGTCTGTTTCTTCAGTGTCTTCGCTTCATTCAGTCTATGGATAGAGGGTCTCTTCGTGCTGAGTTCTAAGACATAAATAAAATGGATGAGTTGATTCTGTAATGTTATTCATTGAGAAAAATTAAACCTTCCAAAAAGAAGATTGAGATGTGAGATTCAAAGAGGGTTTTATGGAGGAGGAATACTAAAAGCTTTCTTTGTCATAAATATCAGAAAACGTTCATCAAAATCATCAATCTGCATGAAGACACAAACTTTCATAGGGAGACAGCAGGAGGCATAAAATTCACATCATATAATCTTCTGTTTAATGCTATTTTATATGTGCTGTTATGAATGTACTCAATTATTCATACTTTCAATAACTGAATCAATTTTAAACGGAATAAAACTGACTTCACCTTAGCTGAAGACTGCAGCTTGTGCGCTTTTGTAGATACTTTGTCTCTTAGTTCTCAAAGTATGACAAAAATAAGTGCCAAGATACCTTGTTTTGTTCTCTCTGTTTCACAGAGGTTTGACATATACTTTCAGTGTACACCTGCAGCATGCTGTCTGTACAGTGCAGTTCTGCTGAGTACTTTAGTTTGTCAAACAGCTCTTCTCCCCTCCTGCATCTCTCTGTATGCCAGACATCAGGACCAGCCTTCATCCCAGCAGCATATGAGGAAAGGCAACACTCTGCCATCATGTTCTATCTCTTCTCCACACCTCTCCATTTACCAAGTTTCAAGTCAAGAAATAGGCTGATGGGAAAACAGTGAGAGATAAACGAAAAACAAGCAATAAAGTAAAAGAGAGGCGAGCTAGCATCTGCTAGTGTCCAGTCACAGTGTGGGGCTGATAAATCCAAAAACGCTTGAGTCCTGCGAACCGTACACCTTTCAATTACCTAGCATGCCTGGCTCTGTGATTAATGAGGACCTGGGGTGAATCCTAAAGCCTGGCAACAGTGGTCAGCTCCAAAAATAAGAAAAAAGGGAGAAAACTGAGTAAAACCAAGACTTGTAGAGGAAAAGATGACCACAAAATAAAAGGACAGAAAATGTGAAAGAGAGAGAGTGAATAAGAGAAACACCAGATAGATTGTACATTTTCCAATAACATCCAGCTTTAATCGTTTAATACAGAGTTTAGGTCAACAGGATGTAACAACATAAAGTTGACAATTTATAACATACTTTAGAGTGCAATGGAAGCATGAGTTCTCTGAAATGTTCTCTTTATTCAGTTAAACACATCTGACTTTATACAGTCATTTTTAAGACATTGCATCATTGCATCTTTAAAAACCTACAAGGTCATTGTTCAGTAAAATACTGCATTGATCACAAGGCCTTCTGTGTCAAGCTCCCTTAAGATATTACCTCACTGTTACAGATTGTTGAATTTTTCTTTTAATCCTGCTCTAAAAAAAGACAGCATATTAAGCATATTGAATTACCCATCAATGTTTTTATTCGTGAAAAATTTCCAGTCCACGCAACCTCTGAAATTTGCATCAAGAGAGGCTAGCAAAGAAATGATGGTTAAAAAGGGAGAGCAAGAGAGCCAGGGACCGAAATGGGCACTGAAGCAAATGACAGATTGAACCGGTAAAGAGCGTGAAGGGGCGGAGATGAGGATTATAAGAGATGACGAAGAGTGTGAGCACAAGGGTGAAATTACACATGGAGAAATACAGCATGTGGCAGATCTTAAGGGTTAGAAATGAGCTGATGATAGAAAAAGCTCACTAGCCATCATGAGAATCACTGAGTGCAATTTGTATCTTCATTCAAGTGTAGTGAGCTACGCTGCTAGCTACTACCGCTAGCAATGCTACTTGTTCATCACTTGGATGTTTAACCTGTACTGTTTAACAGTACGAGCTTGACTCTCCATTACTGCCTGTGGGCAATCACTCAAACCCCTGCTCTGTCATGTCACACACTCACTCATCCACAAACGCAGTGCCTGTCCCAGCATCCCATAATATTCTAACCTCTGACTGAACTTCCCGTTTAAACATCCTCTAATCATATCTACTTACCTCCAGGTGGCACATGCCGAATAACAATTGATTTATCCTTGTATCTTTCTTTGCTAATGGTTCTTGGGGGGCCCACTTGCTGTTCTATAATATCATTTTACTATAGGTTCTGTAATAAGGACTGGCACTGTAATCCAATTATGATAGTCCATAAACACTGGTGACTACAGTATGCGTCAATGGTTTACAGTAAGGCTGTAATATGGCTCCTATTCGGTTCACAAACAGAGCCTCTTTGTCTGGAGAATGAAAAGTTATTTGTCTGTTTCTGTTTTCTGACCACATCTGTTAATATCTGTCCCTCTCTTTGGGCTGATATATTACTTTAATGTAACGAGACCTGGAAATTGTGCTTTGAGAACACCCTCACTAGTCACAACCTACTGGTTTTGACAAAATTTATAAAGATTGTTGAATGGTTCCAAATATTAACATGTAATAATTTTCTAAATTTAAAAGTATTTTGCCATAGAATATGTATGGCAAAATATGAATATGAATAATATATAGTTTCATATAATATAAATAAGTATATATATATATATACATTTATATACATATATATATTAAATTCATGCACATAAACAAGCAAATTCTCTTTACCTACAAAAGGCCCATAAATATCTTTAAATGGTGAGACAGAATGCAATTAAAGCGTAAGCGCAAGTTATTTGTTCTTAATGAATGTTCATTATATGTGCAATATGCAGGCAATATGTTGTGTTTCCCAGGTTTTTTAAACATATAATAACTGTCTGTTATCAGAATGACTTTGTACATGCACAGATATTAATAAAGCTGCCACAACAGCATATATTCAAAATAAGGTGTGTATATATAAAGCATACATCACCAAAGAACAGTTTCTGATTAAATTACTTAAATTTAGAGACAAGAAGGTAATATTTCCACTATTGTCTGTTCTGTTCCACCCTGCTTTATTATAAATAATGTGCAGGGCTCTGCAGTATTGTATTTTGAGAGCAGAATTGACTACATGTGCTACTTAGAGGACCTCCACTGCATGATGCAGTCAAGCCCTGCAGTGAACTACAGCAGAACATTATTCAAGATCTGGGCCGGGGACCTGCCACTTCCTGCCAAGTTACGGTAAGCTTTGTAGGAGCCAGCGTCTAGAGAGTTCCCTCTTCCATGTACAGCCTTCCACACATTTGGAAAAGCACCTTGCAGTGGCACTGATGGATAACAGAATTCATTGCCAATGTTTTCAAAATGTAGTAACAGTTTAAATCTGGAACACTTTAAATTGAATCTATTTCTAAAAAAAGCGGAGAGTGCTTATCTCAACAGAGTGAGCAGTTTTAAATATATATGATCCTTATAGCACTAAGTGCCAGAACTTAAGAACATAAGTGCTTCTCCCATTCAAAATATTTTGACTTGCACGACTTGCAGTGTGTGTTCACTCCTCCATCAGTCCATCAGTGATCGGTTAAATGCAGAGGTCACATTTCGGGTATGGGTTACCATATCTGACAAATATGTCACTTTCACTTCACTTTTCACTTTTTAAACTTAATGAGATTAATAGTCTGATGTTGTTATATAGAGCTTTAAAGTCCTAATCTCTAATTGAACTGTCATTCAAAACTATGCATCTACCTCTCATATCTCTCTTATTTCTCTTGTAGTTGTGTTTTGCTTTCGCTAAGAAGCCTAAAGAAACATTATAATGATCGAATGGAGCATGTGTACACATGTCCATGTGTAGACCCTCTCTCTCTCTCTCTCTCTCTCTCTCTCTCTCTCTCTCTCTCCCCCCCTCTCCCATAAATAAGTGTTTTCCAAAAGTCAACTGTGGTAATGACTGCTGCATTTCAATTTTATGCCTGATCATTTACTTCAATATTGGCAGCACATAATTGCTCATCAAACTGAGCGTGTCACTGCTGCAGACATGTTCACATGCTTATTATTCATGTTAGGGCTGAACTCCAGGCATTTAACACATCTTAAAATTGCAAGGGTTTAGCTGCTACATACATAGATCATCTAAACAGCATACAAAACATGACTCTGTGCAGGCCACATGGTTAAAACGAATAAAGACATGCTGATTTTCCATCAGGACTGCTCTGAGTGAGATACTGAGGGAGCCACATTATGGAGACATGCCTGCTGTCAGTCACTATAAGTCTGTTTGTGAAGAGCTGAGGAGTTGCCAGAGAAGTTTGTGTGGGGGGAGGGAGGCATTTTATCCCTCAATGAAAGCAATGACACATGGCACTGGACTGAGTTGAAGCTGGCTTGGATTAATAGCTGCACAGTTCCAAAGTAGAAAATGGTTCCACATTCTGTAATACAGCAAACACACAACTGTTGTGTAGAGACTATATCCATTCTAATAATTTTAAGTTGTATTTCCCTAATTCCCCTAACGTTACAAATATTTTATTTTAAATGTTCTAGGAATGTCCAGCTTTTTAATGTTGTATTTAATGTTATTGCTGTTAATAAAAGCTACTCAAACTTTTCTTTTTAATTCTGTTACCTTCCACTAACAATGTAAGAATAACGTTTTTGATATATGATATATAATGTTAAAAAAGCATTCTACTAATGTTACTGCAAAAAAGTTTTTGACAACTTTGAGAGAACATTAGCCAACGTTCTGAGAATGTTTTCTGTTAGATGGGATGCTACATGCCTCAACCTTTCATAAGGACACAGGTCTACAAGTAGCATCATATGGAAGATCTCAGAATTCAGAAACTGATATCAAAGGCAGAACAGAAATGACTTGCTTGAAAACTAGAGGTGAGAAATGAGAAATTTGAAAGGCTGAAAACAGCTGTAAAACTACTGTTCTAATGAGATTCCAATGTTTTGCTGTTCTTTTAATTAAAAATGATGTCAGTTTTGCTGAGGAGGGACAGAATAATCCAGATGTTTTGGAAATGTTTGGCAAGATGCAAGGTAATGAAGGCAGGGTGTCAGTGGAATGCTGGGAGAGACAGACCCCTGGGAGACAGATGCTAGCAAAGCTCTGCGGTAATAAGGCTGGACTGAAGCAGGACTGTTCTCCTCCCCTCCTCCTTCAGCTAAACTCACTGATTCTTCCACTCTAATTGGACAATGGGGGCGCAGAGCTAGTAATGGTACACACAATCAAACACACACATGAGCACACACCCGCACAGTCACGCACAAACACACAGGACAAAAAGTCATACCATGATGCTACAGTACAAGGGATCTCATTGGGGCTATGAAACTGTTTGGATGAAACCATAGCTCAAATTATATTTATCATCATCCACATCTAAGCAGCAGTGCTTAGCTACTGGTCATAACACCACTGATACTGGAGGTGAAATGATGTGACATAAAACATTATATTACATTAAAAATGGGTATTGGGGTTACAAAATGTTTGTATCGAGGCCAAGACATATTAATTATTTTGCTTATTAGTTTTCCTATGCGGTTGATGGTACTAATAATACATTTTATGTTTGCTTTTAAACATATGATAGGCAATTTCGTAGGCAATTTTGTAGGCTAGCAATAGCTAACCTACAAAACACATAAACACATACATAGATTGACATGCATGATTGGACGAACATATTATGGTCTTGCACCTTCCACAGAAGATATATATGATATAAAAATTATTATACATTATTTGGTCACCGCTTGATGTATGATGTATTTTTGGTTTCTTATATCAAAACCAGCTAAAAATCACAGATCCAAACCACACATACTCTCACTACCTTCCCCACTCCTGCCTGCTAATATAGGCCACATCAATTTTTCACATCATCTCTCCTGCTTTTATAACGGACCCATGAGTGGCCGTGTCATATCCACCATTAAAATTGCTCCCGCTCTCATTTTCTCTTTCAACTGTAGCTGCGTATGGGACAGCTCAGTAAGCCAATGTATGCAGTGAGCTACACTCTGCATAATCACAGGATTAAGTGTTTGAGCTGCCGGCGGGTGCCGGGGCTCCTGTCCGAAGCTGTGACAGAGGTTCATCTTGGGTGCTGGAGAGAGATTGCTTGTTCCTTCCGTTTTGTGATGCATTGTCCCCACTCTGCTGTCTCTTCACAGGCAGCATGGGTAACACCCAGGGGCAATAACGTGGATTAAAGAGGGGAAAGCTTCACAGGAGCTCAGCCTGATAACCTATTCCAAAACCTCACCAGTGCAGCAAAACCAGCAGTCAGCGCGATTCTGTTTATCTAAAGTCCCACCATATTCTGTTCTGACACAGGAAACGGCACTCTCAGCAGGCTCATTATAGGGAAGATGGAATTTTTGCATGTGTATGATTCTTGCGCATGAATATGTGTCATTTTATGGTTTCCTCTCGTTCACTGAGGTTGTGTCTCATTCGACGCCTGAGTTTTGTATGGCATGAATCTGTATATACAGATTCGGACAGTAGAAAGTGACTTGAGTCATTAAACACTAAGATGCTGATGACTCAATCACCCGTAACACATTTATGATGCAAAATGCTAAAGACAGCAGGTATTTATCAACCATATTGCTGCATATTATCTAATGCATTTGTGTTGCAGCTGTAAAGTACAGTGATATTTTAAACATGCTCTAGTGCTGTTTTTTGTTAAGCAAAAAGATAACATCTATTTGTAACGACATGACAATTATAATAAAGCAAACGCACAAAACAAATTATACACAAATGAACACATTAATAAAAGGGGGGAGGGAATTTCCAGGCTTCTGTAAACAATTTCACTTGTGCTTGTTCTTTAATGGTCGGAGAGACTTGATAATATTTCTTGTAAGTCAATATAATAAGCAGCTTATACTAATAGTTTTTTTTTTGCGTTTTTGAGGATAAAAAAGCCACAATGTGACATCCTTAGAAATGGCTGATTGCTTGGGAAGTGCACTTTCTACACAATAAGGGAGAGGATTGAGAAACATCCTGCGTGAATGTGGACTTGTATCTATGTATCTATCAATATATAGATATTTTCAAGGACGCTTGAAAATTATACTGTTTTACTTACATGCCAAACTAGGCTTGTATGGGCCAATGTACAATACACTGACTACATAATTAGCTGTGATATATTCATTATAAATCGATAATTCCGCATTAAATTGATATTGTTCTATAAAATCACTACAGATTTGTTCAACACCTCTTAACATGTTTGCAATATGTGTATTTGGGTTTTTGTCCCCTGTTAGCATTTCAAGCAGTAACCGGCAATTAAAGTGTAAAAGGTAGCACAGTATAGAGTATACAATGCCCTGCTCTCTATTGAATAAATCATATCCACACTAATGAGATCTCTCTCCTAATGGGTTTCAATGAAGTGTGTCTTCACACAAAAAATAAATTCACAATCACTGCAAACACACTGATAGGCACACGCTCACAAACATAAAGCCCTTAGTGAAAGTCCAATGAGCTCATTTCTCCGTCACCGTCTGCGTAAACAGCAACCACCACAGAATGCAAGCTGTGAATGCAAGCAAAATACAAAAGCTTTCCCTTCTCTTTAAAATAAAACAAACAGTGAAGACTGCACTATGACTGATTACATTAAGGGTTCATTTGTAGCGAAAAGATCCATTACCCAACGTTGACTCAATGTGCATTTTGAAAAGGCTTGTATTTATTTATACAGCATTTTTTGACATTTAAATGCATGAATAATTACCCATAAACCCCACCAAAACAAAGCTGTCAAGGTTAATATTTCTTAACTCAACATTATGTATTTCTTTGTGTACCTCTGTCTTTGTAGTATTTCACCTGCTTACAGGTTCCAAAAAACAAATTTAATTGTATACTAACATTTACTTTGCAGCTATTCGACGTATGTCATGCTCCAGGTCTAAATAAAACCTATTTTCTCAAGTAACATTAATTTAACATTGCACAACTGAATGTTGTTTACTGCAGTTTCCCATTTCATCAATACCATCTCTGTCACAGTGGCACATGTTTGGGGCAGGACTTTTTTTCGATTTCTGTTTGTCCAACCAATTGCAGATGTTCAGAAAACCAGGCTGAAAATGACATTTTAGCCATTTCAACCGGTCCATTTGCTATTGAAATGATACTCCTCACCTTTAGGGTAACATTAATGTCAAACATTTTCAGTCCTTAGCCATTAAGTCTTCTGCCTTATTCAGCTTGATTCTTGCAATAATGAAACTCGACAGTCTCTGTCCTGATTGACAGAAAATCATTTGATTGACAGTTCAATATCCAGACCCATTCATCTGGAAATGGAAGCTAGCACAGAGGGCTGCGGGGTTAACGCCAGTCTTGGAGCTGAGAAATAGCACTGGCATACAGACATATCAATTCTACTGAGATCCTAACATGCACACTGTGTTATGGTAACTGTATGCTACTGTAGCACGACAAGGTGCTAGCAACTCCAAGGTCATGGGTTCGATTTCCAGGCAAACAAATAAAATGTTTACTTTCAAAGCACTTTGAATAAAAATGTTTGCATAAATGTAAATGTAACTTTTTTTTCCATTTTGTGTACCATGTAATTAGATGCAATGCCACTCACACAGGTGCCACTTAATTTGCATTCCATCTTGGAGACACAGTATACAACTCAAAATAATATTAACCTGCATGAGATGAAGGTTATTACATTGCATTACACACTAATTCTACAGTGAGAAAATGTAAATGCTCAAAGATTGGAACTGATGTGTGAGACACAAATAATTCAACAATCTCAAAGTATAATCAAACAGTATGCTTTTAGAATGAATAAGAGATCAAACTGTTGTATCTCAGATGTGTTAAGACATGGAGAGGGAGGTTCCAGTCCTAAATGATCCAGAAACTGAGATAAACCCAGAACCTTGAGAAATATATTTGATCTGTGGCAACATTGTGAGAAAAAACAAGAGGAGGTAACTGGACACAGTCAGTGTGAACGAGTGAGCAAAATTGACCCTTCAAATGTCTGAAACCATCTCCACTTTAGCACAAATACGTTATCACTGTTCAAGGAGAAGTGGAACGTCAGCAGGACATTTCCCTCAGCTATACTACACAAGAAACCTTGATCAGTTTCTTGCTGATGAGTTTGTCACATCACTACATGGTGCCACAAGCTCGTGATAAGACCAATAAAGGAAGACATTTTACTTGGCTTTAATTGTATTTCAGACCCTGTGTATATGATAGGCCAAATTTGATCAGTAGTCTTACAGCAGATGAACAGCAAGTAACTAATTGGGTAGCCAATGTTCTCCTTCCCCTAAAAATGTTCCTCTGCAGCCTGCCATTGCACAGATGTTCATCTATGTGCCAAAACCCCTCCTGCAATCCAAGTTTTTTTCTGCGCCCCCCCCAAATGGTCGTGGAGACCGAGCCAAGCTTGTGTATTAATGTGCCTAACTCCACTCTGTCACTCTTTCAATTCTAATTGGTCTGTAGCTTACCCTGCTTCTTAACATTGATCTCTGCTGCAGCGCACCACTGAGATGGGTCACAGAGTTTTGTCTGTGTGGGCCTTTGCATAGTTTAAGCAGGTCTAATTAGAAACCGCTGTTGCTCTTGCTAGTGTCATTTCCTCTCTCTGGCTCAGAGATGTTCCGTATTCGTCTGTATTATCAAGTACAGGTTCATTGTTTAAGCTCCCTTGTTATCTTTACACTTGCCATTGTGTTGTTGTTTACTCCAATTATTTACCCTACCTCGGCCTTTAAACCCCAGACCCTAAGTGCCTCAAACTGCATCGGGGGCCGGTTTTCACTGGGTTGCCATGGTGACTGACTGAGTCATCTGTTGCTCCACTCTGGCTTTGAGCTTCAACCGCTAACCTCTGCCTGCATGTATCTGTTCTTTTGTTCTTTGCCCCTCTTTCTCTCTGGCTGTCTCTCCATCCTTTAGGTTGAGTATGTTGGACTATCCAGAAAACAGAATAAGAGAAGCTGGCACACTGCTGACATTCCATGTTTAATGACTACATGTCTGCCCTGTATGGAGCTTCATCAGATCAGACAAACAACCACATATTCTTTTCTTAACCCTGATGTGTGAAATACAGGTGGATTACTATGTGCAAATAGACGTGCGTACAGTATATGCTATTCATAATTCATATAATACTCCTAGTCATGGAAACTTCAATACACAGGGGTCATTTGTCATTCTTTTTAGTGACAACACGCGTGTTCTCAATGCAAAAGAGACATTCCTGTATGTATTCAGCAGTAATTCATCAAATCTGATCAAATGATTAAAAAGGGTGTTACAACCAAGACAGATACAGGGTGAAGCTGAGCACATTTTCAGCGTTATAAAGAGCAAGTTCAGGTGTGTGGATCACATTGATGGACGGGTGCTGTACAGTCCCAGTAAAGTATGGCAGAACACAACACTGCTGTATCCACAGCACTTAGGCTGGGAAATTATGTCCTGCATATTGCATTTAGAACAGATTCTGGGCTTGTTTTCTGTGTAACCTGATTTGGATAATTGCTATAGTGAACTAGGTACTAAAACAATACAGACAGCAAGTTCAAATAAACAATGCTACAAAACTTCCAATTCCCTCCTATATGATTAAAAATTAAGAGTAATGTGTTCTTGCATGATTGATAATGCAATCTTGTAGATTTCTCTGTGGGCTTACTGTTTATATCATAACCAATAATTCAAAACACTGCACTGACGTCATATTAGTGTACCCTGGTCTCCATCTTCATCATTATTTTTGCTTTCTTGGCAGCTGTTCTGACGCGAAACACATTCTTACTCTATTTACAGTCACGGCACACTGTATGTTAGGCTGGCAGTAAATGGATCACTTTTGTTGACTGTGATTGAAGTATAAAACCATGTGATTGTGATGTTACTCATGCATAGTGCTGCACGTGTGATATTGTAATTGCCTCTGCCACTCATTTGAAGGCTGGACAGCGCAAGCCATTTCAGGACATTGTAATTTTGGCAGAATCACTGGATATGGGGATTCTGCTCTGTTGATTAATGCATTGGTCATGACTGAGAAAGCCTGCAGGATACCGCATGCAGATGATAAAAGAGGACACAGAGTTTCAAACCACAGTCGGGAATTTAACATTTTTCTGCGTCTTTTCTGCGTCTGTCTACCTCTGCCAAACCTATCTATCCTTTCCTCCCTCTATCCCAACTTCTCAAGTGTTCCAAATACTAAGGTCTAAATATCTTAAGTATATAAATATAAAACTGCCTTTTTAAACTATTAGAAACTTTTAGGCAAGGATTTAGCAAGCCAATATTTAAAGTTTGTCTTGACAAAAGTAAATTCATTGCTTTTTTTTACCACAAATCAGGAAAGGCAGCTGAAGACCTCTGTTGGAATTAGTAAATCCCTGGTACATTGGCAGGGCACAATGAGGATGAGGCTTGGCATATCCGGGTCAACACTGGAGAGAGAAGCAGGAGGATAGTATTTAAGTCCTGTTATTTGTAGCTGATCCAAGGTCAAACAAAGACACTATATCAAAGAGATTTTAAAATATAATTCTATGCAAGCACTAAATAAACAGCATCCTACTCAATTCATTACAGCAGTATAGAGAATACAGAGCAGTTTGTTTCTGCTGCCCAGTCTTCATCTGATGTGCTCTCATAATTTTATAAAACAACATTCTTCTACATAAAACACATGTGGATGTTCATTAGCATGTGTAATAACAGTAATCAATGTACATATATAGACAGACATTATTAAAGAAATAAATCTTCTTGCATAAGGGTAACTGACAAATACAGTACCATGTGCATGCAATTTATTCCATAGGAAGATAAGGTTAAAATTTCTATATAATATGTGAATATTTAAGTGCTGTCCACCATACCTTTCCAGGTATTTTACTAACAATAATGAAGTTTACAGCAGTTTTAGGTTAAGTATAACATATCATACTGCTGGACATGCACTGTTTGCAATGCTAGTCAGCTACCCATATATAATACTACAATATATCTGATTAGCTGTATACATGATTAGCTGACTTCCTAGTTCCTGCAACCACTGCTTGACATTTCCTCTTCAATCTCTCCATTGGGTCTCAATATCTATTAACATAAGCTCCAGATGGAAAAAGTGTGTGTGTGTTTGAGCAGGTGGGTCAAACAGAGGCACCGACACACACTGATTACTGTGCCTATTTATCAGCTCAAACATTTCTATTTGTAGTTTTTGAGCTTTGACATTGTGCATCAGTTGATGCATTATCACAGAGCCTGGCGTTAAATCCCTCGCAACCGACGAGACGAGAAAATAAACCAAGAGAGAAAATTTAATTGAGTACTTTCCATCCTGCTTCTGAGCCCTCATAAGGGAAAATTGGATTTTTTTCCCATCTTTGTTAAATAACACCAAACCTCCAAAAATATTAAAGTACAAAAGCCAGTTCAAATGAACTCAAAAAAGCCACCGAAATGATTAATACACTCTGCCATCTCTAAAACGATGCTACAAATACTATACTTCCAAACTTCAAAAGGATGCTCTTTATTTTGTCTGTTTACAGCAGCATCCTCACCTTCTGCAGCTGTTTCAGGGCCCTTGTTCCACTAGCTTGTGGTCCAGCAAGGTAAACACATCACCCATAATAACCTCCACGGAGAGAGTAGCCTGCCCTCATAAGGGCAAAACTGATTTCATCAGCACTACGTCAGAATTGAAATGCCATTTCCAATTCTGTCCCGGTAATTATAACTGACCCGTTTCACCAAACTGAATTTAAAACTGCAAGTGCATTGAAAACATGCCAGGCAGAACGTGAAAGGCAATGACAGAAATACAGTGATCCTAACTCAGCCCAGTGACAATCATTATAGGAAAGATAATAATTGCAATATACATCTCTAGTAAGTTTAGTGAGTTTATGTGTGTGTACTGGTATATGTGGTTTACGAGGACAATGTGTATAATGATGTGATGTGTAAAACAATGTAAACATGGTTTACGGGGACCCTTACTGTCTCCTCATAAACTAAATTTCAAAAAACATACTCAATTGGGATTTTTGAAAAATGACAAAGGTTTCCGGTGAGGGTTAGGTTTAAGGCTAGGGTTAAGAGATAAAATATACAGTAAGTACAGTATAAAAACCATTACGTCTATGGAATGTCTCTATATACCACATATGCCAACATTTGTGTGTGGGAGGTCAGAATAAATGCTTCTCTATACCTCACTAGACTGGGGTTATGATGGATTACATTAAACCCTTAAAATGACAGTGAAGAGCGAAGGGTGAAAAGAATTGAGTCATTCCACTGTTAACAAGACGATCAGACACTTTCATTTGTGATACACTGATGATGTCACTGGAATATGAAACATTTTTACATTTACTCCTTATTTAGCTCCACTCTTCAAAGTTGCTCCCTTTATTGCGCTGACACTCACGTCATTACTACAGCAACGGATGTAGATATGCCAGATATCGACCACGCTGTATAAACAAACTGATCTGATTTCATTAGCTGTAAAATGACAGTGGAGACAAGCCAATTCAGATTTACAAACAAACTGGAATTGGGTGTAGTGTGAACAAAGACTTACAGTGCCTAGAGTCAAATCAATATGCAGTGTTTCCTGTTTGTTTTGAAGGTTGAAGTGCTTGATCATAAGCATTTCCCACTCACTGTAAACAAATTCCTAGAGCAAGATGGAATAAAGATGCCCATCACTTTATCCCCAGACACACACTCACACACTTGTAGGTAACCAACCACAATTACTGATGCTCCATAGCTCATCATTTACAGTAGGCACCTGAAGCTCAACACTTACTTGTCTCATGTTTGCATTTTGAGGTCAACCAGCTGCTGATGGATGTGGACCATGAAACTGCCAGGCACAGACACATATGGGAGGGGCCTGGAGAGCTAAAAGCATGGCTGGATACTAACATATTCACAGTCTCTATTTACCTGTGCTGGTCACACATCCCTGTCACACTTCAGCAGTAAAGTATCAAGAGTATAGACTGCATTTCCTGCATTTCTCATATCAATACATGACAATGGGTTTTAGGTGAAGAAATGAATTGCCAATGGCGTTGTTTTCTATGCACTATGCCTGCCCTGTGGATATATTGATATATCTAATGAACACTAATAATAATGATCATTAGTTTTGTTTATGTAGTTATTTTGCAACAGGGGGTCAATGAGGGTACCATAGGGGGTCTGCCAACTATTGCTTTTATTTAAACTAAATTATTGTGAAAAAATACAAACATGAATTAAATAAAAATACAAAACTAGGGAAACTTAACCTAAAGTTCAGCTAAACATTTAATTTGTTGAGTAAAATTAAAATGTAAATATATGACTCTATATTGCAAATAAATGGCTTTGCAATGTGAGCATCATAAAGTATGCTCACATTGCAATACATTAATGTGGTACCAGTGTGTCAAAACCAAAACACACAAGCAAAACAATAAGACAACAAATATGAAATACAATACTGTATACACAGCATAGAGTCAAGAATGCCATTAAGCATATAATTATGGCATATAAATGCAAATTAGAGGTTGTGTGGGTGGAGACTACTAATATGTGATATAATGACTATTAATAAAATTAATGTTCAGAACTATTAGAATGTTAATATCTAGGGTGTGTGGGAGGTTGTGCTTCTGTGTGAATTTACATTAAAGCCACTGTGTTAGGAACATGGGTGTTAATATTTGCACAGACAGCGATTTGATTCAGTTTAATTACAGTTCTGTATTATATAATCCAATCATGAAATCTAAAAGGTGGTTGTAATTCAGTTCAGATTAATTTAGTAGTGATTAGTCAGTCTTTTATTTATTCATTGGGGTTGATTTTTTTACTTAGAATAGTTCAAGAATTCAATTTTAGAAGCACATCTAAGATTGTTATAACTGATTAGTAAATTCTATAATAAATGCATTAAATTCATTGTCAGATTGGTGCATTGCGATGCATTTTAATGCTCCTGCTTAACAAAGTTTTTACCATGGGTGTAAACACATCAAGCAGAGCATTCTTTGAAGCTGGCTCGGGTCTACACATGCACGCCTAGAAAATATTCCATCAGACCGTATCATGGGGGCAGGGCTGCTTGTGCGCTACTGCTAATGCACTGAGCTCCGATGCCCAGGGTGATACAGCTAGTCAATGTAATTCACGGTCACAGAGGAGTCTGGGAAAGGAGGGGCTGTTTGCTGCCTGGTGCCTGCCAGCTTGCCTGCTTTGATCTCCTGCTTTCTCACAGTGGCTCTGATTCACTGAACCAGCCTATTCTCATGTCACATAGAGTCACTCCCCCAGAAGCAGAGTGTGGGGTACCTGCTGCGCACCGCTTGTGGTAGGACACACACAGAAGCCATTATACCACAGACTTCTTGTGGTAAAATGTAAAGTCCCCTCTCTCTGTTTTGGCCATTCTAAATTCATGTTCTAGTTCCATTTTACATGAGTTTCAGGCTTTTTATTTTCAAAAAAGTTTTATTATTAAAACCAAGCCGCATCAAAGCCTTATCAAATCTGTGTTTTCTATTTACTTTTCTTTTACATTGCTAGAATAAAAGCTAGAATAATGCATTATGTAAGCATATTTTATGTGGCTTTTGTTGGTACTGATTGATTTTCTGGATATGATTATTATTCGTCACCTTCTTTTTGCATTATTAACAAATTCCTGGTAAAAAATTGCAGGTGTAATTAAGGTTGCAGTTACAAATGAACACCTTCAATTCGGCTAAACACAAGCTTAATCACAAATCCTCAAGTTAATTTTGATTTGGATGTGACCAGAAGCGGTAATGTCTGAGTGGGTAAGTCTACCCAGTTTGAAGTCAGATCAGTTTGATCTGTTTAGACTAATTTGCAGACCAGTTTCCAGATAATTGACAGGCATTATCACATTGACATCCTATCACATTGAGCATCCTGCTAAAAATCAGCTAAGACCAGCATTGCTTTTCTGGTGATGCTGGTAGACCAAACAACTATTGCTGGTGAAGCTAATCATCCAAACCACAACCACAGTGTTTTCAACAGCATAATTAGCCAATCATAATGCTGTGAAGTCTCTGCCTCCTGTCATGTGATTGTTGAATGCATTTTGTCATTCCCTTCCTCACATTATCATTCCTTAATATGCAACAAGCTCAAAGAGTCAAAAAAGATGCTGCTCCCCTCTAAAACTTTATCCACTGCTGCTGTTGTTGACCACAGTTACTTTACAAAAATATGTGGTTTACAAACTATTTGTTCTGACTGATTGCTTAGTTTTATTTTTGCACTGTCAATAACTTTCTTATCCAAATTCTCTGAAGGACACCACCTCTTTGTGTCCTTGGAGGAAAGCTATTACTCCAGGGTCTTATTTTATTTTTTACCCCCTCCCTGCAGTGGTGGAATGAAATCTCTGTGCAAAATTGTCTTTGGTCTGAGTAGTACTGTTAAAGCTTTGCTTTGAGATATAAAGGGAGGTCACAGTTGCAGACTTTTGACCTAGATATGCAGGTAACTGCTGCTCCCTTAAAAACATCACTTAACCTGCTCTGATCCTGCTCTGTGATGTACACACTATTTCAGGTTAGTTAGGTTGTCAAGCGTTTATGTATATTTTACACCATTAGTGTTTTCTAAAATATAATATTAGTAAATGAAATTGTAGCATTACATGTAGGGGTTTGTTATATAACTCTTTATAGTACAGTCTGTTCCTACCTGTTTGGAGTGTGCTAAACATGGCCCCTACCCTTGCCCTTTCAAAATGACAGGAGGGAAAGCAGGGGAAAATAGTCTGGTCAGATTTATTCAGGTAAAAGCATGTTCAAGTTTAAGAGTGCTTGAATTTGTGTGAGTAAACAGGAAATAATGCATAAATCTGATACTATAAATTTGAGCTGCAATAAAAAAGACTGGACTAAAAAGTCTATATGAAATATCTGTGTGAAGGAACACTTCTTGTAGCTCAGTTGATGGAGCATTGCATTATCAATGCAAAGCTTGTGGGTTTGATTTCAAGGTAACAAATGTACTGATGAAAAGAAATGTATAGCTTGAATGCACTGCAAGTCGCTTGGATAAAAGCGTCTGCCAAATGCATAAATGTAAAAGTAATGTAAACAGAACAATGGCAAAAAAAGTTTGGTTTTTCAAAATACTCTCTAAACAAAGTCAGAAATTTGAAGGACATGCATTCCCTGCAGTCATGTGGAGTGTGTCACTGTGAGGAAAAATGTTTGTGATTGTAAGATGGAGAGATCGTCATAACTGAGTGCTCATCATTATTGTTCCCGTTAGATCACCCGAAGTCACAGACAATGATTTACTGGTGTTCACTGCTGAACGACCACCCCAGTGTAAACTGTCCTGCTGTGACTCAGCATCTTCCCCAATCAAACACACAGACACGCACACTCTGAACACCCTCTCAAAAATCCAACAGTACAAACTAGAAGAGAGTGGCCCTTGGGGCCCTTACTTGAAAAGTCTGGTGGGGAAGAAAGCAAGCACAAATAGAACAAAGAAAAAACACGATAACATCCCAAAACAAACTTTCTATCTGCTTCTTCAGCTTTGCTGCCTGTAGTAGGAAAACTGTTTTAAGTGGTAGACATGCTCCATGAATCTTGTTTTCTCTATTCAGAATCACCAACGAACCTGCAAACTTTTCCCTTTCTTCCAGAGCACACATCTTATCTTCCTTATTTGCCTTCCTGACAGGTTGAATTAGTTTTTGTGCACAACCTTCTTGAAGGTTAGGTCCCATTAGTTCCATCATTGGCTATTCATGTAGGGCCCAAGCTTCAATCAGCTGGTGAGTAAACAGGGCTGTAGAAACCCATATCAGGATTGACAGGTCTTAGCCCCGGGGACGAGGTCGTGCTGGTTTCCAGGTTATTGTGTTTTTAGAGCACACTGCTCTGGGTGTCTGTTACTAATGGGGGCACCTTTTGATATGACCTCAGCATCTCACCAGCACTGTAGCTGCAGATGATAAACATAGTCTTGGTTATGGTATACATTGGTTCTGATTGATGCTAGGTGGATTCAAAGCATCCTTTCCAGCAAATGAGATGGTAGAGTATGGTCCTCACCTGTTTTGGCTGTAACCCATTTTTTAGGTTCTTAAATATTAAAACCCTCACACTCACAAACCTTGGCCTTCATGTAAAAAAATGGTGGAATTCTGCTTCAAAATACAAAATATGTACCAGCAGTTTTAGGGTACTCAGTCAGTGACAATGTTTCATACTCATTTTTGTAGCATCTGGCTTGGTACGTTAAGTTTACCTTTACATCTGAGGCACATTATAACTTGAAATTCAAGACAATACATATATAAATACATATTTAAGAGAATATCTATTATGTAGCCATAGCAATGTCCCACGACCCCATCTGTATCTCTGGTACTAGGGTCGCAGCTCCAGGGTTTAGTATTAAAAATGAGACACACTACAATCAAAAAAGGCAAATGGCTTTCTATTCTGATCTCGCTCAGAAGAAAGAGTTAGAAAAATGTCTACTATCTGATTCAATTTATTCATTTTTTTTCTAATAGTCGCTTCAAAATCTTGACAACTGCCATATTAAGGGAAAAAAGTGACGACTATCCCCAGCGTTGTCCGTTAAGCAGCCCCGCAGCTGAAGTATCTGAGGCAGGGGAAATTGTGAAAAATCACAACCCTGACAGGTTGTTGAAAAGGAAGGTCTTGTTGGCAGTTCTGGATAAATGTGGTGACATTTCATTTCTGCCTTCAGAACTCCAGAGTTCTGGAGTCTTAGTGTCAAAGTGGAATAAAAAAGGAAAGTTGTCACATGATTTTAAATTTAGTACAGAGACTATAGTGGGCCTGGAGGCCACAACAAAACAGCAAAGCAAAACATTAGCGGAGCAAGCAGAGGTTTGCTGTAAACAAAATTACCAGCAATGTAACATTTCTTAGTTTTCAGAAAACAATAGAAAAATTATTTAACTGAAATATACAGTGACAAAGGGCACTAAATTAAATAATAATAAAAGTAAAGCATAAACTCTTTGCTCCAGAACACAAGGGCCGGCACACAAAGGTTTTAATTGTATACTAAAATGTATACTAAGATCAAAAGTTTTTGACTAAACAGAAAAAGTTTATGAAAGGTAAATTTAAAACAAATTAAAGTCAAGACAGTCATTGAAAAACTGAAATAAAAGAACCAAGGACTAACACAGACATATAAAAATTGAATTTCTATTATAAATGTGATTTATAATAGAAATCACATTCCTTCATTTTTTAATCCTAATTATGTTGTACCATTCAATTACAACAACCCAATCTCTCTTTATATTAATAAAGTTAACTATCATGTTGCCACAACACTCACTAGAGCTCTTAAACAAGCATATTATATGCTACATGAGTGACAAAAACAAGGCATATATACTGTTGCCCTATTGGAAAATAAGAGCTCAGGGAACGGTCTCATCATCCTGAGACACACCAACCAACGGTCTGATGCATATTGCTCAAATACCTAGAAAAAGACATTTGTGACATTCTACTAAGTGATAATCCAACCATAAGCAACAAGTAACAACAAAACAAGCAAATTAAAATGTGCTTCACACTTTCTGTCTAAGTGGGCAGTTCTTGGCCAGTTTAGCTGCAGCCAAAGGTCTAGTTTCATGAGACTAAGGAAACTGCAAGAAATGTAATCTACAAACCTACTAGCTCACATGCTGCATTATTTCTTCCTTAATGTCCTTAAACTGCACCTTCATGCAGCTGCCACTAATTTTTAGAATTAATCACCAAGGTGCTCTCATTGGTGTATAAGGCACCATGTGCTCAGAGCAACTATTAACTGCAGGTGCATTCACCTGCAGAGAAAACAAACAGAGGAACACTGAGAAGTTTCAAGTTCAGAACAAAAACAACCAAGAACACCATTTCAGCCATTCTGTTTCCCATGGCTGTTGCAACCAAAATGGAGGAATCTTCCATGACATTAATATTGCAGACCTGAGAGCTGGCGTATGTCACAAGCAAATCTGCACAACAATGTCTTGAGGTTCCAGTGAATAATTCATCAGCAAACAACCGTTAGCCTGCCATTATCTATTTAAATCATAGTGCAAACTCATCCCAGAACCTGCATGTGGTGCTGTCATGGCCTGGTTAGAAGAGAGGAAAGCAAGACATAATAAAGATAGAAATATAAATGTAGAGAGAGACTGCAGAAGGACCATCTTGGACCTGCTCTTTTCTGTCATCTTTTCCATCTCTCTGTCCTCCTCGATTATTTATTCATCTACCTCAACTTGTCATCCCTTCATTCTAAATCTTTGAGACAGTGTTTCTTCTCGATCCATCCTTTACCAACTTCTTTTGTTTTGCCCTCCCTTTTACCTTTCTGTATCTGGATGAGGCCGTTTATAATCAGTCCTAGAAACTGCTGGGCAGGAACCTCCATATTCAGACTGTCATATTGTTTTCAACCCCAAACCTGACATTAAATTTAAACCACAGTGAGGTAAAAATATGTGACATTAGATTAAAAATCTGTTTTTAAGATCATGAGAAGCACTTTAGACAAGTCATCCTTTTGGTCAAGTGAACTGTTAAGCAGTAATATATGTATATGTATATATGTATATGTATATATATATATATATATATATATATATATATATATATATATTTAATAGCAAAAATCAAAACAGAAGTTGTTTTATCTAGTGGCCTCAGACTTTTGGAACCCACTATATATCAGCCAAAAGCCACAGTGCCTTTTGGAAGAGTCAAATCACATTTCTGAGCTACAGCCTAATATGCATATGGAAAAGGGTTTAGATTATGTCACAACATAATCACAACATAATTAGACCAGTGAGAATATCGCCTCATAAGTGTAGAGATTCATGAAAAGCATTTATATCAAGTTTCAGACCATTTGCATAGTGAGCAGACTGAAGGTAAATAATCTACATGCAGCAATACATACATAAACACACACACTAAATCACTCCCAATCTCCATAATGAAATCAATTAAAGTATGCAAAAATGTTTCTACTATATAATATGTATTTTGCTCTTTTCCATCATTCTTTTCTTCTTCATCATTCCACAACAATTACATATATATATATATATATATACACACACACACACACACACACACACACACACATTCCTCCTCTCTAGTTTTTCTCTGCAGAGCTCTCAAATCATGTGTATGTCAGCCTTCCTTCTTCACTCTCTTCACTCGTTTTCCATTCACTTTGCTTTTGAGTCTCTGATGTGCCTGTTTCTATGTGCTGTGTTTCAGTTGCACTGCAGTGCTCAGTTATTCCAGCTAAAAGCCTGCTGGGTTTGCTCGCATGTGCCCTGAACTGGACTGAACTGGTGTCAGTATGCTATAAAGGGGTTGATTTCATGTGGACCCAGTTCACAGAGCGTATCCATGTGGACAAAGCAATTTTCTTTCTCCATGCAGATAACATTTGTGCCAGCTATTCACTGCATCTTTAAGCTCCCAGTCATGTATTGATGTAGCCCGATGCACTTGACTTGTTTGGAACTTACTTAAAATCAGATCTTTCCACACATTACATCATCCTTTTCCTCTAGCTGTGTACCAAACTTGTGTTTCCTTTTTTTTGGAATACATGAATGGAGAAATGAATGGTTATCGATTCCAGTGCTTCTATCTAACACTTTTCTTTTTAACATTCCAGGAAGCTCCATTTACAGTCTGAGTAATTACGTTACAGTCGGAGTTTCTGTACAGGATTTCAAATAATTCTGTATTTTCCTGACACGCCACACAACAGCCTGCCATCGTGATTATGATAATTACGTACCACTCAAACAATGCTTGCCAATTTCTGATGTGTCAATGAGTGGCATTTAGTCACTGGCAAAGACAGTCAGAGACAATCCCACCACCCAGAATACCATATCCTAATCATATGGAATCACACCATCATGCAAAATGCCACCACCATTCCTGCTAATATTAGGCTAACCCGCTCTCTGTAGGCTATAGAAAATACTTTGACCATATATACACTTTTCTGTCACCTCCTTATTTAAGGCGGTCCTGTAAAGCACTCAGGTCCCAGCAAACTTCTATATTAATAAGCAGAACACCAAATGGGCCTTTTATTACTGGATGCTCAATCTGGTTTATTGTGTGTCATTGGGAGAGAGGTTTTATGTGGTGTGGTGAGGACCAATCTCTCCTTTAAAGATAATGAGTAAATCCACGCCCTCATATCTCAGAAAAGTGCATTAATCAGTGTGTCTGGATGAGGCAGCCATGTTAAATCAAGAGCTATCATGAGTTGGAGGATGATTCTTAGAATGCATCTAACCTGAGTAAAGACAGAAAGAAGGATGTCATAAGAAAACGTGTGAAAATGATGATTAAAGTGTTCTGTGACTATTAATACCATGAAAGAATCAATGACTGCCTGTTTAGCCACTACAAACTTCTCAGCAGTGGTCAAAATAAAAATGGGCAGGCAAATAGTCTGCTGTGAAACTCCTCTTAACATAAATATGCAGGTCTATAGTGTCATGGCAATGGTCTATTATAGAAGGATAAAAAATGCTGCAAACAAAATCGAGATGATTTGAAGACCTTTGCTTGCTTTAACTAATCAGTGCATTACTCTTAAACCCAAATTAAACCATTTTGCTGTCATTTGGTTAAAATATAGAATGAAATACCTAAAGGATATAACATATCTATTTCCTGAAGAAGTTAAGAACCCCACATCAACACCAGCAAGACCTAATGACTTTTGGCCCTACCCCAGCGGATGGGATTTTGCCAGACGTAAAAATTAGATCAAACACATAATCATGTACACAAATAAGCTCCCTATTATCTTAGTCTTTATATGACAATGCGAAGAATTAAATGGATTTGTGGATATAAATAATGAAAGCATTTATCTTAGCATAATTAGCTCTGATCCTTTTTCTTACCAACAATATATATATATATATATATATATATATATATATATATATATATATATATATATATATATATATCTCCTTCCCCCAAGCACAAGTCTCTATAGCAGCAGAGCCAAATAAATCAAACACACTGGTCCATGTGTCATTTTTCTAAATAAAGGCGAAATATAATTGAATTAATGAGCAGTTAGTTAACCTACTTATTCAATTCCTCCCTGCTTGAGCAGTATGCACAGAGGCTACACAGCCCACTGACAAGCCAGTAACATCAAAACATAAAACAACAGTGAGATCAATGAAATGATCCTTCCATGGCACATTTGATCATATTCTGCCCCACATATATTCTAGTGCTACAATATTATGAACGTGTGATGTAAGACATTGACCAGCCCCATTTAAATGGAACTGCATAGTCACATTGAAATAAATCTAAATGCTTAGTAGACATTTCTTCCATCTAAATTAAAAGCTTCTGTCTAGCATCTCATCTAACCTGAAAAAAGCCTCCTCATCATTATTGGTATTACATCAAATGGGTTCATTAACTCGCCATTTACAGTGCATGGCGATGATATTTTATACAATAAACAGTACGTTAGAAAAACAATGTTTGAGGTGTACAAACCAGCACACGACATAACCATCAACCAGTTTAACCTCTACCTTCTCTAAGAATCACTGTATTTTGCATCGTTCGCATACTGTATCTTGTGCACAAGACATCAGCTTTAGAGTATTTTCACTGGAGTTGCTTTGTTAGTGAGTCTCCTACGGTAATGGTTTAACTGTGATACCGGCACGGTCACCAGTCCATTATTCATTAACTTAAGTTGCTCCAAGATCCAGAGGTCCGTGATGATTTGATCAGCCCTCAAAGTGCGCTGATTCGTAACGGGTCCATGGATCTAGCTCCGTGCCAAAACTTCCAAGCCCTGTCAAGTTGACACATCAGCATAGATCTCTTCATTCATGATCGTCGTTTAAACCCCTGGAAAATTTCTCCGACTGGGCTAACAGTTCGTTCAGTACGGAGATGGTTAAAGCTTTCAACAATTTGCATTTGCATTCTACCCAACCATGAACTTTAAAGACGTTCAAGGATCAATGCGATAACAAATACATAATTGATTCGCTCATGCTATGCATTTACACACCTGCTTGAGCGCATGGACATTATGCTTACCTTGCTTAGAAGTTCACAGATCAGGCTCGCATTTCCGTACTAATGATGTTTAATATTCCTCCGGGTTGATGGTTAGGTTGAGCGACGCGGTTCCGTGCTGACGGTCCGATACTCGCCGCTGTTTGAGATCCTGACAGCGGCTCAGGATTCCCCTCTGTCCCAGCCTCGCGTTTCCATTGGTCCACGGTACTCCCCGCAGCACCTCTGCCAAAGGAGGGGCAGAGAGATGCGCTTTTACGCACGGCAACATGCATATACATGCACGCAGAAAATAATGCATGCTTTCATGACAATATGCACGTAGAAAATAATGCATGCTTTAATGAATGATTATGGTTATATTCTCTAGTGTTTTGTGAGCTAGACAAAAGAATAAATAAAGTCGCCTCTATGTGTGGACATGCAATGTCAAGGCTCTCTGATACTGGATCCACGGGGCAAAAGAGCAACGGATCTAGTGCTTTGAAACAAAGTACGGCAAAAGCCTAGGGACGCAGGCTATTATCTCCTGTCTCCAAGAATAAATGGCATTTTGACGAATGATTAACACACTGTATTACACTGAATTGCACGGTATAAATAGATGTATATTAGCATCGTATGACTGTATAGACTGTATGATTAACTATCGTAAAGAACGACTCAGTTTGATAACACGTTATAAACGTCACTGTGTTACACCTGTCTGAGACCTTAACAATGAAACAAGATTAAATACAATTAAGTATTTTTGCATGCCTTGACATCCTCTGACTTGGGCACACAAAAAGAGATTCACTTTGGCCAGTTCACTAGACGAAAATCATGGTCGCATGTGGTGACACATAAACTTTATAAGGTCGATGGAAGCGTAAAAGCACTTTTTCTCAGCCCTTCAAACAATGACGCGCATTTATCTCGTTTCATTTGTTATGCGTCTCCATCCTGGTCATTAAACGGCGCAATTTTCAGTGTGACTAACACATCGTCACTATCCATTCAGTATTCAGAAAGAAACGAAAACGACGCTTTTAGTGTTGCTTTTCTAATCTGACTAAGTCACAGTACCGCCAGCAAAGTGGGTTATTTTCACAGCCTTCGGTGTCAGTTCGCAGAATCGGTGCAAATGAATTCAGCGTTGCTTCGCAGACTTGCGCACACGTTAGCGGGCGGGCCTGCGGGAATATGACTTCTTTGAAAACTGTATGTAAACATGCATGCCTTTCCAAACCGATGTCTAAAGTAACAAAGTGTTAAAATACAACGGGGACAGCTACACAAATGCTTTAAAAGGACGCTTTAGGTGCGAATGGCTGCATGAGATAATTGCATTATGTTCAGCACCTCGGCCAGCGACCACAAGGCAATATTGCAGCGCAACGGAGCGGCACCGTTTCCATGCCGAACGGTGATGGATCTATTAACTATCCGGTTCACAAGGTGTCTAATCAAAAGTGAAAAGGTCTATCATTATACACATACACCTGAGAGGCAAATAAGCCTCCCAAACAGTGGTATTTCTCTCAGGAAATGCAAACATAGCTTGGATTTATAGAACATATCAACTTTGAATACCTGCATCTGTAAATGGGTGGGTTAAAAACAACCCAACTGGCAACCCAGCGCTGGGCAAATATTGGACAAAACCCATGCTGGGTTAAAGTAATTGAGTTTAAGTAACCCAGCAAGATGAGTTGTTGATGTTAAAGGCATTTTAACCATAGTTGGGTTTAATATTGGGTTTTTGCCAGCTTACAGTTCTGGTTCCTACAACGTTATAATTTGGATCCCAAAACAATAACCAAATGGTAACCATATGGGAACGTTTTGTGTTTGCTGTGTTATTCTCATAATTTCTCCCGTGCTTTATTGTAAATCCAGGCAATCATGAATAAACCAATAATGAAGAAAACGGGTTTAGACTGTAAAAATAACCTTTATTGCTTGCCAGCTGACATTCCCAAACGTGGTTAAACTGACATAAATGAACCGGTAACGTGATGACTGGTGCTGTATTTGTATCATAACATTATATAAAACTACTGAAAATAACTTTGCTAAGGCTAACTTATTTCTGCATAGGCTTGAATATTAGTTACTAACCCCAATGCGACACAGGGAGGACAAAAATGACGGTGCGCATTCAAACATCATAAGGGATCAAGACGCTTGACCCGCTTCAAATTGTGATAAAATATGATAAAAGATCACAGCAAATAAACCCAACAGGCCCAAACCAGCTTTATGGGTTAAAATAATAACACCACAGTTTTTAGAGTTTATGCATCCAGCAGTTTTCTTCAGACAAAGACTACCGTGCCACTAAACTCAGTACCATGCCACTAGGTTAAAAACAAAGCTGCATTCATAAACTGAGAATGTGTAGGGTTTACATGGTGTTTTTTCAGAAGTAACTGATACATGAGTATCATTTATCCTTAAAATATTTATCCTTTGTCCTTAATACTCTCTGGTAAATGCCTTTAGTCCAAAAGACATGGCTTAGCATCATACACGCTTAAATCCTGTAATCCTGAACAACAGGATATGATTTCCAAGAACTTTATTAGGCATACTCACAATATGAATCTCTGATGTAAGTTTTAGCACTGGTGACAAACAATCCCTCAAGCACTTCTGACTCAATACAACTGTATAACCAACATGTGTTCATTTTGTACAGATTCCATTACAAGCCACAAGAGACATAATCATAATCAAATAGTGTTATACTGTTAAAAGAGACAATATGTGACAATTCAACACATCTGATAAAGGGCGATTCTAGGACATTGATGTACATGATAATTTAGACAAAAATATGTATATTAATATCCATGTATATGGATATTAACTATAATTTCTCCACTAGGCAAGAGTTTGTAGTGTAATATGACAGAGACTTGTAGAGGAGTCACAGGCCTATAATTATAGGACAGGCCTGGTTTACCAATACATGGTTGAGTAATGACGCCTTAGAGACTATGGCAGTAATAATACAAATAGCCTTGAGTGCACACATGACTCTATATCTCCTTTATGCTGGTGATGTCTCCATAACGCAATTTTCATTAATCAGCACAATCTAACGCATTCACTTCTCCTGAAGTTACTTCTAGATCGCAATCAGGCTGATAGGTGACTGTTACGCTCATAAACACGGTACTATTTTTATACTGTGCTCACGTGTTTGTTTTTATACAATCATAAATTACACTCAGGGACAAGCAGCGGAAAGATTGATATTTACCTAAGCAATCACGTGGAGCTGCCATACAAAACACAATGCATCACACTGTCTGTCCTGGCAGAACAGGACAGAACAAAACAGAAATCAAATTTCCACAGGGGCTTGTGTCATATCACAGCTAAAGGTCACTTTAGAATTCAGTGTGCGGTCACAGTCTCCCCATGTGTACTCTGAATCAGAGGCCTGAATCATGGAAAAACAGTGATATTATCGACCAGTTCCCGGACGTGTGCTCCCAACACAGCTGTCTTCTCTCTCTCTTGCTTAACTTAATGGTTCTCTAGAGAAACTGTGAAAGATTATAATAATGCTGTATATATATAGTTTGTTTAATAATGCAAACATTACATACACATTATATGAATCGTTAGTAGTTTATTTACATTCAAATATGAATACACAAATGGGTCTAAAAATCAAACACTCCAATAAAAATCTGCAATTCTAAATGTAATTTAAAACTGGAAATAAAGTTACGATTATAAAAATGGAAAACAAAGAAACGTTTGTACCAAGCCATTGTGAAGCGTTTTGTTCCACTGAAACACATTCAGGAAACAAGATCCTTTTTGAAACATTATTTAGTTCTGATATCAAGCTTAATTTTAAGTGTTTTTGAAAACATCTGTATTACATATGTAAAGCATAGACTTGTTCTTAGACTTTTGGAAACTACTTTATATGAAAACATATCAAAGTTTATTGCATTCCAACAGTACATTAACTAATAATTGTTGCACATTACTTAATGTAATACCATCTATGTTAACAATACAAATTATTAAAAAGCATTACCAAAGAGTGTTCTTTATGACAATGTCTGACAATTATTATAATAAATAACATGTTCTGGTATAACTGTTGGGTTTCATAAATATTGGCACTTCACCATTTTCATTTATGAGCATAATAACAAATCTACACAGAGAGGCCAGTTTGTCAGGGTTATTCACTATCAGTTTAAGCAGCTTTTAGGAATGCTTTCTTGCCTGTAGACTGCCTGCCGATTAAACACTGATCTTTATGTCAGTAACCTATCAGCATATTGACAGTTTTATGGCGCAGCACTGATTGGAATAGTTCGCTGGGAAACTGTTTCTGGTTTCTGCAATGCTGAGTACAAGGAAAAGATGACCATAGCAAATAAACACTGAGGTCATTAGTTCAACGGAAGGTCTGAGGAATAAGTAAATATAAAAATAAATGCCTCAGCTTTTCAAAGACTTATCCAGAAATGCTTCAAAACCTGCTTTCCTCTCCATAGTCTGTTCTAACTGTAGCCTTATAACATGCTTTCAAAATTAAGTAAACAAAGGCCGAGGATGAAAAGCATTATAAACATGAATATTTCATATGTGCATGAATTATTCATGTTATTCCTTTAAAATTTCACATGCGGGCTCATGATGAGTTCACTTTAAATTAAATATATTTTCCTAAAGCTAGAAAATTAAGCATTTAGCTGAGAAAAAAAATCACTGTCTTTGAGGCAAGTGAGAAACCCGAGTCAAAAGATAAACTTTTCTTTGAATGCCAAATTCACTGGAGTATTTTAAGAGCTGAAAGTTTGCCTTGTTTACTGGTGATGTGACGCTGCTTTGTCAAACATTCAAAGCACTCTGTGAATCAGTGTATTACTCTACACGTTTTCAGAGATAACTAAAGACAAGTTAACGCAAAATATAGTTTAAAAGCAGCTTGGTGGCTAGTTCAAAGATAAAAATGTTTAATCTTGCATCCTGCTCCGTCCTTTCACCATTAGCCTATAGCGCCGTCCTGTGGTGATTATGAAGAATTCACAGACCTACACCTCAATATGTTGAAGCATGCTCCGAATCCCCTAGGACCTAAACTGATATTAAATTGACTACACAGAGAAGTACACATCAATGATATCTTAGAGTTAGTGATTTATAATTATAAATACTAAAAAATAATAATGGCATCTGATTCAGAATACACATGGGAGGTGGAGACTGTGACCACACACTAAGATGAATAATTACTTTATATTATGTAAGCAAAATGATATTTTGGTGTCAGTTAAAACCAATAAAGCTACACAATAGTATGCATGTTCAAGCTCTGTAATTCTCCATGACCATACTGGCCTTTCAAAGCTCAGAGGATCTATTTTTGAACCCATCCATCCTTTTTCCTGCACCGAGTTCCTGTGGGAGGGCCATCGAAAAGCATGAGAAAGTTTCCTTTCCCTCAGTTCTTTCTCTTTCTCATTAAGAGTCTCAGCTTCTACCAGAAGTGCTTGTAAACCTCTCTGTGGCTGAACCTCCACACACGGATAGCAGAAGATAAACATAAAGCAGGGCTGACAGGTAAGACTGATCATTTATGATAAGCCCTGTTTGCCTTGTGTACAATTCCATGTATGACAAAGAATCTACCATCCTAACACAACTAATCGTTTATTTTCCCCACTATTTACATTTTACTAACATTAACACTTAGTAATTTCGTATTAAATAATAACAATACTTAGCATATTGTACATAGTAAATGTACATACAAATAGTCACGTGTTCTATATGTATTCATTGTTTAATGTACATGAACTGCTGCCAAAGAATGAATAAAGAAAGAAAGAAAGAAAGAAAAAGAAAGAACTTGTGGGAATACATAATGTGGATAAATCATTTAAGAGATGTTTATAAACATTTTGTTGGTAAAAAGATGGATGGTAATAATCAGTTTTCTGGCTAAACTGACCTTTCTGAAAATTCATAATTCTCTATTATACAAGACATACAATATCTTCAGAAACCTTAACCCTTGGGCTAAACACTGAAACAGCTAAATCTATTTAAGACATTCCTCTAAGCCAGGGCACAAAGCAATTGAAATAATATATTCTTATTATCCTTATAATTATTTAGCCTTAAAGCGAATCTGGTATGTGTGAATATAAGTGGACGCAAACAAATTAGGCCTCCTGCCAAAAGACACAGGAAAACAAACAAGCAAACAGATAAGAGTGGTCTGGGCATGAACAGTGTTGACGGGCTGTTTACACAAATGCAAGTCATTACAAGATGGAATGCAGTGCTTAGAGTCCCATGAGCCTTCATGAGAAGAGAGACAGGATTTCTCTTTACGAGTACATGCTTGATTACAGATTATTACACTTTCTGCCCTTGATAATTAACGCGGCAAAGAGGCCACTGCAGGACATCCATTGTCTGTTCTCTACAGCACTGTTTTAAGGGTTATTTTAGCTTGCTATTACTGTACTTGTTGCTCTTTGTTAGTCAATTCTTAATCATTCTAAATACTTAAGAAAGTATAGAGTACAATTTGATAAGTTGATGTTTTTATTGTAAAAAACCATATACAACTTTGATATAAGGATTTTCTTTGCATAAAAACAGCTCATTATTGAATTAGCTGTTTAATTTATGTAATAAAATGTAACTGGGTTATAATAGCAGTTTGTGAACAATTGGGCATAACTTCTGTTACTTCATTTACAACTGACTATAAACTGGTTTCACCTCAACAAAGGTACAAATTGCCCATGAATAATAAGAAACGACTAAATAGAAAATAGCCTGCGTGTGTTACCAGATGCAACCTGCTTCAGTTAATGGGGGAGAAATTAGAACCAGGATCAGCCTGTTCCTCATTAAATCTGAACAACCTGAACAAGAGACTTTATTCTTTGAGGTGGTCTTAAGAATGACTCATACTGTTTATCCTTGTCTATCTGGACAGCCTAAATGAAAAACAGCATAAATTTCTATATATGGTGAACATTGCTTAAGCCTTCCACTAAGTATAAGGCTGATGTTTCTGCCAAGCTCGCATAGATACATGGATGTTTGCCATTTACAAAAGCACAAATTCCCTGGCAAAAGTTCTCTGTCTCTCTACAGATGTTAACTTTGAGTAAACATTGTTGTTTCTGCCTATCCAGAGGATGTCCAGAGCTGACTGGGGTTTTCTGGAGCACCTGCTAGAAGAGGGTCAGGAGTACTCGACGGGTGTGGGACGCGTTTGGCTAACCGTGCTCTTCCTCTTTCGCATGCTCGTGCTGGGCACAGCGGCTGAATCTGCATGGGACGACGAGCAGTCTGACTTTGTCTGCAACACCAAACAGCCCGGCTGTGTTGGCGTCTGCTATGACAAGGCCTTCCCCATCTCCCACTTCCGGTATTTTGTTTTGCAAGTCATCTTCGTTTCGACACCAACCATTTTCTATTTTGGCTATGTGGCCTTCAGGTCTAGAGATAACAGAAGACAAGAGGAGAAGTCAAAAGAAGAGGGCAGAAGACATAGATATGCTAAAGCCAATGAGCGACAGCTGGAGGTAATAATGGAGGAAGATGAAGAGGATAAAGAGAAAGCAGTAGAGAAGAAAAATAAAGCTCCAGAAGCACCAAAGCTAAAAGGGCGACTGCTTTGCGCCTACGCTATTAGCATAGCCCTGAAAGTTCTCCTTGAAGTTGGCTTCATTGTGAGTCTATGGTTTCTCTATGGATTTGTAATTGAGGCCAAGTATGAGTGTGAGAGGCTTCCCTGTCCTCATATAGTGGACTGCTTCGTCTCACGGCCCACTGAGAAGACAATCTTCACTATATACATGCAAGTCATCGCTGCAGTCTCTGTTCTCCTTAACATTGTGGAGCTTTTTCACCTGCTTCAGTTAGCAGTAACTTACAGACTAGAAAAGAGGTATAAATGCCAGGAGATAAATAAACTTACTGAGAGGAATCCTTCTAGAACAGTACCAGCTGAAGCTCAGAAATCACCTTTTGAGGGAAGAGACCATCTCTTTCTACCCATAGATCATGACAGCTACCCTGCATCAGGGTTAGAATGGAACAACAAAGAGCCACACCTAACAGAGGACATGCTTCCTAGTTACTTACACTGCATAAACAATGTGAAACCAGCTACACACAAAAGCCCCTCAACAAACCAGCTTCACAAAAAACACCACAAGACTGACAACAATGACAAACACTCCAAACCAGGACATTATGTTTGAAGATCAGAACAATGAGAACCAGGGACCCATTTTTGGGGAACTGTAATCAAGGATAAGACACATATAAATGATCATCAGTGGTTAACTGTACATTTGAGAGCCATTTCCTTTGTTTAGATAGACAGGGAAATGGGATGTGGGATGGATTGTCTTTGATGATCTGTGGCAAGATACAGGAGCTTCTCAAGCAGTGATTAATTCTTAACTCAAGGCCAGAAAATACCTAAACCGCTAAGCCTGAAAGAAACAAGCACAATGGCTAAAACAAAACCAAAGAATGGTTTGGAGTACTTGAGGATCGATACGGTACAGCTAGGGTAGTAAATACCATACTGTATTGGAGAACAAAGTGAACTAACCAATCAAGTCAATATTTAAAATATTTAAGAACTACTTTATGTATTTTTATTGTGTTTCATATTTAAAGGATTTATGTTTTTTTTACTTACAAAACCATTGCGCTACATTAAAACAATTAACTCCTTTACGAAAGCTGATCTGCGTCTATTAGAATACTGTGTGTAGTTCTCAAAGACAGAACAGCTACTATTTCAGCCTTCTAATTACAAAACATTTATTTAAATGCTACAAATTACATCTAGAACTGCAAAGAGAGTAAGCAGTTGTTCCCTACAAACCATATAAAACACACTGGAACATTTTAAAATGCTGAATTATTGATTTCAACAGATAACTAAATTCTATTGGTCAGTTGTTCTGAATCACTTGAAAACAAGTGGTTTGGGTGTATGTAGCCATCCTATATCATTGAGGCCTTCTTGCATTTATTGTGTATTGTCCTGTGTGTCCACAGAGGTCATTTCCAACATTGTCTGAGCTTTCTCAACAATAAGCAGTTATCTGTAGCAGAAAAAGGAAACGCAGAGGCAATTTACAAGGTCACATACTGTTACAAATTGTTACAAATCTTACAAATTTCTCCACCTGATCTCTGGAATCAAATGAAAACAATATTGTGGAAAAAAAATATTTCAACAGAGCACTCAACAGTGCTTTTTCCCTCAAAAGGTATGTTTTGCTGGCTAATGGAAACCATGTTTTATTAGGGGGTGTTATCTGCATTGCTGGGCTCCAGTCTATGAAAGATTAATGAGTCTTGTGCTTGTGGGGTTGCCAACCATAACCTGTAGTCTTTGCTCCACACATAGTTCCCTCTATTGTAGCTGGCCAGCAAGAACTGTTAGCCTGTCATGTATTGCCAATACACGACTTCAAGAGTGCTACACAAGATTTGGGGGTCAGTGAACAGCTGGTGAGGGTTGACCCCTTACGTTCCCTTCAGTTACCAAGCAAAGAGAAAGACAAAGAATGAGAGACCTGCCTGGTGCACTATCAAACACCCTCTCTCTTTCTGTTTGCTATCTGATGAAGCCGTTTAGGGTGGAAAAAATGTTCTCATTATGAAGCGTTTCCTTTTGTTTTTCTTGTGGACACCTACAAAAGCTAAATCATGGCCTCTAGCAATCTAGCAAATAAAGAAAGTGTTCTGTTTTCTGTTCCTTTGTCGCACTGCCAGCCACACTTTTAATGTGCACGCACATGCATCAAACACACCAGCAGAGTTGTTTTACCTAGGTAAACAGATGTGTTCTATTTCAAATACCAAAAAAAACACAAATGGTCTGCATGCCTGCCTGCTCTTATTGAGTAATTAGGAGGTTACACTGAAAAATATATTTTCATAGGACTGTTTTTGTGGACAAAGGTCATTCTGTTTGTGAAACCCAGCAGGGACGCTGCTAGCCTGCTTGCCTTTAGGTGATTTGCACAAAGTAGAACCAATGAAAATGAGCTGCCACTCTCGGAGGCCGTTTCCTGCATCCTGATGTTCCTGCGCCGACTGCTGATGCATTTCCCATTCACTGCTTATAACAAACATCTCTCACACAGGTAAAACAGCACATAAATTCAGGTTTAAAAGCATTCTGTCAATTTGATATACCGTAGATATATGAAGCAGAAGTCTGTGCTGGTTTTTGGGCTGTGTGGAGGAGTTTTCCGGATAAAAGGTGGCTTCAAATGGCCAATAAACCTGCTTCCTGTGGGGAATTAAGCTTGAGTGCCAACCTTCGTTCTGTAGGGGTTCTAAAGGCTGCAGTACCATGATTAAAACCTTGTCTCCAAAGTGACAGCAATAACAAGAAGTCACCCACTCTACAATAAGAAAACAGAAGCCTAAAAATAACAAGGATATTTAGTCCATTTAACAATGCACTATTGAAAAAAGTCTAAAGTTCATAGAAGGTTACAAAATTAAATGTACAGATTAAGCCTGCTATGAAACAAAACAGAAAAAAACTATGTTTTCATACATGAATTTTTGTGTGAATTTACAAGGATCAAAACTACATTCTGTGTTGGTTCATAAATATAAATGTCCTGCTCTCAGTTGACTGAACACATAGTGAACTGTGACTAGATGCTTAATTTGGAGAACCAGGAAACAGGCTTGTATCTGCTTCCTGTATTTTGCCATTGGTCACCCCAGGGATGGGCTAAAATACTTTTACACTCTTACAATGGACCAGCGGTGGGCATTGTTACATTGTTTTTGGTAAAATCCCACCTGCAACCATCCCAGCAAGTCCTGACCAACTCCTACAACGTGAATTATGGGTAAGGACAAAACTAAACGAAAGTATCTGAGCGATTGTTATTGCATTGCCATGCAATTGTTTACTAAGCTAAGTCAAAATAACCCACACCCAAATTTCTATGATATCCTGGTTCCTTCCTTAATAATCAGAGTAGCACAATTAAAATATAATAAATATAGGTGATAGCAAACCTTTTCCACACAATCTGATGTATAGTTTATTCCTGAATAGAACAGTGTGAATTGATTTGCATGCTGAAGTTTAATACACAGGGTTTAATAAACAGGGTTTGGAGTCTGTTGAAATCCCTAACCTTAATTTAAGTATGAGAAATAGTATTATGATGCTTGCTTTATTTAGCACTACTGATAAACAGATCAGCAGCAATCGCACACTTTAGCCACAACTGAATGTGATCTGTGTACTGTTCATACTGTATAACAAATAAAGTAAAAGTAACAGTTAATGTAAGCCTACAGCTCCACTACCAATAGAAAGAGAAACCCGAATAAGTCAGAATACACTGCTGCTTAATCCAGATGAGATGATTAGTTTGGACACAGTCATACAGTAAAGGGCAGCGTGAGTCATCATTACAGCATCAGCATCTTGATAAATCATCACTCACAGTTTGACTTCTCAAAAGTCTCCTTCAGCAATGTTCAATAATGAATGTTCTGTAAGGTCAATGCCTGATGCCTCATATTCAAACATAATCAATATGTAAAATCTCCAAAATTATGTTCATAATTTACATTATTGTGGTTCAGGAGGAACCCTGAAAGTACATCATTTGAAATCTGCCATCTTTGCTGACAGGCAGCCAGTTCTGGGCATGGAAGCTCAGCAACTGAGCGAAAAATAACTAGTCAGTCTCCAGAAAATGACACTATGGCTGATGACATTACAACAACATGCACCGTCCCAAACCCTCCACTAGTGACGATTCTGAGCTGTGACATCAAAAGCAGCAGACAGGAAAAAAGATCAGAAGAATATTCAATTTCCAACTTTCGATTGACATCCAAAAACTCAGGCACTGGTAAAACATGTACTATGATATTATGAAATATTTGCAATATCATTTGATGCCTAAACAATTAACTGGAGTGCCTAAACAATTAATTGCAGGATGCAGGGGACAACTGGGCCCCACTAACCAGAAATATTCTATAACTATATAAATGTAAGAAGCAGTCCAAGGAAATCTTGGGTTATTTCTTGAAGAATATAACAGGACCTATAATATCTGTACAATTCAGTTGTATTTAACTGCAGTCATCTCAAAGTTCTTTTTTACATTATGTTTGCCACAGAAAATAGCAAAACATGACGTTTTCACTTCTAACAGGGTTACACAAGGCAAATGATCTAGACTGAGACAATGGAGTATTGATAAGACCCTAGAGGCTCATGCTGAAGGAAATGGAAGTCAGTTTTGTAAATATCTAACAAGGTTCAAAGAGGGTCGGAACAAGCTGGTTGTGGGAACTGAACGGTGAAGCCCATGGGAAAGGGGAGGACTTTGAGCGTCTCTCCATTGTTTCTGTCACTGATGGGAATCTTACTAGTGGATAATTGTGCTGTGATTGTGCACGGAGCCTGTACACATCCTGACTGAAGGCAGAGAGAGGGCGGCAGGCGTCGTTTCTTCCTCCTGTCACTCAGGGACAATAGAACCATTTGCCTCATGAGATGCACTAGCACCTTTCCAGCACCAATCCCACAGTCCTCCATCTGCTCGGTCTCAAACAGTCCATATATCACATCCTATCTGATACACTCAATAGATTTACAGGCAAGGGGCCCTTATACAAATCCAGCATTTATCTAGGCCATACAGGCAATGGTATTTTTGTAAAGCTGCACATATTTAGCCTTATTCAGTGCAACATCAAAGAAATAAACCATCGCAGTCTGAGGGGATGTTTCAAACAGTATGAGCAATTACAATGATTGCTTTCATTGACCAAAGGAAAGGCAGACATGATCTCTGAACAGATGGACTCAAACTGTCCTCTCCAGATTTAGTTTTGCTCAATTATAGCTCACTTCACTTCGACTGGTCAAATGTTTGCCAAAAAGCTCTGCTAGATAGAACAGCGTACACGACAGATGGTCGTGATCTAGTACAATATCTGCTTGATATTCTGGCGTATCAGCTACTGTATAACTAACCACACTCACTCCATGTTCAATTAAATCATGTATTCATTTAAGAATAAATAAGAGTGTAGGACAGTTGAGGAAAAATTCTATTATCATTTACTCACCCTGGTGTTGTTCTGAACTTACGATCCTATACACAAAAGGCAGAATGTTGAACACTGACAGTTGCCATTCACCTTTATTCACCATTTTTATTTATTTTTCTTTTAAACATAGTGAATGGTGACTGAAGCTGTCTTTAACATTTTGCATAATGGGTCCTTTTGTGCTCCGCAGAGCATTTAATAACAGAGAAAATCATACAAGCTTAAAACAACATGAGTCATTGAGTTTTGAAACTTATGTGAACTATCCCTTTCATACACATTTTACCTTGTTTAAATCCATTTAAGAAGATTCTGTTAAATAGGACTGGAAATCAAGCTTAGGTTTACTGTCAACATAAGTGTGTGATTAGAAAGTGATGGAAATGTTTTAGTGCCAGCTTTCCATTATTTTAACTGCAATATCGCATTAAACAGGACCTTTTACAAACTATTTTGGTAGACAAGCCCATGGTGATTGCTATCAGCATTCACGCACTTTGTGCTGATGTGAATCTAGATCAGCACTCATAAAGTTTCACTAGCTTGTTGGCAGCAGTGAGGCAAAACATGCGCTGGAATAATGTAAAGGTTGCCTCTATTAAATACACTCTGGAATATAAAGTCTTGCTTTCTTTTCTGGTTTCTATTAATCAGATTGTGTGCTGCAGGAAAAACTGCGTGCTGCACAGGAGAAAAAAAATATTATGCATCTGCTGTATAATGTAATGAAGGCAATGTACAGTGGCCCCAAAACCAGGACATTTAAAGTCACATTTAAACAAGTCATTAAATATGATGTGTAGTGGAATTTATGTTAAAACAAGCATATGGTGCCTGCAAAACACTCCACAAAATCCACATAAGTCAACAAATATATTGATAGAAATTAATAAGAAACATCTAATGCATTTGTTTTGTTCAGCTGGAATTGCACGCTTCACTTTTTAATAATTAAATAACTGCTGTAAATATGTATCATGGGCATCAACATCAATGAACTGTAATTCGAAAGAATACTTGCTAAACAAAGTATCAAGAGTGAACTGTGTAATCAAATTTATTACCTATGTTTTCACAATGACATTCAGGATTAAAGCCATTTTAAACAGGCCTCACTCACTCATCAACATAAAACACAGCTGTGAAATTATCTGTGCAATTATCAGTGACATTTTAGCTATAAAGATGCTTTGGAAAGCAATGACCTGAAACGCACTGAGCTCATTAACACAACACAATAGATATAGATGCCAAAAATGGGATTCACAGTAATGCCAGAGTTCCCCAAATTACCTTTAAGTTAAATGATCTTAAGAGAACCCTTTTGTTTAACCTTTTTATAAAGAATGTTATTCCACCACAAAGAGCTTGGTGTGCAATGGGAAGCTTCCATGAATGTTACAGTTTCTTAATTTTAGCGTACATCCTAATAAAGCACAATTTAAGAACCTTTATATTGTTTTAAGAAGCCTAATTCTTCTGCATACCTGAGATATAAGGCAAGTGTATCGAGTTCTGACTATACTTATCTAAAACTGTTTTTTTATTCCTCACAGTTCATTGGGTTTGTTACTACTAATTAGCATACAACTGCATTAAAGGGACCTTTTCTGAATGTCTGAAAATTCAAGTGTCTTAAATATGTTTAGTCCCACTCAAGTACCGCCTTGCATAAATGCACTTATTCATCTACACACAAACTTAACAAAGGTGGTCTTTCTTTCAGCTTCAGTCTCATGAGCATCTGATAGGGATCACAAATGAAATTATTGGGGGTTTTGAGCAAAACAGTCATATGTCTGTATGCCTAAGGGCACACAATGCATCTTAAGATTTCTCAAAGACTGAATGTTTTAAATATTCTCTCAGCAGTTTCACCAGCTCACATTGTGAACATCACAACAAGACTCCATGAAACTGGGGCAGCTGAACGACGTAGTAAAAACTTGGACGTGACATTCCACAAATTCAGTTTGTTTTATGCTTCCCCAAGTTTCCATCTTTGAAGCCATTCAGCCAGAAAAGTTGAAGTTGAGCCCAAAGTTTGGTTAAATTAAGTTGCAGGACTTCACATTTAGCTCTTCTCTGGTCGGTTTCTCTCCAGTACTGCCCTTGGAGTGAACTCCAGTTTGTCCTTTAGGCTGATTACCTGTGTGCTGTCCCGACCTGTCAGTTCTTCTAATTTCCTGTCCTCTCGTTGCTCTGCGATACCTCTCTCTTCTCCTGGGGCATTTGGAGTGCCTCTGATAAACCACTCAAGGTGGTACCCAACAGCTCCCACCACAAAAGCCACCGGGAAGGTCACATAGGGCGCATAAGTGCGCATGGCAGTCCAAATTACCGGCCACATGGTTGGAAACTAAGACATACGCCTGGTAAAAGACAGTTCAACGCTGGTAAACACTGGCAGGATGACAACGTACACATTTTATCATTGCTGCATTATAAATAAACAGTTAGGGCCAGTTGCATAAACATGGTCACTAAATAGTTAAGACTGTGTCTTAGGAACTAGCCTGACAAACTAGAAATTAGTTATGCCTAATTATTTTCACATCTCAGATCCAAACAAAAGCAGTCTACCTTTTTTACGTAACTTGCTTATAAAGTTATGACTAGTCTTGAAGAAAAATATCAGATAACATTTCTAACATTAAAAGACTAGACTAAGCAGTTAATGCAACCGGCTATTAGATATTCAAGGCGTGCAGACGAATGTTACTAAGCAATAAACCTAACGCAAAAATATTTGCTGTTTATATTGTTTAAGTAACTTTTTTCGACATCGTATTCACAAATCTAATCAAACGTATTAGGCAACTTATCGGGGTCACTGACGCAGCACTTAACTGTTACAAGGGTACAAGTGTCAGAGCACAAGGACTGAACTGGCACAATATACGGCATTAAAACAAAACATTTCTGTGTTTATAAATTTCATAAACTTCAAAATATAACACGCTGACGATGTAGGTCGTAATATCAAAGTCATTCACTATATATTTGTTCAAGCGTTTTTACAGTTTTTCATGACTGACGTACCTCTAAGCGACTCCTCTTCCGGCGACTTTGCGTCATTCTAAACCGCACATTGATTGGTTGTTGTTGCTAACGTCAGGATGACGTCATCAGGCGTTGTTTATTTAAATAAACGCGTGCTATCCTGGAAAATAAAAGCAACGCTGACCCCCAGTGTTCAATGTCGAAACAACATGATATAACTCTAATATGAGATAATATAAGAATATGAAAAATATTACCTGGCAAAGGTTCAAAGACCAGGAACATAATGGGAAGCAAACCATTGACCGGCCGCTTAAAGCATCATGCCCTACCAGCTGAACTATAGGATAGGAAAAGTTATGCTTTATTTTTTATTACGTTTTAAGTTATATTTTAATTGTAAAGACATCATTTTGAAGTATGCATGCATTTGTTCTGCCTTTAAGTTAGACTGCCCTCAGCACATTTTTACTTTTTATTTTTAAAAAAATCAATTGTCATACAAAAACAATGTCACAGTGCAAAATCATGACATTGCTTCATGACATTTACATAGTCACAGAGATAGTATTTTAAATTAAAGATTTTATTTTAAAACTGAACAAAAGTAAATGGTTTAAAATGAAAGGAACAAATAAAAAACAATATTCCTGCTCATCTTTTTTAATGGCAGTAGGGAGATAGCATTAAAGAGAGCTTAAATAAAGCAATAGCTTTGAGGGGAAAACACGAACTAGCAATTCACATAATTACATGCAAACATTCAGCAATTGAAGAAATTTTAACTTGTGAATCAACACTCCTGATTAAACATCATCAGATTCTTTGACACACTACTATTAATTACCATAAAGTGCTTCTGGCATAGTTAATGGCAATCCATTCACATATACAATTGAAATTTTTGGCATTAATTTAGTATTTAACAGCTATATTACATTAATAAAGCAGACAAGCAAATTACAGGTAGTGTGCCGATATGAGTGCTATATATATTTATACATATATATATTTTGCAGACAATGCCGGAAACATAGTGGTTTTGCAGCACAATATGTTAAAATCAAAATAACCTGCAGTGGAAGGCACTGTAAAGGGTGTCAAGGAACTAAAGTGTCATGCCATGTTTTTCATGACGAAACAGTGGTGTACAACCATTAGCAGAAACAGGTCTTTCCTGAATTGCTCATGCAGTCCTTTACATCAGTCTGGTAATGGCACCAGACAAGAAATCTTCATAACTCATGCGCACATTGCCCGTCATGCCGGTGTCTTTCTCGCGGAACGCTTGAGTTATACTCTGAAGTTGGGTGCACGCTTGAATGAAGTGGTCCAGCTGGATTCCATTCACACCTCGTACACATAAGCGATTCACCAGTCCCTGAACGAACTGAGGACTCAGATTGTAGCCCATTTGAGATAATGCTGCAGGATTGAAACAGAGATAAATAAAAATATTACATTTAAGAATATAGAGATAAAATGAAAATAATGATCACAAATGAGATTTTTGCAGCTAGTTAAAAACAAATCTCATGGTGGCTTTGGCAGTGTAAAAAGGCCTATACTGGAAATGCTCTGAAATCATATTCTTGATCACTTTCTTCACGTGATTTCTACTATTATTTTTGTTCAGCATGTTTTCTTCACTCTGTCTGTCTCCTGTAATCATTCATGCACTTTCAGGCCTATTCACACTTGATGGCCACTATCAACTATTGTATTGCTCTAATAGTCATGAAGAGTCTTGTTCTTACAAAATCAATGAATTTCAGAAAAAAGACTGCAAGAGAATGGCTACAATCTTTGGGATTATTTTATGAGCAATTTCTGTGAAGACTCCACACTGAAATTCCTTGAAAACAGTGCAGCATTCAGCTGGCGTCAATGGTAACGGGGTTTACAGCAGAAAACAAAGGTCCATCAACTGTTTTTTCCTTGGCAATGTTCTGCTGAGCAAATTTCAAGAAATACAATCTGTAAACCAATAACAATATCTTTCTAAAAGTGATATGCTGTGTTAATCACTTTGCAACAATTTCAAACAAGTAAACTCATTTACTCTTTTAAAATATTGAAATCAGTGGAAACTTCCCAGGCAAGGTTTTCCTTAAGGACTTAGCATAATTTATTTTTTAACAAAAATCATCTGACAGGCCAAATTGGACCCCATGGACAAGTCTTTAACACCCTTGGTTAAGATATACACACCAAATCTTGAAACACTACTGTACAGCAAGAAAATGACAGCATGAACATGCATCTCTTATTCAATGAAGTGCAAATGTGGTATTCTTTTCTGACCTCTAGTTCACTCACCTTGGTGCATCTCATTGCTGTTAATTGATCCAGATTGGTCCCGGTCGAACTGTTGGAACATCGCCCTCCACTGCTGCAGAAACGTCCACAGTGCAGAGAAACCGAATACATCCACACAGCCAGTTTTGGTCTTGTCAAACATATCTGGAAATTAAGATCGCACTCGTTACCTCCACAAAGTCCATTTGCTATTATTAATGATCCTGTTTTCATATAATGTGATATTACAGTGTTAGGCTAAATATGTATCATCCTTTCAACAATTTAACTGCTGATGCAAAAAATTTGTTTAGCTAATCATACATTATGCTAATCACACAATATGTTAGCTAACACTTACTGAGCATCATAATGCAGGTTTCGTCATTGAAAGCAGAGTTGTTGGAATTGATGAGGGCTTGCTTCAGCTCTTTCAAATTAATGTAGCCACTATGATCTGTGTCCACTGTAGAGAACCACTGATATGCCTCAGGGTTCACACCGGGAGGAATGGTACCTGCTACATGAAAACGGAACACATTAGTGAATTAGATGCAAATGTGCTTCCAACATACTCTGCTGACTTGAGATTATCTGGTCAGTTCAACCACATAGTAGAAATAAAACCATAATTTAAAAACAGACTACATGCTTCTATAAGACTTCAAGAAAAAAGGATGAGAAAACAAAGCTTTGCTCAGACTGGCAGCAATTTTTTTATACTTTGTGTATTAGACTTAAATCCCTTTATTTGCCATTTTTAATTTGGGGGGAAAAAAAGAATTTCACAGGTGGTTTAGAATTTGATTAAATTTGGGAGGGGGCAATTTTTCTTAAGTTGAGTTTTAGTAAAAACACTTTGTATCACTCAGGTTGCAATGCAACGTGACTGTAACCTCATACACATACACTAAACACAACAGATTTGATTTCATCACTCACAAAATGACAGTGCGAGACAAGTCAGGCCATAACATCTGATGTGAAAACCAAATCGGTACTGGGTGCAGTGTGAACAGTTGTCAGTGATGGGTCACTTTGGTCCCAAGAAGAACAAGAAAACATTGCGCAATTTACTGAAACAGGCAATCACTTTATCTCTGGAAAAAAAACCATCAGTTTCACCCACAGGACATTATTGAACACTGGCCAACATTACTGCAGGCAGATACATACACCTGTAGCTTTCGCTTAGGATTCTACACTCATCACGTGAGAACTATAATTTTCTCACCATCACATTCTGTACCACATCAGTACAACATGCTTCTGCCAACCAGCAGGGTATCAGCATCACTCATTCAGTGAGGGGCATGTGACCCAGCTGCAGTGATGAAGGATCAAGGACCTTGTCTGCAGCACACCTTTATAAATTCCTATCTTTTGTATTTTTTATGCACAGCCTGTAGCCTCTGCATGCCTGATGGAAAGGCAGCAGCTCTTGCTGTCTTGGCTGCCAACCCTGACACTCAGAAATTCAGTCACACCAGCCCATGAGACCATGAAAAAAATTCACCTGCCAGACCAATGTCTTCTGTGGGACATTTGTGGGGGTATCTGATGTAAGAAGCTGTTAAAAAAAAATCTTATAAAAAGTAATATATACCAAACCACTGACCTCAAGGACATTCATCTCAGATATCTGATTTACTTTGCTACCACAATGCTTAAATTATTAATCATGATTAAGCTATTTTTAAAAAAAAAATCACTGACAAAAATGACTGTGTGTAGCCTGTTAAATCAAAGACGGGAGAAATAAAGGGAACAAATACAGTGGCTCCAAAAAGCATTACGAATATATGACTTTACTTGCATTTGGTAACTATATAGCCATCGAAATAATTGTTGATGCTATTAATTAATTTGCTGTTTGTATGCAAACAAACAATTCAAGGCCTTTCCTTACTAGTATCCAGTATCCATAACTAGTATCCATATTTTTATTACTTTTAATCAACTGGTCCCAAACGAAGTTAAAGAGGTACAAAGTTGGTTACCCCAAGCTGACACCAGTGTCTTAGCACAGTAACCCCAGGTGTAGTTCATTACAGTAACTATTGACACTGAAGTCTTTCCTAGTACTTCATGTCCTCATTTGATGCAGTGCATCATTTAAAACATACTGCTGTGAAATATTTTCATGCCATGCAATAGTACAGATATAGTTTTAAATGTGGTATCCCAATTCTCTTTATGACACCTAGCATAAGACTAAACAGTGTGGACTAAACAGTGTGGACTAAACAGTGTGGACTAAACAGTGTGGACTAAACAGTGTGGACTAAACAGTGTGGACTAAACAGTGTGGACTAAACAGTGTGGACTAAACAGTGTGGACTAAACAGTGTGGACTAAACATAGACTAAAAAGTGTTCAATCGCAATAACCTGCAGGAGGCTGCTGACCATACTGTCCTCCTTGGGGCTGTCCGTAACCCCCGTAAGGGCCACCTGGGGCCTGGCCACCACCATATGGTGCTCCAGGGGCACCTCCTGCACCAGGTGAACCATAAGAGCCGTAAGGACCTCCAGGTGCAGCTCCTCCACCATACTGTGGTCCTTGAGGGGTGCCACTATAGGGTGGCCCACCATACTGTCCCCCAGCTGGGCCCCCTCCACAGGGTGCTCCTGGAGGAGGGTGGTGTTGGGGATTGCCACCTGGCCCTGTATAGCCCTTTGTATAACAAATAAGAACAAATACTGCAATGTAATTTACTTTTAAACAGAACATCATCAGTACTCTTCATGCAGTATTTCAGCCTTGACAAACCTCTAATAAAAAGGCAACAACAGCAGTAAAATGTAACGAGGTTTTGGAACAGAGTTAACAAAATGAAATAATATTTTACTTCAAGAAGAAAAGAAGCTTCTAACACAATTTCAGAGCAATTGTATTGTATAATAACCGTATAATTATAGCAACTCTTAAGATCATGGTAAAGAGTAGGGGTGCGTTTAGATGTGACAATAACAAAATCTGTTTTGAGACAATATGTTTTCTAAAAACGTAAAATACACTTGAAATAATCTGATTCACTTGCGCACAGTACACGATCAACACACAAATGCTGATGCATTTTATATCAGAGTAGCTGCGCGGCTAACGGGCTAGCCTAAATTACGATCGTTTCTGAAAAGTTCACACGATTCTGATGAACAAACGTACGCATCATATCATCGTTAATCTAATTTACGTGGAAAGACAAGTACACGAGAACCAGAGACGATAAAACACGCATATAAAAGAGAAATAATCAATAGCTACACCCGGAACACAGCGATACCTGTCCGTATTGATAACTCATCCCGTAAAAACTAAGCAAACGCGGCGGTTTGGCGTTATTTAATAAGTCCCGCCTTCTGCAGCTGATTGGTTCGTTTTAACGTTCGTCAGCGGTGAACCCTAAATGTTTCCGTCTGATTGGTTAACACAATGGAAAGTCGCTGACCTCAGAATCTATGACTACAAACAGAATAGTTTTAGGAAAATGTCTTTGTCTTTTTAATAGTAACATTTGGGTGAGGATTAATTTTAATATTATATACTATTACATTCTATTATATTATAGTTTTCTTTTATTTAATAATTTTAATTTTTTTAAATTTGTTTTGATTTAATTTGTATGATCATATTTGTATTATGAGCTGCATGCGTTCTTGATATCTGACTTTTTTAACTTGATATCTGATATATAACTTTTGCCATACTATGCTGCGATAATAAATAACATAAATGATATATATTCACACAAACCAAGTTAACAATTACAATCGACTTATTTCAAACCACTATGAAATAGGATTTTAAATAGAGTGAACGTTTTTATTTACCATTTAGGTATTTTTAGGTTTATTTTTCATATGATATCTGTAAAAAATTTTTCATACACATCACATACTCATAAAGTAATACAATAGATCTGTCTGACATTCATGGAAAGTGCATATAAGAGCAGTATGCTTCTCAGTAAAAAGACAATCACCTTTTTCATAATATTCTTAAACATTATTCAAACACATGCACATGTAATACATAAATCTGCTGTGCAAGCCATATGAATTTTCATAAAAATGCATAACGTAAGGTGTTCCCAAGGTGACTTTTGTCCAGATTTCAAGCTGGTCTGTTTGTTTGAATACCACCATTTTAAATTGCCATTTTCTCACCGAGTGCCACTACAGCATGGTGGTATATTGTGGTAACTTTCTTGTCCATGGTCCAATAATATCATGCTTAGTAGTGCCACAATCAGAGATCAGACTACATTTAGGCCTTCTCTAAAATCTTTTCCTGTGCCACAGCTTTGGCTTTCTCCATGTTGTTGAGGTCTTGTGTGGATGAGGCTGTCGGATCTACCCACTTATATTTTCCTGAATTTGTGACAGCGTTCCATTCACGCTGTTTGGTCATGTACTTGTCAACTTTCTTAACAATCAGGTAGATCATCTCACAGATACACATGAAGATACATACAGCCGAGGTGACCACCATTAAAAGGGTGAAGGTTTTCTTCTCTGTAGCACGGGATATGTAACAATCGACTGTATTTGGACAAGGTTCCTGAGCACATTTGAATATCCTTGGCATGCCGAAACCATAAATTATATACAAAGCATAAAGGAAGCCTGCATCAAAGCCTGCTTTGAACACCAGACTGAGTATGTAGGTCCACCAGAGTCCTCCACGTTTCCTCCCTGGGTTGCTGTACATGTGTGTGCCCTGGTGGAGTGCAGTATATTTCTCATCCTTCATTTCACGATACTTGACGTGTGCCACCACCATAAGAGACGGACAGGTGACAAAAATAAGCTGAAGAGCCCACAACCGGATATGGGAGATGGGGAAATATTTGTCGAAGCAGACGCTGGTACAGCCTGGCTGTGCCGTGTTGCAGACAAACTCTTTGACTTCATCGCCCCATGCCTGCTGAACAGCCACCACAAACACCAGGACTCTGAAGATAAAGACCACCGACAACCAAACGCGACCAAACGCTGTGGAGTATTGGTTAACCCCACCAAGCAGGACCTGAAGGTACAACCAATTCATCTCTGCCAGAACTGACGGGCGTTACGCATCAGTGTTTCAGTCCTACAAAATAAATAAAAAAAGTTTAATTTGCTTTTCTAAAATACTTTAAATTCCATATATTTACTGCATATACTTTATATATTAAACTATTTCTTTTCTCCTTAGCATTGTGACTTCTCTTCAAATATTGTTGAAACAATATGTAGATTACTTTCCAGTAGTATAACTGGTTAGCAGTGCAAAAGGTTGTGGGTTTGAAACCCAGGGAATCACATGTGCAGATAAAAAAACAATGTATAGCTCGAATGCACTGTACGTTGCTTTGGATAAAAGTGTCTTTGAAATACATAAATGTTTTACAGTATTTGAGCAATACAAACAGGTATGTAATAAACATTTTGTCATATCACCGCCATGATTGTGACACTGATTGCAATAGAAAAAAATCTGAGCTATAGACATATGACCTATAAACTCAAGAATTAAAAAATTCCACTGCTGTAAACAGCCATCATATAGTTGGTTAAAGGTTAAAGGATATAGGTTAAAGGAAATTACGTTTTAGCACATAATAATGGCTTAAGGTACATTTATTCAAAGTCTTTATTTTATTTTCTTTTAAACGTGATTTCTCATGTCAAAGTTGGAATAAAAATTTCTCAAAGCGGTAGTGAGCTGCAATACATTTAGGAGCCTAATATTTATAACATATTTCTTCTTAAATTGATTGTTATTATGATTTTTTTCATAGGTTTGCTGCTTTAGGCATTGCTAAATAATGTGTCCAATTCACAGCATTGTGACATTAAAATAGTTGGCATATTTAGGATTTCATGTTGTTCCCCTGACGTAAAATCTTATTACAATAAACAATGACTCTCTCAGTAGCCAATTAAAATAAAAACAAAGTAAATATTTGTATTTTTTTCCGAACACAATTCTTGTCACTGTGTACTGTGTGTGTATTTACACTACATTTGAATGTTTTGACTTTAGCTTACGTGTTTTCAGTGGTTAACAAATAGCAAGCATGACATTTAGAAAGTAACTTGCTTAGAAAATAAATGGTATATATACATACTAAATGATAACAATACAGCACACAAGTCAATATACAAGTCAAACATTTTCTTTCTATATTATTTGTTAATTGGTTTTCATGATTATTTCTCACTTTTTGTTAGAGCAAATAAAATTACACTTACCTTGCAGCTTCCTGGATAGTATGATGACTTAGTAGATACCGGGAATCAAAAGGAAAAGCTCTTCCTTTTTGTTCACAATCTTGACCAACTTGATTTGTGGAAGGCTGTGCCTTGTCTCACCTACAGAGTGAGACACGGGACTTAAAACAAAAGCTTTTGATTAAAAGACATGAAAGCATACTTCTCTATTCAGCTCCATTTAAATGTCACATACTTTCTGAATCCCCTCAGGGGAACCTGTTGACGTTTTACTTTTCTGGATACTGAATAATAAAGTTTATAAGTAACACTTAATAAGGTTTCTGGATCTAACCAAAGGAGTTCACAGGATAGCAATTATTTGTTTTATTTATAGGTGTGTGGCCACTTGTATGTGTGTGTATGTAAGTGGGTGTGTTGCTTTGCTCGCAAGGATGAGTTGTTCATAACCAAAAAGAACATTCAGTTCTACTAAAAAGTAGACATCATCTTAAACTGCAGACATAAATCAATTCTCATAAAATCTGGACAAAAGTTTGAATCGATTTCTTTTTAGAGTCTTTTATATCTGACATACGACATTTACTGTGTGTGATGAACTAAGTTGTTTTTTTCTATCTTTATATGGTCATATAAAGAGACACAAAGAGCTGTATAGCAATAAAGGAAAAAAATGAAAAGAGGGACAACAATCACAACCAAACGTTTATAGCAAAAGGAGTCAAAATGAAAGTGTCCCTGACACCAGGTTTATTTACAAACCAAACAGACAGTGTCACTAAAAACAACATTCCATGAAAAGGTGGATGGTGCCACACTGCTGTTAATGTGTTTTCATTAGACAACATAGAGCACACTTAATATCATATGTGGACATGAATAAGCCAAACAGGACGTTGAGGGAAAAAAAGACAGAAAAAGGACAATAAAGTTAAAGAAAGTACATTTAAAATCTACATCAAATAATGCCTCACAATGGACATAAGCACAGTATCTGAAACATAAGCACAGTATCAAAAGTGTTTTTTCCACAGATTGGTGGTGCCATGGTTACAGCAACAGTGTGTCTGTATGCACAGAGGCTGAATATTCGCAAATATTTGTCATGTTGCTTCTGCAAGGCTCTCCGGGTGTAATTTGGTACAACTTTCACCTCTGTGCTGTCAAAAGGTGTTTTTTACAAATAAAATGTCTCTGGCTGTCAGGCTGTCTACCCTTTACCCATCTTTGTATGCAGATATACGCCTATGTTTGTGTTTATCTGCAACACATAATATCTTATGCAGAACATGTATTTGCACACCCTGGCTGATGTTACATGTCTCTGTCTGTTTTCAGACTACTTTGGCTTGATATATCACTTATATATTGCATATATCACCATCTAAAATCTGCCCATGTCTCTCCCCAGCAGCTGGAAACAGATTGATATGCTATCGGTATGTAGGCCATAGAATGGTCTTATTATCTTTCACTCATAAACATTTTACATTAAAATTCATTCTGAATACAGGCTATGACTTTGTCATGACTTTTCATAACTTAGGAATAGTTAGCAACGGCTTGAATTGTCTGTTTCACACAGTGATACATTAAATATGGTATTATAAAAGCTTTAAAACCTGTCACTCACCAAAACTCAACAGAAATGTAGCAGACGCTACAAAGTGACAAATATTATAAGTGACACCGACAAAATGGTGCAGAAACGGGTTTTATTTTCTTTAAGCAAAATATTATTCCTTGTTTGTTTGTTTTTTTGTGGTGATAAATGGCCTGGACATGTTCTTGAGAGGTTTCGTGAGTTTCAGCTTTACAGCAGGATAAGGATTCAAAAGGGCATGTCACCATGAGGATCATGTCATTGGTGAAATCAGTAGAGCAGAGAGGATCTTGGGTAATTCCTCTAAGATGCCACCAGAGGGAGGTGTAGCTTCACTTACCTTCTCATCAACATTTCTGAGAAACCAGCAGGTTATCACTAAAGCCGGAAAAGCCAGTTTTTACAACTCAGCCTCAAGCTGAGAGGATAAACTACAGCAACATACTATTATTTTTACGTATGATTCAGTTTTAATGAAACTGTCTTCTGGACACTGGGAGTAATTTAATAACTCTAACCACACCTTCTGAACCTAAACATAATCTAACACAACTGGTAAATCATGTTATGTTATTTCTTTAGAAACCCTCAGGACTAGTGACTTGTGGCCTAGATGCTTTCTGATAAATTGTTACTGCCAAAAACATGACAGTGTTTTGCTTCATGTATTGTTTATTTGATAAAGAAAGCAGCTTTTAAGAAAACAAATGGAAGCGGTAATGCAGTATTACATCTCTAGAGGGGCAGAATAATGTAGACTGTAGTCTGTCTATTAAAGTGTCATTGTAATCTGGTTTTACTTGTAACCTAAATTGTCAGAGAAAGACACATTTAAGAGTTTTTAGAAATGGACACACGATCAGGATGGACAAGATTAATAAACTATGGGAAAACATTAGAATATGGAGATATCTTAATACAAGCCACACCCGTGTGAAGGGAAGCCTGGCAAATAGGCTGTGTGAGACAGACAGTGACTTAGCAGTCAAGACTCGTGCTCTTCTGAACCAACGGATGGTCAGGGTTGTATCAAGAGGGAGGGGAACGGAGAGCTGTCACAAGGCATCTCGGTCAGACCTCAGGTGAATGTAGATGTGTCCTGCTAAGGCAGAGTTTCCACTTGTCATACCTGGCAACCCAAATGCCAGCTGCTACACAGAACTACTGTTGAACTGCTATGACAAAGGGGAAATGTCTCTGCTGGCCTGTGTTATGACAGATCTGTGGCAGATCATGCTTTTGTGAGAGTGTATGTTTTTGCCTAAAGAAGATGGAACTGTGGTTAGACTCCAATTCAGTGGACAGAGTTTTGTGGTGGTACCTGTTTATACACCCATCTTTTGATTCTGATACACAGTTAAAACGTGAACGTGCCAAAAGAATTGTATTCTTTTATTCTGGGATGTACATGAAACGAACATTTTTTTAAGATAATGTCACAGCCTTGGGTGTGCTAATGTTATCTGGATTTTGGCATTATACTGTTTAAAATACCTTAACTGGTATTTGCATACCAAATTGTGATTAATCTTTTTTTATACTAAATTGTGATTAGTGTTTCTTTCCTTACATTTAACAGTGCATAGTTTCCTTTACACTGCACAGTGACTGTGTGGATTGTAATGTGCAGCCGTTTGAAACATGATGCACACAGAGTGTCATGACAACGGCAGAGCAGTTATGACGCAGCATTACATTTACACAGAACTAAATCCCCAAAGCCTCTGCTTACCTAAAACATCAACACTGTTCTACTGCTGCCTTGCAAAGCTCTGGTATTTTGCTACACGTTGTTTCTCTTGAAGACTTTTAATCCTTAAAGTGAGATCTGACATGGGCGGTTTACATGATAATCAGACCATTTAAATGCACAATTATTACGTAATGATCTTTAATATGTTGCATAATTTCATGATTTTCCTGTTTCCATGCCTGAGTTTCACAAAACATAAAACGGAACAAAAATAAAATGTAATTTGTGAAGATTTTACAAAAGTGAGAGAATGCGGTTTTCCAAACCAAGCTGTATTTTGTTTGCATTTCAATGACAGATCATTATCTGAAATGAACTGTTATTTCCCTGTGTATATCCAAATGTGCATAAAAGTTCAAGTTTGTATCAAATGCAAGAGCTGTATTCTGTGTTATATGTGTTTTATTACTGCTGTGTGATTTGGTGTGTAATTGTTATAGTATGTAGTTTTCAGACCTCTTCAGACCTTTTTTTTTCTGGTCTGGTCTCAGCCAGCGGACGCCAGACTGAGGCCATATTTCTAATGGCAATGGCAATCACAGTGACATGGTCTGCTCAGTCAGCTGATTAAAGAACTTCAGTATATCTGTAGCTGTCTAGGTTCAGCTGTCAAAGTGAAGACTCAGAGTTTAAACACTTTTATGTTACCTCAAGTTATTTTGGCAAACTGATTCTTGACACACTGGACACGTCAGATTTTGGAAGAAGTTTATGTAACAAGGAATTATTTTAAATTAGTTTAACAGAAGTTCCCTTAATATCATTGGAAATATTAATTTCATTAATGTCTGTCTGTCTGTCTGTCTATCCATCTATCATTGTTGGATGCAATGTGTACTGTTATGAATGAGGAAACTAAGAACAGTTTTGACAAATATTTACGTCCATATATTGATTTAATTTTACACTCATGTATTTCGTTTTTCTGGTGTACTAACAGGACTTGTTTTAAATGATTATATAAAAATCCCATACTGTTATTTACAATTTTTGTACAATAGACCAAAAATGAGTGATACTGTAGTGTAATAATTGTAAGAAAATTAGAATATAAAACTAAATCATACATTTGTGTTAAGAACATTTTTATCAACTCTGATAAATTAGTTGGAAATGATAAGTACTAGTTGGAAAGAATAAGTTGGAAGCCTTGTTATTTTCAAATTGAATGACAGGTGAAGTTATGGGATGTGTTTTGTCCCATATCTGAAGAATCAGTGAGCAGTCTGTGTATGGTGCATGTTGAACACACTTCTGTCTTATCATCCAGATTACCCCCACCTGTGAAAAGACAGTCTGATGCAACCTGTAGAAAATGGACCAGGCCTTTCAAATACAGGCCCCCAAATACAAGTCCTGCTTTCTGACCTGTTTTTCTCATGACTTCTGATGCATAAATTACTGAACACCTGTCAGATGTGTCAATGGACTGTCTGCCTGCAGAACGATTCTCCTTAAGAGTTGGTGTCATGGATCCCAGGATAAGACACATTTTAACTAAAATGTCAAATAATAGAAAACTCCAAGCTGATCAATATGAAGGGCAAAGTTATAGAGTCTGCTTCTGAACTATTATTCCGATAATATTAATATTAAATAATATTATGAGGCTTGGGCTTTTTGGATGTCGCATGTCTGAAAAAGAAGAAAAAAGTATCCTTTAGTACTCCAAAGAAATCGCACACCATAACACCATTTATTATTCAGTGTACCACATGCCAATTAAAGCAGAACCAGCTAACTACACTGGTCTCCTTCACGTGACCTACACTGTAAGAGGCCCCCTATTTAAATATGCCTAGTTACTTTTTCTGTAAGAGCTTTTTTTGACCTGTGCAGAGTTCCCATTGGGCTCTGTTTGCATTACTAGATGATTCCCAGCCTTGAAACATCAGAAGGGTGATTACAAAATCCAGGGAAGGACAGGAAAGTGTTTTGTCTCTGTTCTCGACTTTATGCCAGCATGCAATCAATGATGGCCAGCTACAATTGAGTTACAATCATTCTCCGTTTTCCGGAATGGCTTTGATGCTGCGCGGTCTTAAGCACTCTTTGATAGGACAACGAAGGGAATTGAATTAGCCTTACATTGTGAGAGAGAACGGCACCTTAGAGCTTTGCCATTCAATAAACTGCTCTCATTTACTCGCTGCACCTTCTGGTTATCACTCTCCTGTTTTAACCGGCCATTTTATTTCACCTTGTGACTTCACAGCTGCAGTCTCAGTACGGTGCAGGAAGAGAGGGAATATCATGGTGGAGAAGACAGGCCACTGCTGCATCAGCCACAGACTAATCTGAGGACACACTGTACTACTTTATCATCACTTATTAGGTAGAAGTCACCATAATTTTAATCAGTTTCTCCGGGAGCCGCCTCACACGCTTTATGGAACTAAGGTGTCACCCATGCTATCAAATAGCCAAAATCACGTTGTGTTGGTTCTACAGCAATACATCACGCCTTGATACAACTATCAGCTAGGGCAATTTTGAAGTAGTGGGGGTCTAGCGTATTGAATGAACAGTAAATGGAGGAATGAGCGTGATAATTCAGACAGTCATGGCTCACTAAGCAAGATTTATGTTCAATACGATCTCATATTTGGCCCACCTTGTGAATGCATAAAAAATTGCTCACAATGAAAGTCACCTTGTCGACATGGCGATACATCGGAGAAACCCTGTTTGCATCACTCCAGAAAGGCAGTGATAAAATGGATTGATAAAACAAACGTTTTATAAAAGCTTATTTGCACATTTTACAAACTTTATTTCTATAGAACGTTTTCCAAAGTGTTCACAAAAAGTGTTTTACAAAAGACACACACAGAAAGAAACATGCACATACATGCACATACAGACATGTAAAAGAAACATGCACATACAAGTAAAAGTAAAATAAATTGTGACAGAAATATCATGTGACTAAAGTATAGTCAAATAGTTTTTAGGAAAGATCTGAAAAATGTAATTATTACAATATTAATAAAAATAATATATTAGCTTATATCTATTGAAAGACAAATGATGTAGATGATATACAGCAAACATCTGATTTGGATGATCAAAGACACTTATTAACTTCTCCTAATGTATTAATTTGTAGATTGATCACAAACAGATCAGTGCAGTGTTATGGAGGTAACCATGTGGGATAGACGCAACGTGGCTGCTCAGGCTTTGGGAAAGGCATCAAGGTCCAGAAGAAGTAATGAAGATCAATAGGAGTTAGAAAGGAGAAGGCTGTGAACCAGGAACTGCCTCACAGTCTTAGGCCAAGATGATATCGATCCCACCTGTACTGGCCACATCAGATAAAAGGTCTTTCTGGCTTCAACCACCAGGATTACATGAAACTGCAGAAGAAGGGCTAACTGCTGATCAAAGTGTCTCTTCCATCTGTTCTGTAAACACCCCAGAAAAAGCCAAAGGTAGTAATTTGCACTCCAGGACACTAGGAGTTTTGGTAACAGCCTTTGAAAGGTTATTATCTCTCAGAATGTTTTGATATACCTCTTGTCTTTAAAGAAGGCCATGTACGTTTTTGGATTCAGTAGTTTGAGCGAGCAAGTAATCGTTACCTTATTTAGCAAAAGGTCCGCACACTACAGCAGTCCCGTAAGCCCACAGATTTCAGAGCTCTTTGAACAGGATTAATTAATTGACAAACCTTCCTTTGGTGCTGTGAGTTGATCTTTTTGGAGACTTAATGCCCTCATTCTTTTTCTTTTTTACAGTGAACACTCAGGACCTGCTGATTGTTGATCTCTCTCCTGAGGTTCCCAGCCACGGATGACTGGAGCTTGTCTTAATAGCCTGAGAAGACTGCTTACAATGCAGATTGATTAGCTGAGACAGAAGCCTGCAGTCTGGATCTGAGGCACCTTCAGTACGGCTGGAGGGGGTGAGAATGGTACACTTTAGGCTGTTTTCAAAAAGTGTTTGGAAGCTCATGCAGCATGGGCCGGGAGGCATTAAATATCGTTTTTCTGCATGTCAAAAAAGCAACTTTCTGTTGCTTTAACAAGTTTAAAGCTTATGCAGTATGCTTATTTTACAACCCAAGTTTGTGTCCTTCCAACTCATCAAAAGCAAGGAGGTCAAAGTAACAGATTCAGTAACATACAGAACGTTGTGGTAAACTATGCTGATTAATTAGCCAGCTTTCCCGAACTTCAGTCAAGACATATGTAGACATTTTAATGAGACTTCCAACTTCTCTAAAAACATTAATTGGTTACTTTTACACTTTATCTTGTAGAAGCAACTGTCGTTGTCAAGTTTTATTTGCTTTAGTTGCTATTTACTGCTAGTTCATCCTTACGGATGCTAGTTCTTAGGTGTTTCACTAGTTATTAGGCTAGTTGTTTTTGTATTTGTTTTTCTAAGTCTTTCAATTTAAAACTATTAAACTATCCAAAAAACTATCCAAGTATTGGAAGGATTTTACAGGATTGCCATTTATAAATAGGCATCTTGAGGTACAGCCTGAAATTTTGCTTCTGTACAGCTGCCCCACTGTTAATGTACCGCCTAGATTCTGTCAATTATTTTGTGGAAGGAATGAGATTAAACACTGAGGATGGGTTACAGCACTTCCACCAGCACAGGCCCAGCTATCAGTTTGTTTAACTCTCTGAGCTAATGCCTTGGAGGAAGATAAGCAGGCCTCTAGTGTTTGCTGTTTGTCTGGTGTCCTGACCTGGCTGCAGTCATTAGCATGTGGATCTCTTGCCACCAATATCGTGGCATTGTGTTTGCCTTCTAACTTCTTGAGATTGGTTTTTGTGTTCTTAGCGATCGCGGATATTCTCCCTCACAGGACAAATAGCATTTTACTGCCATATTTGTGTTGTGTTGCCAGACAAACTCATAAATAATGATATATTTCCACTGAAAAATGCTACATTTGGATGCCTACCAGAGGAAGCTGGTAATGTCTTCTTGTCACGTGTCACAAGAAAGGAAGCTGTATGATATTTTAAAGCAATGGCTATTTAATTTAACTTAAAGATTTAAGTAGTAAGGCACTAGGGTGCATAAATTCGATAAGTTACCTAGTTACCTAGAAAAGCAGTCTGTAGTGGGTTACCTTATAAAGCACAAGCTTATACAGACGTATGGAGTCATATCTATATTTTATTGCCTTTTTTACTTGCAAGCTGTTTCTAAATAGTAATTTTCAGCTGCAATTTTCAATGGTTACTTTAACATAAAGGCAATTCAAAAAGGATTGATGTTTCTGTTAAACCATTGGGATGTAGTGACATTACACATCAAGAAAGTCAATAACACTCCATGTAATTTCACACAGATAATAAAATCATTTGTTTGCTTCTTATCCTTGAAATTGTATTATTAGTTCCACAGAGACAGAATTATGCTTTTATCTGCATTCACTACCAGTCCATCCACTGTCACTCATCCAGATCTTTTCCTCAGTTTAAGTTAATATATTTTAATAAACAAATGTTCTCATAATCAAACACAGGTCTGTAACTTATTGATAAGATCTAATTTTCTTCTTCATATTAGTGCTGTTTTCACATAACAAATCTCTGCTGTGCTGTTTGTCTTTAAATAAGATCTGAATGCTTTACTGGCTGGTGTAAAACCCCTCTCATCCGACTTGTTTTTGAAGACAAAGGCTACAGAATGGAAATTGCACTTCAGGGTCAGAATTATCAGTGCTGGCAGCCTCTGTGCCAGTAAGTTAGAGCTGTCTGGCAGTACATAACTCGTTCCCTACTCTCCTCCAGAATCAAAGATGTTGAACTTGTGGGCATAGTTGAGCAGAGGCATCTAAGCCACGGTCTCCAGTTCCCCCCACTTACACATCTTCCCCTGCGGTAACAGGGTTTGCAGCCTTGATATGACACTTGGATGAGACTAGACAAGGCACCTGACATGGCATCGTAGGAACATTTCAACCAAAATTGCCATTTTCTCTTAAATATAAGTGACTCATGTGAGAGTCATTATAGACATTAATCTGTTTAGCCTAAAGAGACATTAACATCAAATTGCCTGTAATCCGGCAAAGAGAAAAAAAAACAAATGCCAGAGAAAAGGAAGACCTACATAATAAAATAAAGTGCCAAAATGTGATGGATTTACGGACACGATTATCCCTTGCTACATCTGTTGCTCTAGATTACTTTGACGCAGCGTGATATCTCCTGCTCTTCTGTGCGGCCCGGCAATCAGGATGGTACACACGGGATCTCAGCACAGCAGCGTGTTATGCATTTTTATGCTGCTCCTCGGCTTTCACTAACTAGAGGTGTCACGGATGTTGGGCATGGTAACCTTTCTTTATATTGTTTCAATTCTTGAAAATGGGTTTTATTCTGGGCTGAAGATAAGATAAACCAGGGGTCTCACTACCAAACGTCTCAGGCAGGTTATTATAATAGAAGAGATTCACATTATTCTGCTCTATCTCTTTTGTCTTCTCCATCTGAGACCTCCTTCTCTCCATCTTTCCCTCCCTCCAAATCTTGTTACCATGTGTCTGCCCTTTGCAGATTTCATGTTTCACAAAATCCTTTTCTCTCTCTGCCTCTTCTCCTGTTTCCCTGTCTATCTTCAGCTATTTCTGCCAGAATGTTTTCAAGTTCTTCTTTCTCTATGTCTCTGATGTCCAGGACCCCGTACAGCTCTTTGGCTGCAGTCTATCAAGAGCAAGAGGCACACAAGTCCCTAGGGAACTGGCTTTTCACCAGGAAACCACGCAAACATCCACACAAAGGTCCTGGAATAGACACCGCTCTTTTAAATGAGGATACAGCTTACTATTTCACACCTCGCACACCCCTTTTCCTTTATGTGTCTGCCTGTTGTGTGTTATTATGTGTGGGCAGGATTGAATACCTACAGAAATCACTTCCTGTCTTCATTCAGCTGGATTTCTCGACCAATTCCCTGGGCTGATGAGGCAGAATTTATCGTAACATGTATCATCACAGAGGTTCCATTCCAGTCCAATCTTCACTTACCTGTGTCTCACTGCTCTGGGGTCAGCCCTAGGGACGTGGTCCTGTTCTCATAAATCCAGCTTTGTATAAATATGGTGGCAGCCGTTAGGTAGGGATGACACTTTACCTCCAAGTGTTCCCTGCTGCCACACTGACCTCTCATAAATCCACCAGACCTGAGATCTTTGAATCCACTCGATAAGAAGCAGAGAGCCTGTAATTAGACAGCAGCAGGGTCTTATTGGGATCTCGGCCCTCCCCTGTCTCACTTCATCTTAATTGTGGGCGCTCACAAATCTATATCCACCTCAATCACTTTGACTCTTTGTATACAGCAAACACTGATAGAAATCCATGGAAAACTGAGATTTAAAAAATATTTTAATAGGTTTAAGGTGAGTTAAGCTTGATCAACAGCATTTCTGGCAGAATGTTAATTTTCTGTGGTAACTGACATTATGTAACAAATTGAGCTTACGTTGTACTGAACGTGGAACATTCACTTTAGACAATGGATAATTTCCTTTAGGAAAAAATTCTGCTTTCATTTATATAATTGTGTAATGAATTATATTACCAAAGGAAGTACCACCGCAGCCAAGCACAAATGTCTTGGTTTGTGTCCCGTTTTACAGGGGCAATGAAAAACTGATGTAATTTTTAAAAATTATGACCACAAATGACTTTGGTGCTGACTCCAAGTGAAAAATTCTCTAAAATGTTCGTGCTCAATAAATATTCTCGAGCTAAATTAAATGAGTGTAAGGTCATATAACTAAAGCGAAGAATATTGAACTGCCCAGCCCCACATGCGGACAGCGCATGTCATATCTCAAGTCCTGTACATGAAAATTTATATAAGTTCATTGGGGCAAACAGGTCATTGTTTTAATTACCTTTGCAGGCTTTTTCAGAAACAAATTAATCATGTGTCCCCTTAAAGGAGAGCCTCTTAATTATGTGGCTCAAAAATGGCTTTCATTATGAACTAAATGATTTCCCATTTTCACACACATTCTGTTAAACATGACTTACATTCAAGAGCAGCATGGAGCTTCAAGACAGGAAAGGGGGGTTGGAGTTAACAGAAGTACTATGCTTGTGAAATCTAATGGTAAAGACTAAACGTGTGAAATGTGTAATATTGATAATTTAATTGTGTTGTTGTTTTGGGATGTGTTTGGTTAAACTAAACACAAGCTAGGTGGTAGCAGCATGTAAACTACCATATAAAGAAACAACATAAATAATCCATACAAATACAGTATTTCTAGCTATTGCATTTGTGACTGAACCACAAATTCATTCTCCTCTGAATCATTGCTGGGAAAAATCAGCTGAACCAGCAGTAAAAACTGGTGATATGCAGTAGTTTTTACATTTATCAGCCAAACTTACTGTTCACTGGTAATTCTGCAGGAGGTGGACACAACAACACAGGTATCTAGCCTGGCTCTGTCTCAGTACATTTTCTTACAGTGTACACTTTCAAAACCCAAGATGCTAACAATTAATTTCATTTTATGAAGTTAAATTGCATTCCAACACATTAAAAATGCATTTAGTTTTACAGCATATAAAATCAAAGCATTTCATTTTTGGGTACAGAAAAAACTTGGATTTGTGAACTCCAGTATACTGTTGGAATGTTTTAATATGCTGTACAAAAAGTATTGCACAAATATTCATATTTTGTTCACAAAAAAGTAGAGGGTGTTCTCAATCCAAGACATTGTAAACTCTTTTAAAAAGTCCTTTATTGTCTCATGACATATAAGATGCATTAATCAAAACAGCTTATTGGAATCACTTGTTTTTCTAAATGTGATTTTTCTGTGACGATAAGAGTCCTTCACATTTCAGTTTCTCTGTTTGATATTATACAGACAAAACATATAATAAAAAATAAAATAAAGGTCAGTTACCATAGAAAAGCATGTACATTTGCAAAAATAACATAATCCTTCTAAATGCATGACATGATATCAGCAGTTTATTCTCTGATCCTTTTGAAAGTCGGAAACATATCACCTGCTTTATTTCATGTTTGGTGTTCAGTTCTGACATCCTGTCATGTGACATCACCAGCAGTCTGCAGATACAGAAGAACAAATGTAGCTGCTCTTTGTCTCACCAGTAAATGCAGTTTCATCAAAGCAGCAAGGGCACATCAGCTGTATAGTAGATCCAGTCCTGTAGATCACTTAATGTGTAGTTAAAGACAGCAACATAACAACATAAAATAAATAATAAACAGTTTGGATGGGTGTCATATTATCTAATATTTCTTGAAATGCCTCATTTGTTGTATGAAAAAAGTTTATGGATCATTCATACTAAAAAAGTTATAGGAATTTCTTGGAATTTCATTCCTTTCTACTTAAATCCCAATTCTGCATCACAATTCCCTTTTAATTCAATTATAAATGACTCACAATTCATGTGGAATGAATTCATCCAAATAATGATACACTATATGTTTCAATTACAAGCTGAACCGTAGAGTGGTAAACATATTTCTCATGTCAATGTTTTTGTTAGGAGTGTTCGCAGGATTTTGTGATGGTCAGGGCAGACAGTGACTCACAGTTCATTATCTGAGTCGGCCGTGCGGTTGGTGTCGTGTTGAATGTGAATAAGCATGTGTGTGTGTTTTTCGGAGTGTCTGTCTGTCTATCTGTCAAAGTCTCTCCACGCTGACTAAATCCAGACTCTGTGAAAAGCACAGCCTTTTATGACACCCACATCTTCCACCCCATCTCCATCTGTTTCTGTTGCCATGATACGATACTGATGCAAGGCTCGTCTCCCTCTCCAGAAGTTTTCAACCCTTCAACTCCACCACTGTCATTCACTTTCCCTCTCAACATCATTCCCAATCAAGGCCATTCAATAATAAAGTCTATTTAATTTATTTATTCACAGACATCTTTTCCTCACTTTAATTTATGGGTGGTCAAGGCGCTAATGGTGTTACCATGTTAATTTCGGAAGCTGATAATGAACGATTCTTTTATCATAATGATTCAATTACAAACAAGAATAATGCCGACAAGTTGAAGGTAGCTTAATAGTGTCTGGAGAATAAAAAAAAATTGCTATAAGTATAAAAAAGTCAAAGTGGGAGAGAGAATACACACATTGAAACAGAAGAAAAGAGAGTAGAAAAAATGTGTCAAGAGACTTGGAGGAATCATAGTAATACGAGGAGAAGGTTCAAACAGGGACTTAAATGGCGACAATATTGAGTCAATTAAAAATGGAATGATTTTGTGGATATTTGGTTGTATTTTGGTTTTGCTATCAAGGTTTTAATGCATGAAACTTCGACTCGGCTCCACTGATTTCCGATGAGTTTTGGTCTCATGTGAATTGTTTAAAACAGACAATGAAAAACATATGAATCTCATAAACCATTAAAAGTTACGCATACAATTTAAAAATTTTAAAATACGTTCTGACAGACACAGCTGAATGGCCAAATGGAGCAGTTTCATCAAATTAGAAATAATGTGCTTGTTTTTCAGGTCCGTTCTACAATCTAGCACACACTGAGAATAAAAACATCAAAGAAAAGTGCATTACAATAATGTCAACCTACAACAGATGGAAAATATAGTGTCACCAATGTTGCCTGGAAAGCTTTTGGACTTAAAGACAGTAAAGTTGAGGAAGTTGATGTACTCGTAGACATGGAATGATAACATGTTGAGTTCAAGTCTTTTCTTTGATGCATTATGGGAATGCATTTGTTTTTCTTTCATTCTTTCCCTCTTTTTTTTTTCTTTATAGAACATATTGTGTTTAACAAAATGCTATTTTCAAAAAAAATATTTTTTAAGAGTATAGTGGAATGTCCTTTTCCAGGACCTAACAATACCATCGATATGTTTGTCTTTCATTGATTCCAGAAAACCACATTCACTCCAATTTGTCCTGATTCATGCAATGGCCAAAAATACAGTCAACTTAGGCAGCAAGTACTGCTGCCTGTAACATCAACATTATTGACTTAAAGATTTTAATGTCCTTTGTTGGGCAGAATCTGCCCAAATAAAGCAGGTGGGGAGCTCTCAAATGTCACATTGAATAATCCATGTCCAATGACAATTTAAAAATTGCACTGTCCCACAAAAATGACTTATTTCAAACTTTCAGGCAAAACAGTTCATTATATTGACAAGCTCTGCAAGATGCAGTCGAGTTCATTTTGTTTTTCCTGTCCTTTTTCACTGTTATATAAATGTCCATTCTAGAGAGTCTAAAGCAGTACTTATTGGTCATCAGATTATGCAAAATGCTTTGACTGATAACAGTTCAGAATGTAGATAGACTTAATCACAGAATTACCCACAATCTTAAATCTTGAGCTAAAGATAAAAAAGAGTCCTCGAGGAGAAAATGAGCTTGTTGTAGCTGTGCCCAGTTTTTGTACTGTGAATAGATAATAGGAAAAGATAGAAAAGCAGCATTTTTATGATCTATTACAAACTTTGTCACTGAACTAGAGTTGTTTTTTAGGAAACTTTTACACTTACGGATTTGCTGTGGCTTAATTTGGTGTTACAGTTTGGTTTGTTTGGCTGGTGTGAAAGTAGTTTTCACAGTGAACTCTTATATGGCTCCAACTGGTATAAAAACAATCTGTCCTAATTCACTGAAGTGAACTGGTAGGGTTGACATATAATCTTTGCATGTCCTCCAGTCACACCCCCAGAGTAAAATGCATTTCTCATTGTTGCCTGTCTCCAAATAAATTGCCTTGGGAGAGTATTTTACATCTTTTGCAAGGCATCCAAAACAAAACAAGGACAAATAGTGTGTAAAAAGTTTTAATAGTACATCCTAAGAGACAAATACTAATCTTTCATGTTCTCCCAATGGTACTCATGTTGATGACCTATTCGTACTATGGTTCTAAAACAGGAGTAGGGTGTGAAAAGAAAAGAACCAAATGTGAATATTCTTGGACACAATCACAGTGATGCAGCAAAGTGTGTTAAGGCTTCAGTTTATTAAAAGCATTCAATTAATCTACATTTAGCTACCAAGGTCGATGTAAAGTTTAAGTTGATTTTCTTTTGGTCTGTTTAGATTGTGCAAAGCTATCCTAGCTTTACTCCACCAATGGACAACTCATCAGAGAGAGGAGAGCAAGAAATCCCCCCCATACCCAAAAAAGTCACGGAGGGACTGCAATAACACATGGAGGTTGCTCAACGCGGCGTGAAATGACTTTATTGCATTTTCACATTAAAAGTACCAACAGAGTTCTAATAAAGGCCCATGGTGCCGGGGGGAGAATCGTTCAGGGGCCAGTCAAGCACAAGGGAAACAACGTTACACACTATCAAAAAGGTGACAAATGAAACCAGCCAGCCCTATTTTCTGCCTTTAAATATACATGGCCAGAGCAATGAGGAAAATGTCACATAAAAATATCTTTAAAAATCTCTATGACAGGTTAAATCGCTCATACAGTCTACATTAAGTGTGGAGCTCCTAAAAATAAAGAAAGATATTAAAACATGCTCTTTTGATAGTTATATAGTATACTATACATATACCTATAGTATAAAGTATACATATACCTTTAACATTATCTTTTTAATGGAGATATATTCCAAATATTAGCTGTTCTTATGCAATATACTTTGAATGTATGTGCAATGAATTGCTAATGTATCTAGAATAATAATTATTTAGATTTTTATTTAGCACTACTGATAAATCCAAGGACACATAACAAAGCAAAGCCAAAAAAGAAACAGACGATTGACAGAGCAATGGCAATGAGAAACAATTACAGAAGTAAACATACTGCATACAGTACACTTAAACTTGTAAAGTGAAACTGGCATATATGTCAATGTATGGTAACCCATAATTGAAATGTGACCTCTGCATTTAACTCATCCAGTGTAATGGAATAGTGAACACTACTTACACAGTGCGTGTGTTCACTACTCACTAGATGGGTTAAATGCAGAGGTCACAGTGGGCAGTAACCACTGCTCCAACAGGTGCCTTACTCAAGGGCACCCCAGTCATTTCCTGCCAGCTGTTGAGATCAAACCTGCGACCTTTGGTTTACCAGTCAGACGCTCTAACCCTAAGGCCACGACTGCTATGACTATAAATGGTAATATTAACTCTTTCCTAGAGCTTTTCATTAGATGCTAAGCTGCCATAGAGAATGTTGTCTCTATGCCGGCTTATCTCAATGCACAATAAATTAAATATTGCATTTATACAAAATAATGATAGTGAAATATTTAAAGGTAAAGATTTCTGTTAATATCTGTGGTTGAAACATAACACTGTTTTTTAACCACTTCTGCATAGATGAATCTTATAGTTTGAGGTTCATTCATGAATTCCTGTGATCGCTGTATAAAAGAGGGTTTGACTATGTACACAAAGAGTGTTTTGTACATACTGGCTTAGTAATGATGTTAGGTTTATTTCTAATGAAAATTAAATAAGAAATCAGTGTACCTTTAAGAAAGGAGAAAAGTAAAAAATATATCATATTCTTAATTGCATGTATGCAGCCTGGTTGTTATAAACATAACAATAGCCACTGTGTAATAGTATGGCACAATTATGTTTTACATTTAATTGACACGGTTAATGACTGATTTAATCTGTTTCTACATCCCTGGATACAATGATGTACAATGATGACATAACATTTAACAATAAACTCTGTCAAAACTCGTCTTTCTTACTGCAGTTATTATTGGCAAATGGTTTGCTGGATTTTTTTACACATATACTGTATAACACATTCATTCATTTTGGTTGCAATTAAAAAAATGAGTGTGTATAAGATTTGGAAAAGGACGTTTTGTAGAAGTTTTTATTAACATGTAAAGATCTTTTGAGCAATCTGTAATCTTTTACACGTGAGGAAGAAAATAGCCCCACTATTTAAAATCAAATGTTTTGATGAAGCATTGGAAGGTTTGTGATATGATACCTAGAGACTTTTCATTTACATACTGAAAAGCAGATAATGGCTGAATTCATTTAGTCAAGAGCTGAGGACAAGGTGCAAAGAGGCCACAGTCTCCTTGTGCTGTAATTGGTTTCTTTTGAACACAGCAAAAGCAGTGAAAGCTTTTCATTTCCACTGAAATTATCAAGAGCCAAATGAATGGAGGACATAACATTCAGAAAAAGAAATAATAAACCTGCTGCTTGTTTTCTGTAATTTACAGTATGTCATATTCTTAATGAATGATGCTGTGACCCTATAGCTCATCAGTGAATGTTACCAGTGTAGAAGCTGTCAACAGCAACAATGGCAGTTACCTGGCAACCTGTGCACTCTATAATTAATTCTTAAACTTCTTTAAGAAGTACCTGCCATGGTCTTGACCTGTGGATATTATGACAATTAACAAATATTCATTGATGTATTCAATCAGGTGCTTATTAGAGGGGATGAGTATTAGAAAGAGTTGTTTTTCAAGTTAATTATACTTTTTTTCTAAATATAGCAGGGATGTACTCTTTTAACACCATGGTTTAAAGAAACTGTCATCTTTTATCATTCTTTACATTATAACAGTTGGACACTTTTTGGAGAACAATTAACTCAAAATAAATTGACTCAAAGGTGACTTAGAAATGTTTTAGTTACCTTTAGTTACCTGAACTCATTAGCATTATGGTCTTTAAAATAACCTTTTAAAAATTTAGGTTTTAAATAAGGTAGTTTAAGTAAAATAAACTACATAGATGAAAACACCAGCCATAGATCTTTTGAAAGTTTTGCTGTAAGTTTGATCGCTGTACGTTTAAAAAGGTTTTAAGTTTAATATGTGTCCTATGTGTAGACAATACTTAAACATTACACTACTTGACGTTTTGTTGAATGTTGATGGTAAGGTTGTGTGGAAACTCTTAATCACGTTCTTTTTCTTATAGGCAGGGTAGGCCATTTTTTGTCAGAATTGTTTTGTTATGATGGTTGAAAGTCTCTACACAACCTGATGGCAAAGTGGTCTAAATGTATTTATATATAAATATATCTTCTGTGGAAGGTGCAGATCCATAAAATGCTCATCCAATCATTGCCTTTGGTGCGAATGCAATGAGAGGATGTCCTACTTGCCTGTCAAACTATTTATTTGCACACAACGTTCATGTGTTTTGGGGAAGTTGTGGCTTTAGAGAGTGCTCTGAAGAGAGGGTGGGATCTTATTCTTTTAAAGATAGGCTGCTATTGCCAGCCACCTTGAAATAGCCTACGCTGCCTTTAATATGTCATAATAAAACAAACTCTACGTTTGTTTCTTTGTGTTCATTGAATGAGAAATGATTTTAATTAAGCAGGGTCTAAGTTCACCAGAGGGGACACTAATTACTCTAACAATGAAAACACAAACTATTCACAACAAAACACAAACTGAATATAGCTACAGCATCTGTTCATTTAAAGTAGCAATGATGTTTAACGTTGCTTTGATCATAAACAAAGTAAAACTATTCAATCGCAAGGGCTTGTGGGTATTTTCAGTCACAAGGCTACGTAGCAGATGCAACGATATTAAGTACACAGTGCTTATCCTTAGACACACACGGTTTCTGAATCCACTAAATGGAAAATCCTACACAGTCCTTTAATCACAAAATACATTTTGTTGATCAGTAGGGCTCTGTTTAGTTCTAAAGTACTTCTAAAATATTTTTCAGTATTAAAAAGTCATAAATACATCCCATATTAAATGAAAAAGCCACAAGCCATGACTTGTTGTTGGCAATAATGAACAGGGGGTAATAAATCTGCCCCAAATGGTTTCCTTGGCATTGACCATGAGAGATCAAACTGAGCATGCTCAACAGCCTGTCAGTGCTGCCTTCACAATCAAAAGAAACACTGTAAACTTTATTTTAAATGGCAAGAGTGCACCAAATGTCCTAAAAATCGATTTTGTTTTGCAATCTCAACTTTTTCTGCATTAGCTAGTTCAATCAACTTTTCAAGATAAAGTGTGTCTAAAAATTGTAATACAGTGTATTTGTTTGATATTTTATAAGAGAATGCCTCATAAAATATCAGAGGTGAAACAAGCAGAGCAGTGAATCAGAGAAATTGCAGTCATAATGTCGGGGTTATTTGTGAAACAGGGTTTAGTTTGTGTGCTTATCAGTTCGTCTGAGAGACTGCTTGTTTTATGGGTTTTGAAGCTTAATAACATTCATGTGTTCTTCAAAACACTTCAAATATTGCAAATAAGTAATAGTTTAAGCTTTTCAGCTGCAGAACATTATACAGTATAATCAGTCCTTTTCATTTACTATTTATAGCTCAGCTGTTAGAGCATTGTGTTATAACACAAAGCCCAGACATATATTGTACTGATAAAATTTACCTTGAATGCACTGTAAGTCATGTAGCATAATAATGTCTGCTGAATACTGTCACATTGCATTTATTTATATTGTTTCACCCAGTGTTGTGCAAATTTGCAGAGTATATTTGTTATACTCTACACACAGCAGTATTGTTTGGACTGAAAACCTGCTGTCTTTATTCCCACAAAGGAAAATAAGAACATTACAGAATTTTGCCACCTCACTGAAGCTGTGAGTGTTGAGAAGCAGAAAAAAATAAAGTGTGTTCTTTAAAACATTATTTTTCTACCGTTCCAAAAATGAACTTCAGCCCTTTTTTAAATGGCTATGGCCTCACATTCCCTGTTCTCTGCCACTGTAAGTTGTTTTGTGTTGCTTTATTTTGAAAAAAAGATTAGATATAAAAATGCAGAAGAATAAAAGCAGGATTTCTTTTGTGTGTGGTGATATTTTCAGATTCAAAGTGTTTGGATTTGAACTACAAGGTTTCATGAAAGTTTCATATATACAGTGTAGTTCAACACTGAGCAGTCGGCACTTTTATCCAAAGCAACTTTTTTCTGTTTTTTCATGCTTTGTATTTGATCAATATATGTGTTCCCTGGGAATAAAACCAGGTAAGCTTACAGAAACACAAACAAAAAAGTTTTACTTTTAGGAAAGATGAGTGATCACACCATTGACTGTATACGGTCTTTGGAATATGGAAACAAGAGCTATTTAAGAAAATATTCATATGAGCCCTTTAAAAACCCTATAACATCACTATTTTAATTAAAAAGAGCTGTACTGACATATTCATACTATAAACAAACTGTCAATCATTTAGGCTTGCACACATTTAATATTGAAAACAACATCTCACCTGAGGATACAATTACTTTGTCTTGGACGATCGCTTTTGATTTTGTATAAGCTGAGTATTTTTGCGACTGTTGTTTATGCACAAATACACATTTGTCTTGAAATGTATACTTTTAATCTGCCCCATTATATTCAGACATTAGCAAACAGAGATTATGTAGAACAGCAAAAGCACAATATAAATGAAGAGAATGGATTAAATTACGTTTTCTGTCTGTGTGAGAGATACAGAGTCAAAGAGCAGAGGAAATGAGAACATTTCCAAAGCTGAAACTCTTTAATGAGTTGCTTGAATGAGACTTTTCTTGAATGAGGTTTTCTTTCATAGTTCTGTATGAGCTCTTACCATTTGATAGAACGATGTGAATATCACAATCCACATAAGGATCCAGTGATCCACTCTCTAGCATTTTAAACACTTGAGTTGCCATATAGAGGGGAAAAAATACTCTATATGTAATCTATATGTTCAGTTTTTTGGGAAATTTAACAAAACACACCCACAACCTGTGAATAGTTTTTAAAATAGCTACACAACATCATTTCATATTCTACCTGCTATGAAGGTCTCAAAGGTTTATATCATTTTAAGTAACTGTGCTTTCTGAGCCACGACCATAATGATGGACCTGTTTTAAACCATTCTGCACCTAAATTAATTTATTCATTAAAATAAATGTATAGGAATGTAAATATAATAAATATGTAAATAAATACTCTATATATATCAAGTTTGCATCAGACGACATTAAACCATTTTCTTACATAAACTTTTTTCTTTTACGTAAACGTATATTTATCACTATGGTGCTTCAGTGATTGACAAGGATTTATAGAAAAACCGTACAGTAGGACAATAAAAGGACAGGGCTGAGGTGGGAATTAAAGCTGAATCTTGAAGATGATCTGTAATTGTGTGGACAGCAGGCTCAGGCTGTTATGAGCACAGAGAAGTAAAGATTCTCAGTGTCTGTCCCCGGGCGTCCTGATGGCCTGTTATTGAGTCACAGGGTGTGAATATCATGATATGATGATATCCTGCTCTCTCTCGCTTACTCGCAGCCATTCAGATGCATAGACACAAATACCCACACACACAGACCAATACACACATTCCGAATAACAGTCCAGTTGTAAAATCAGTAAAAATAGTCAACAGAAATTCCAAAGCAGGTGTTTAACAATGTCCTTGTTTTGTCTTCTGCCAAATGTCATGATCCCAAATAACAATTATCTAATGCACCAGTGGTTTTAAGTACATAGAAAGCCAAGTTCCTTTTGTTTGCATAGTTTTACACAGTGGTAAAGAGAGGAGGATAAAACATTTTTACAGAAATTGAGTTAAATCTAGTTCTTCATTTAGGCAACGTCAAATAGCAAAAGATACACTCTAACTTATTGAATGTGTCTCTTGTTAATAATGTTTTGAAGAAATGAGATTCTATTACTTGGACTCTTATTTTCAATCATTGACTGCACACTCACAACTTTGTTATTATATTGTGATTTAGCCTGAGTTTGATTTAATTCCACTTTCATTTTGTTTAGTTTTCATCAATGCCCTGGTTGATGTTTGCCTTTAAGTTATCATTCTTTGAGTCCAATGGACCTGTTGACTTCAGCTTCAATGTGAGCTTTTAATCACTGATCTTATTTTTTTGGTGGCTTTAATTTTTAGTAGTGCTACAAGACACCTAGCCATGACCACACCTGCTAAATGTGAGTTACAAGAGTGGAAGATGCCATCTGGTGTTAGGACCATGACAAAAAAAAAAAAAAGCTATGATCATTTTACATAGATGATTGCTTATATTACACTGGTAATTGAGAAGAAAGGGTAGGCCTTGAACAAACAGTGAGTGATGTCTATAAGCACTTTAATAAGATTAATATTGTCAAGTGTATGTGATTTACTACTTTGCGTGCGAGAGAATATATGCTGCTATATTGTATGTGTGAAGCAGAAGCTGACCTCTGTGTAGTTGCTTTCAGATGTGTGGCTGTATGTGAGTGCAGCTGTGCTTGAGTTGTAGGTGAGAAATTTTGCTGGTGGCAATTGTGATGCAAATTTGGTCTTGCTCCAGTATAATGATGTGCGTGTGAGGCTGTGATCCAGCTCAACACACTTTTACACCTCTGTTTGCTGTTAAGGAGCATGGTAGAATGAAGGATTCGATAATACAGCGTTGGTGCTACTGAATCCTGAAAGCAATTTTAGATTTTGTTGCAATTGTGAAATACAATATGGGCATGTGGTAATTTCTGTACTCCAGACTCGCTGGAAGTGTTGATAGCAAATTGCCAAATGTATAAAACCATGTTGAAATCATGCTTTTGCAATGTTACAACCTTGGATGGCCAAATTTGACATGTAATTCTCAGTCGGAGCAGTCAATGGGGTAAGAGAGCTTCTCCGGAACATATCTGTAACTTAGGGCCCCGTTCCTGAGTAAAGAAATGGCACAGGGGCCCCTAAACTTTCATTGTTTTATGATCACATCTGAATCAAACGGAAGTATAAAACTCAATGGAGGACCCTATCCTATTATCATTACCCCAAACAAAATTTTATGGTGGCACCAATCCTTCAACACCGAGATCCATAAACCTCCAGTGTTGAAGTTCGTGCCCAGGGCTGTGTGATGCTTTGATCTGGCCTACACTTCAGCCTCAGCATCCATCACAAACCGAACACCATATTTAGCCTTTACATATAAATCTGACATTTCAGCATTTTGTAAAACTTCATGTTATGCAAATCCATTACAGCAGTAATTATTTCTCAATGCAGTGATTGTCCTTGATTAATACCCACTGTATTCCCATCATGTTACATTTTCTCTTAGAGTGGGATTAATTTCAACACTGTTAATTTCAACAGTCTTGGCAATCACTCGATATCATAAATAATTACCATAATATAACTAGCAATATAACATTCCTAGTTTTCTGTCATTCCTAAAGAGATAATCTAAAGTACACTGGGTCTCTATGGTCACAAGACTAATAAGGATTTGATTCTTACAGTATTTGCTTCACACAACTGATGTACATGGAGGCCTTCCTGAATGAGCACCTTCAGAACCTTCTGAAGGGAATAAAAATATATGTTTTTCTTACATTTGATCAAACATAAGATCTTTCCAATAAGTGCCTGTAATAATCTCAGTCTCAGAATTGACCTGTTCACAATAATCTGTGCCACAGTTTTTCTTCCACTTCCACCAAGATCTGGAAGCAAGGTAAGAGCTGTCCTGGAGTCCTCAACCTAGAAGCTACCAAGCGGTACACTCTTGAAGATGAAGTGTGTAATTTTCTTGTTAACAGTAAATCCATTGCTACTATCCTAGATTAATGTTCAGAGGCAACTATCAGTAAGCTATTTGTAGGTTGACGTTCCACTAAGTGTTAACTCTGTTGTACTTTAAAAAACATTCTGGTTTTGAACAAACTGACACATCAATTTCTGACGTAACTAATGGCAAGTACAGTATCTGACTTTCTTCGATTGTGGTTTAAACAAAATTATATGAGCCCCTATATGGTTTGATTTTATGGGATTATATGATTATATGGGATCACACCTCAACCAGCAGTGCTAGTCACTGACATATATGTTTTTGTTAAGTTTAATAACAGGCTTTCTAACTAGTTTAACCAGTAAGCGTCCCTTCATCAGTCAGCTTGTACTGGCTGGATCATAGCCAAATGAACATTAAACAGCAAAACTAGCTTGGCCCAACATGAAAACTCATGCTGGTCTTAGCTGTTTTTTTGTGATTGGATTCCTCAACACAGATATTAATACCTGTATGAGGGGTTTGAAAGCAAGAACAAGCCTTGCTGGTTACAACATAGTGACACATATTATCAGAGTGGACTTTTAATTTTATATCCATCATTATTTGCTTCCCTTTTCCTGTAAAGCCTGAACAAAGTATGAGAATACTGAATGTAAAAGTTTAGTATCAAAGCTTTGTTTAGTATCAGCTCTGTGTTATTAGTGTATTCTAATTTAATTTGAAGAGGTTCTATTGTACAACAGAAACGTTAATTTAATGTTCTAGAATTCTCTATTACAAGCTCAGTGTAACAACATAACAACCCAAAAAAAAATAAATATTGGAAACCCTTTCTTTGTATCCTAACCACTAAATTCAGTCCATAATTTCAACATGCCGATTAGATTGACAAGGTGAAGGATCCTCTGTTTTAATGAATTTGATTGCAAACTGGAGACCCAAGCCCTTCAGATTCTACCCTGTCATGTTTGCTGTGTGTCAAGAGCTTTTGCTGGCATTCGTTTTCCCCTCACAGCCTCTCTGTCCGATCATGGCTTCATCAGGCCAGCATTTAGTCTGGCTGACATGTGTTAGTGAAGCATTAACACAATTTTCTGCCTGGAGGAGAGAGAGAAAAAGACAGAGCAGGTAAAAAGATAGAAACCCTCTAAGGCGATTTACTGTTGTTTTTTTTATCAGATCGGTGCGCTCTAACTAGCTTGGTTCTGTCAACATCGCCTTGCTTTTTCCCTCCAATTTTCTACCTCTTTTAGATGAATATTTTCACCTTGTGCTGTCACCATAGCGTAAAGGAGATGTGATGGGTGTCTTAATCAATTTCTGACACTGGCGAGCCCTGTGAGAGTTGACTTGATGGTTGCCATGGAAACACTTGTAGAATGCAGTAATGTGGTTTGCCTAATCTCCATAAGCCCGAGATGTTAAAGCTAAAGCAGTAATGTACAATTTAATGCTGCGGATCATTTGACGTTAAACCTTTGGATAAAACAAAATCTGAAATTTAAAGTAAATTTATATCTATACATTGTGGTGCTTGTTTTTCATGTTGTTTTCACTCTATAATGGGGAAAAGATGGGATGATTATAATTTATGATGATGATTATAATTTATGAATGATTATTGAGTTATGAAAATGAAATATTTTATGCATTCATTACCAGCATCTTGTTTTTGTTACTTCAATGGGTTTGAATCTATTACCTTATTTTTACTATAAAAAAGAGGATCTCCACAACCATTTAACTGAATCAGGTGGATATGTGATAGCTCATAATTCTATAGCACATTCCACAATCTGATCATTCTCATTACAACAAGCCTTTTTCTGCTTTGTTGCTAATGGCAACACCCCATTAACAAGTTCACATAACCACTAAGGTCAAAGAAGTGCAGGAGTTGCTGGTACAAATGGTCATTAGTGGGAAAATATCAGCTGGCCAGTTTGAATAAGCATTCCAAGAAACAAATGGCATTACTGAAGTTGGACAACAGCTAACTGGGCCACTGTCATGCCATATCACACTCAAATTTGAGACGTTCCATTTAAAATGGGTTTACATTTTGTGGATAAAGCGTTTCTTTGTCGTACACAGTTTTTTTAAGTGGAAAAAAGGAAACATTTGTGCATTCATACCAAACACTCTAATACATGACTGGTACATATTCAACACTAACACAAGGTGAAACACATACATGGAACTCTTACACATACATATACAACCTAAACAGTCACCTGAAACATGGCATATATGTATATATACTAGTGTATGGTACTGGCCTACCATTTTAAATTAAAATACATTATAATATTTTTCAAAGCATAGTTATTTTCACTGCTTTTGATCTCTTTCTACTGCGTTTACATGTTGGACCAGCAGATGTCCTCACTGTGTGGTGCTTCAAAAACTGAATCAGTTTGCAATTGATCAATTGCTTCGAAAACTTTTGGCGTCTACATAGTGATGTCCATGTCTCTCGTCTGAATGGCAGTATATGACGCATTGGTTGTAAGAATCTGTTTTGTTTGTAAATGCTTCACACAGGCCCTGGTTTGGCTGTCATCTCAAGACTGGCAACATGGCATCATATAAGAACACTCTAAGCAATAAAAACTGATGTGAAAAAGTCAAGTCATTTTGATTTATATGGTGCTTTTTCACAATGTACACGTTGTACATTGTTAAAGCAATGACAACATTTATATTCAGTCACATTGTGACAGCTCGCTTTTGAAGATTTTCAGATGGCTTTGTAGTTGTAAGTACAGGCAGAAAGGACCAGACCAGATTGCCTTTGTATTGCAAGATCAGTTGCCTTTCATTGCTTAGAGGAATTCGTCAGAATCCAGGCTCTTGTGTCTTGGTATTGTCCACTGTAATACAATGTGAATGAGTCTGAGTAACGCTTGATTGTGATGCGCCATCTTTTTTATAAAGACACACAGAAGAGGCCTATTCTCATGTTCTTCTTCATTCTCTCTCCCCAAAGGAAAACAGGATCTTCTTAATCTGTGCTTTTCAAATGGTTATGCTTAAGTGGTAGCCAACACAACACTAAACCAATACGTAGTCTGGGTCATATCTTTTACCTTGCATGTTGTTTTTTTGAGAATGAGTGTGTCACAATCTACATCCAAATACTCTAGCGCTTAATTGTATGTACATCATTTAACATTAACAACAATTAAGGGACTTATTTTTTCTTCTTTTTAAAAATATTAAGCTTATTTATTTTGCTGTTTTTATGTATTTTTCTATGCACAATTAAATAGTTACTTGCAGACCCACTGAGACCCATTTTTGAGTAAATAGTTACAAACAGGCATTGAGTGCTGTTACCATGCAGAGAAAATATCAGAGAATTAATACAGGGGGTGTAAACACTCCTGCTAAGAAACAGCATGAATGTAGCTTTAATGCAGGTGAAACGAGTTTATGTGCATTAAAGCACGCTAATAGTATGTATTAACAGTAATGCAAAGGAACATTTTGTGATTACACACAACCAGCTAGTTATTATTGAGAGTGCTGCTTTTATTTTTATAGGCTATGCAGGAATTGCAATTTCAGTTTTGGCTGAATGATAGTTGCTTTGCTGTTAACAGTGTAATCTTGATTGCTTATTAGCAGCAAATCTTAAATGTTATTTTTGGATGCTAGTGAATGGGTGCGCTCTGATGTTCGTTCAACTTGTACACCTCACTCACACAAACCTGTTGACCTTTTTTCAGCGGTGAGTTTGAGAAAATGTCAAGTGGAAGGTCAAATCCAGGAAGATCTCTAGAGATTTTGCGACAAGGAGATATTCCTCTCAGAACTCAGGGCGGGTACTCGGGTCAAATGTGTGTCTAGCATTAGGTTGATGGCATTGACTGCACTGATCCAGTTACAAACACTGACACCTCACAGAAAAACAAAGAAGATCACATGGTCAATTTTATATTAAAAAAGCTCCTCTCATTCTTGGAAAATTTCCATCACTTCACAGTTGTTTTTCGATCATAGTCATTTCTTCATGGCAATGGGAATTCATCAAATTCTTGCTCTGGAGATGGTCTAGTGACTGATGTCTCCAGCAAGTGTCCCTCACCCACTCTAATGTATTGAGGATAAGGGGATCATCTTTTTCCCCCGAAACACTGGCACACTGATCATTCTAATTCTCGAGACATTGTTCTTAGACTTTGCCATTCTGGATTACATGTCTTATATATAAGTGTCCATTTGTTTGATAAACAAATAACATTCAGTAACAATAAAGTTCAGCAGGGTATCTCAAAGCCAAGGCTAAGAAATTTGACTTGAAGAAACAAGAGACGTTGCATTTGCAAATTATGTTTCAGCATACTATTGATCTTAACATTGTCATCACTGACTTCCAAGAATAATTGTATTATTGCATTCTAAATAAGAGCCATGCTTGTGGCAGAAGATCGATTATTTTAATTTCAGTTCTTGACCCATCACACTCTGCCTGGCAGTGACTGACGTTTGAGAGTTGACAAGCTTGTGGTTTCTGCTGCATTTCATTGTCCTGATCTGCTTACTGTAGGGTGAGATGACCCTGACAAAATGGGTGATCAGGATTCAAGATAGAGGAGTATTATTCCTCCCTTGCAATCAGATTTTAAAGGCTCACAGTCAATGAGGCTCATTCATCATATGGCACTATAGTATGACAGCTGGAAATCCCCGCCCCCCTCCTCCTCCTTCTCCCCATGACCCATGACACCTTATTCCAGGAGGTGGATGCTGTACCATAGCTGTAGGCACATACAGGCATAGACTATCTTGAGTTTCCCCTTCTGCATGTACTTCTGTGACAACATCTGTACCCAGTGGACCATTAAGCAGGTTAATAAAGTAAAGGAGAACTACATAGGACCTGCTGCTAGCTGGGATGTAGCCAGAATAAGAATGCCTGTCACACATATGTGTTCAGATTAGCCCATTCCTGGAAAACCCAACAAATTTCATGAAGGCCCTGCCACATAACTGCCATCTACTCTGTGTGCTGTACAGGTGGGTTTGCAAGGAAGGTCACAGTGAAGACAGAAAGACTCAAACAATGTCTGTTGTACTATGTAAACAACCTGCATAATTGAAATATATACAGTGTGAGACCCAGAAGTCAGAGATTGAATCTGAAATTCTATGATTCAGAACTGAATAAACTTGGAAATAAACACAATTTCCAAACATGAAATAACGTCCAACAATGAAGACACTTTAAAGAATATTTAAGAACTATTGTGACATGTAAAGATGTAATCCGTAATTTTTTTAGTAAAAGAAATAAACAAAATTCAGTTACTAAGCAAGTACATGACAGGTCAGTGTTTAAAAAATCCTCCTTACCTTACCCGATTCCCAAAAGCTTATAACAATGCTTTATAATTTGAGCTGTAGGGTATGATTTCCCAGGAATTGTCAATTTGGCTTCATTTCACTTCAAAGTACAGCATGTAAAGAAAAGTACTTCTAAAGAAAAAAAACTGCAATTTTATGTTTTAAACAGAGATGGCAACAAAGAGGCAAATATTCCAAATTGCAGTTTTACCATGTTAACTTTACAAAAGGTCAGATTTCGTTGCTTCCATTGAAGCACACATTAAATATTCTGTCTGAAACATTTCCAAATCAGACTGGGATAACACGGATCACCAGGTTTTGCATAAAATTGTGGAGTCTATGCTGTCATTAAAGCAAAAGGGGAACATACAAAATACTAAGAAATTTAGAAACATGCTAATTTTTCAGTTCAGCTTGTCACTGAAATTGTGATGCTGATAATATAATTTATAATAAAAAATAACTGAATGAGGAAAACATAAATGTCACATTTTCTAATCAATTTCTGACATAAAAGTAAAACATAAAAGTCACAGATTTAAGAACCACACGGTATCAGACAAAACACAAGTTACTGATTCTTGGCAGTCTGATCTTTTCTGCATCAAGCTGGAACAAGCAGATTGCAGGCATGCTGAATGAAGCTCCTATACTGTGAGGTAGAAGCTGTTTTATCTGCAAACCAATGATTATTTCTCCCCTCGTGATCCTTTATAGAATATTATTCTCAAGTCTTTTGCCCTCCTCTGACCTAACGCAAAACATTCATTACCCTTTTTTTTAATGTCTTTTTATTTTATGCATGCTGTCAAGGTCATGTGTGCACAGAAAATGATTAACACTAGTTCCCACAGAAGGAGGAAAAAGCACTTCTGTGGTTTCCCCATCTACTGCTAATAAAACCCCCTAAACTCTGATTGGCTATCCAAAATGTTGTTCCAACTTTCCAACTTCAACAAAGATGCTGACCCAGGAACAGGTGGAACTCTTATAAATCCACGTCCCATTGCACTTTAAAATAAAGGGAGATTATATCACCTGGGGTTAAAGTGAAATATGCCCATTAAACATGCCATTCTGCCCCTTTGGAGATGTGGCACTTTTCATTCCTGGTAGCTCATATAGATTGGCCCTACTGCCATCTCCCTTATCTGCCTCACTTTCAGTAAAAGGAGCATTTTCTCACCACAGGAAGCCAGAAAGAGGAGAAGAAGAGACAGACCTCCCATGCTTTGATGCCTGCCTCTCATCATCTCAGCAGGGCTCTGAGGTGTGATTGGGTCCCAAGACTATCCATCGTGTGCATTCTCTATAAGCACACTGGCAACTCTCAGAAGGCAATAAAGATTTATACAGTTGTGTACATAGGTTTTTGGGTGCTAATTGGGGCAACCTGTAATGGAGCAACAGAGACATCAGTAGGTGATGACACACCAGCTCATTACCAGAAGACTTGTGCTCCTGTGTTAAAACATGAAGAACAAAGTTCTTAGATTAGATCCCCACACAAAGATACGCAGCTGTGATGTGGTGGAGCTCTGAAAACATGAAAGCTTCAAGAAAAGAAGGAATCTCCCTAAAGTTTTTAATAAAACAAAAGTGGTTTGAGAATCATTTGGGAAGATTCCTTGCACCGCAGGTAGCAGGAGGTCCCGTCTAATTAAAAGAAGTTTGGGAGGTACAGTACAGCTCACCTATGGAGTCGGGAGATTCATCTACACCAACGTCTCCACAGGAGTTTGGTTTATTTTGCCTCAGGCTGTCAGGTATTCTATGGGGGTCGTCAAACTCAACATTTTCATGACAGCTCAAACTAATTTTATGACAGCTCAATTCACCACCTGTCTGAGTCAGGTGATCCATCATTGGGAGATGTGGGTTGACCTACAATGACTGCGTGACAAGGTTCTGCTCCCATCATTAACATTAATAGGTTGGTGAAAATAGATGCAGACTACACACACTCTCTGAGACATTAAACTCAAGTCATCTGACAAAAGCTAATACATGAAGTCAAGATGGGAATGCCAGAGCCATCACGCAGTTCAGAGAATGAGACAAAACTGATTATGATAAGGTTGATTATAGCTGGACAAGTGGGCTCCATTACTTGACATATACATGTAAAGTGTGTAATTTTTCCTAAGTTAAAATACTGTACAACACTGTCTTCTATTCCAGCTTAATATGTAGAGATAACTATAAGTATGTAATATGTAGGTTGATCCCAAAAAGTGCAAACACTGTTGCATAACATTTGCATAATCAATTGTGTGAGATTGGGGGTGAGGTTATGCATTTGGAGTGGGATCTTATATTAAAGGCATATGTAACACAAATAATGACAAAACAGTAACTGTAAAAGAATTACTGAAAAAGAAATTGAATAGCTCAAGAGCCCTTCATTACAGGCAAAAAGAATCTAATTACTGTAACAACACAGCCAGCACCAGCTCTGTGTGACTGAACATCAGAAAAAAAAAGTGAACAAATAATGAGCAAGAGTGTGCTGTGATTCGGCCACAGGTAATCACAGAGTGCTGATATAAGGCCGCAACCGCACTCTTGCTTATTATATCAGCTTGCTTTACTTGCTTCAACAAAGTAAAAACAAATAACAGCAAGACACACAGCAAGATAATATGAATCATATTTTCTGTGTGTTTGTATGGTGTGTTTTGCTCTGATGTGACCTCCATTTAAAGCTTTGACTCCATCTCACATTATTATTTTGACACATTGTCATCAATCAACACATACCTGCCTGTCACTGTGCCACTGTGTGTCAAAAATGTGTTTTGATGAAAATCTGGTGACATGAATAACTCATCCTCTATAATGCATCTCTCTTCATCATTATTTATCACAAGAAAGTGTAGAGCAGAGTTCACAGACCTTTCCACACAAGCTGTATCAGTTTTTAAGTCAGCTTGGCATAACTAGAAAGTTGAGATGTATATTCGTAACACTTATAGCTTATTTTAATGCTTTTGTTTTATTTCTTATCATTTTAAGTCAGCTTAAGGTCCCCTTGGAGGTTTGCTCAGGCCCCCTAGTGGGGCCTGACCCTCTGGCTAAGAAACACTGGTGTAGAGGGAGGGAGATGCGGGGCCCACCTTCACAATTCATTCCACCAGCAGCTTCTATTTTTAGTTACATAACACAATTGAATTAACAACAGGAGTATTTAAAGCTTAGCAATACAGAATGGATTTAACTTTTCTTAGGGTGGTGGATGTCTGGCACACACTTCCATCATGAACTAAATTCACATAATTTTTAACATTTTTAGTCTGGCCACAAAACAGCCTCAGAATACAGCAGAACTGCTAAGACTGTACCGAAGAGTTCGTTCTAAATGCAAAATGAACACACAATTGCCTAATTACCATTGAGTCTTTGCAGTGAAGGCTCCTAGACCAATGCATTTCAGCTCTGCAGCTTCAGGGGAATAACTATGCTAAATGATCATAATAAAATGCAACTAACCATATAATCATGCATAGTTAAGATAGCAAAAAAATAGACTCATCATTGAAGTTAAAGGCCGTTTTAACTCCACAGTATTTTGGTGCAAATTCATCTGAAAATATGACCCAGACTAGTTTTCCTTTTCAGTCTCAAGAAGTTGCCATTTATAGCTCTTTTTATTTACTTATTGCCCGGTATGACCTTTTTTTATAAATGACCATGTGTTTTATTTACTTTATTTAATGAATTTCCTTCATCTGTTTTACATCCTGTGAATCCCTTTAGCTCAAAAGTGCCATACAAATACAGTTATTAGTATTATTTTGTCACCCGTGAAAAGCTGAATCAACCACAAGCATTCTCCATTGACAATTTAAGACAGCATTCCTCCTCCATTTCGTGCTCTGGTGAGCAACAATCTGTTGTACATTCATCTGGCTCTGCTCTAGAAAAAGCTTTTGCTTCGAGCTTTGTGTTCTTTTGAATTTGTGTCATGACTTTTGTGTCATCCTGATTCCCAATAGCCTACTGAATGCCAAACGCCATTTTGAAGATGTGGTTACACTTTAAGGATGAAAATGACATGCAGGGAACAATGCTATCCAGTATTTGCTTGACATGTGCTCCTCGTCACAGATTTATTGGGTGAAAAAGCAAGGTTGTTTAGATTTCCAGATTGACTAGGCAGAGATTAAACCAGGCTTGTGTTAGTGTTAGCAGATGACATCACTCATGTTGCCACCCTCAGCCCCAGCGTGTCGACACTGTAATGAATTCATAACACAGTGCCAATCAGATGTTTATTACCTGAAGAGGGCTGAGAAAAGAGAGACTTGGATCATCACAACATGAGTGTCTGCTGTCCCAATGCAGTCTCACTGCGCTCAGGGTTGGATACTTGTTATTATGCTTGCAGGACATTTGTGAGAAGGTGAGGTATTCACTGTATACAGTGTATGTGTGCAAAACTCTGTCTAATAATATTTTGTGATTATATGCGAGTGGCTGTTGCGCTTGTCATCCGTCAGTGTTTTCTTGTGCACGCAGCTCTAAAACATGCTGTCAACGTCTCCTTTCCCTGACTTAATATTCTTTCCAGTGAAATCAGAAACAAAACAAACATGATTCTCACTACTGATGAACATGTATTCATTAAAACTGACAGATTAGAACCCAGAACTCTTTGTACTAAAAGCAGATCAGTTCAGTTTACTATGCAATGAGAACTTTGTTTTATATATCATATTCTTTAATAGTCACTCAATGTGCTATGTTTATGTTATGTTTTACCACAAAGATGTATGGAAATATATAGTCAATTAAGACTATGTACTTATCAAAACAGAAAAAGATCATATACAATATTTGAGTATAATTTATCCCTAACGTTTTAATGTCAAATTTATAGGTCACAGTGAGTGTTCCTACTTGTCATCTCTGTCTTTGATCCACTGTACCTGACAGCACACCTTTGAAATGCTTATATTTCCCTGGAAGAGCTTAGAAGAACGGTACACTGACATCCTATTTGAGCTCTTGCACTAGATTGAAACAAAAAAGATATTAATAAATAATGCAGAAATACTTATTGCTCAAATGTTGCTCTTTCATAGCTCAGGGGATGCAATGGAGATCTCAGTTGTTTTTCATTCAGGTTTCCAATTTGTCTCAGATGCTTCCCCTAAAATTGCTTAGGAGAAATAAAAATAGAAACAAATGAGACAATTGTTAAAATACATTAATAGTATAAAGATGTAACATTATTGTAGATTGTAGCTAAAATAATCTGGATTTTGGTAAATTTGATGAGAAATATTGAAATCTCAAAAAATATTGACCTTTAATTGCAAATCTGGGAAAATCTAAGCCCAATGTGTGACACTGAGATCTCTTCTGAAACTCTAATGAAGACATTTGATCGATTTTTTGGTATTTTTCTCAGCAGAAATATCTAAGACACACAAGACTTGCGCAAAAGTTTCTATTTGCTCTCCATTCAATCTCATTGCTGTCTAGAAGAAATAAGATATTAGATATTAAGGAGATATTAAAGAGATCTCATCTGTGACTTTAATTACCTATGGGTATAACTATGTTAACTATGCAAACTATGTTAACTATGCAAATGCACCACAGACTTAACTCCTATTTAAATATGCAAACTTCACGTGATTTCATTAAGAAGAACAAACTAAAATGATGAAACTGCAAGTGCTCCAAGCATCCCTGTTGCTTCGGATGATTATTTATTATTCAGAATGTGCCTTTCGTTCACACTGATTTACAATGTGCTAATTACAGAGACAATCCCACTGAACCATGCTGGGGTTAAGTCCCTCCCTCATGGGCCCAGCGGTTAGGAAGCAAGATTATAATTTTTGCATCACCCATTTTTGAGCCAAAAATGACATTAAGTCATTAAGCATTAAGCAAACTGGTGCCATTATCACCTTTGTTTTAACAGAGTGGAGACAAAAGCTCCATCACACCAGGTGCTACTTTGATATTCTGGAGAGCCATGCAGCGCTGAACCCCCAGCAGTGCTGAGCGCATTACAAGTGTTGGGATCAGTCAATTAGAATCAATACTTAAGATAATGAGAAGATATTCTCTATCCTGCTGTTACTTAATTTTGTAAAAATTAACTTACTGATTGTTTCCATTTCGCAACTGAGCGAGTGGGGAATGTTTAATTTTATCTTCTTGTGCGATTTGTGCCGGATGAAACCTCGCCATCCATTTAAAGAAACACAAAGTGAACATTCTTTCCTAGCCTTTGTTATACTGAATAGTTTCTGAGGTAAATGCTTTATTTTTTGAATTCATAGAAAATTGCATGCTTTTATCAGGTATGCATTATAAAAATCACGTTGCACTCTTAGATGTTGGACACAAAAAAGGCAGATAATTGAGTCGAAAAACTTAAAAAATCTAGTCAATGCTAAAAAAAAGCGTAAGTGCTAAACTGAGTATATTAAGCCAAAATAGTCTTAAAAAGCCTCATTAACTGTTAAAAGTACATTAAAGGTTTAGACACCTTTGTTGTTTTTAGAAATGCAGTAAGAAGCTGATAGCAGACTACTGCTGAGTAATTGTATTAATGTAGCTTTTACTGGAGCTATTAGGCTGACGTTTTCCCTCACCATAGATGTGCTACTCTCATTCCGAGCATGTTTCAAACACTCAAGTCAAGCTTGTGTTTGTTTCCTTGTCGCCCTGAATCTTAAGAAGACACATCCCAGCATTCTGCACAACGCTAAAACAGGCCTGTTCTAATCAGTTGCTCCCAATTAGTGTGCATTAACATAACTACCTACATCAGAGTTTGCTTAGCTCAACTGGCAGCAACAGTCGTGGGTTCGATTCCCATATAATACGTTGACTAAATAACTGCATACATCATTTTTACAACAATAATAAAATAAAATAATATTTTTATAAAAAATGAAGGTGAAAGTTTCTATGGTACTGCCTGTTTCTAAGAGAGGTGCTAATTTAGTAAACGCTCCTATGGGTAGTATTTAAGGGGAAAGAGACAAACAACCTATACAGTCGTATGGGTTAGAGGATAGGCTGATACCATTGTAAATTGCTTTGAAGACATAAAAATGTCTGCCAAATGCTTAAAAGCAAGCAAATACAAAGCTGTGTGATGAAATCCATACCATGTGTCTCACACTGAGATCATATCACTCCTCCATTTTTGGGTTGTTGTTGTCATATGTACAGCTGTCATAATAACATTTCCTTATTCTAACGGATGATAATATCCGTTCTTATTGATGAATTCAGGGGAACCAGCGACTGAACAGAGCAGAGGAGTAGATCCAGCTTATTGTTCACTTTACACAAAGAGACACTGGGGAAACAGAGCTCAGTCGGGCATAAAAGTCATTTGAGAGAGAAATATAGCTTGTCAAATACTTCACACAATTACCCAGAGAACAAGCAAAGGAGCAGGACATGCTCAGTCTTCCTACCTAATTTCTTAAGCTTCTTACATTCAGTGCTCTCCTCTCAATCTCTCCATGACTTTTACATAAGTTTTTATCAATACATGCATTCCTTGGGAAAGGCTATTTGATGCCCGACAGTAATTCACTTCATTCACTGCTTAATGCAGCAGAGCTTTAAACACTGAGATGACAAAAGACAAAACTCTGAGAATTTTACTGTGTTCACTGTGAGAATGAACTCACAGGTATATCTCGCTAATCGACTACTCGCTTTTGAGTAACTATCATGGCACATTCCTTGGCTGAATGATTCAGAACAGTGTTTCAGAACCTTAGCTTAAAAAAGGCACCTGTTCTTGGAAAAGGGCTTATATAAGTAACTTATAAGTAACTGTTACGTAACAATAAAGATAGATATCCCTTATCACAAGCTGTTCAATCTTCCACTGCAGAGCGATTTAACTTCAGAAATCCTTTATTCTGAAAATGTGCACTGACCAGGAGAATATCTCCATATGCTTGAGGGTTCCCCTCAAGTTCCTTACTTAAAGTGTTAAGTATAATAGATAAGAGGGGTATGTAGAGAGACGTAAAGGGAAAAGGCCAAATGCACATGAAATTCTCCTCTCTAATCCCAAATATGCTTTCTTTTTCCTGTCGATACAGCCTCACCTGCCATGAAACAATACACAATAACCCCACCGACAACATCCCAAAGTAGGTATTAGAGCTACAAATATTACCCATAACCAGGGATGCACTGCAGCTCTCTGTGTTAGTCTCTGGTCTCTCTCCTCTGCTGGCCATTTCATACCAACTCTGCTGTGTCATGGGCAATTAATGTTAACAAAACTTGTGATACTTTCCCATGTAACTGCTCTCTAGAAACGGTTCCAAAATGATCGAATTGCTGTCGTTCACAGGCAAAATGATTTCTTTCATTTCTTGCGCACTACAGGACCGATTACAGGTAAAAAACGTTTTTGGAATTATAATCATCCTTTGCCATTTTCAAATGTGGTAAAAGATTTTTACTCTTACTGAGAAAGCAGATCTGAGAGGACCTGTCAGGTTTATAAAAAGAATACTTGTGTGTTCTTTTTTAGGCACCCCTGTTTCTGGAGAACATTCAGGTAGCAGCAGAGCTCCCTTCTGATAGCTTGTCTGCTCATCGCCCGGGCTGCTCTTGTGGACCCAATCCAACTCAATCTTCCAATATTGTTTCCATGGAGAGCAGATCACAGTAGCTTTGTGAACCACTGAGGGCTTGGGTTTGGCAGGATGCATGGTCAACCCCTCTGTGGTTCATTTGTGTGGTTCGTCCTTGCCACAGCACACCACAGCCTGGGTTAAGAAGTGGAAGTGAACTAAATTATTGAAACATCAAAGTTAATTTGGAAATGTGAAGCACCTAGACAGTGCAGTTAATTATAAAATAAGAAGTAAAATTATTTAAATAAAAATACATTATTTATTGTTATATTGTACATGTTATAGCTTTGGTATAGTATAGAGATAATAGGAAATTTGTGAATGGTTGAATTGACTTATGTGGCTATCAAACGAATAATGGGATAATATAATAAAAACTATAATGTAATTTACAGTAACTGCCAGTGCATTTAGTCTCAAACGTTTGAATGATAACAATCAAAAAAATAAAGAACTGTCCAATTTATTTCAGATACGATTATGTATCTTTCTTTTATTTGCTTAGTCTACTATATGGTCTAAAGCCAATATCCAATTTCCACTGTCTTTAGAGTAAGTCTCCAACTGTTACATACTACCTTGAAAAGCCTCTCATTCATTTATCCTGTGATAAGTTTCTCTATCAAAGTTGTGATTTGTTTTTGCCTCTGACTACCACCACAGAAACTTGCACAGTCATCACTTTTTGCCTTTCATTAATCATGGAGGTGTTGCAGAGAGCTGCCATGACCCCGTGGCCCCAGCAGGCTCCCTGTGGCCCCTACTATAATATTTCTAATTAAGCTTGTCCTGCTGCATTAGGCTGCTCTGCATTTAACTTACCTCCAGAGCTGGAGCTCCTGGCTGCACAGAATTCTCTCTCCTGAGCTTGGCTATGTAACACAGGTGATCACATCCAGGCTGCAGCCATTAGGTCTTCAAGGTCCTCTCTGAGAAAAGACCAGAGAGGTTACAGACAGATGTCCCTGTGTCAAATGTAGTTCATTTAGTTATTTAGTTAGGACAGTAATACAGCAAGGAATACTTTTTAAATTTATTATTTATTCAGTTTGACCGTGTGTTTGTGGTAAAACAAATATAAATACAAAAGATCTCTTTACATGTCAATCTGATGTGTAGATTGACATGTAATCCTGTCTAAACAGGAAGTTTAAGCACCAGACCTTGAAAAAAGCAGTCAAAGATCTGCCTATGAGAGACTAAAATGTGGGTGTTTTCTAGTAACTCTACTGGGTTCCTAGGCTCTACTAAGATCAAGGCTCATGTGTAAAATACACAACGCTGTGAATTCACCAGAACACAACATATGTATATCTTCCCCTAACCATTGCTTCATCTGATCTCAAACTTTTCACATCGGAAATATTTAGTACTGCTTGTACTACTTTTACTACACAGAAATCTCAGTGGATTTTTCATTCCCTAAAACGACACCTGATGGCCTAAAATCAAGGGTAATGTTTATTTACTCTAATATTAAAAGTTTTAAGGGAAATCTCAGTAACAGATACACAAGTTCATTGGAGCTGATGAGGTACATTACACCAGCGACATGAGAACTGGCAGACTGTCAGAGAGCCCACTGGAAATGATTAGGAAAAACAGAGAACCTTGTGCCCTGAGACAGGGACAGAAACTGGGCCAACCGGTATTCAGGCCTTCCAAAGTTAATCGCACTGGCACAGGGTGAAAACATCAGTCTGTTTTATAAGATAGAGGGTAACCCTGGAAAATGCTTTTTGTCTGGATAAATGGCAGCTCCAGTTTATTTCCAGGACATACAGCACCTTTGAATTTGGCAATGGGACTCAGAAGAGGTTCCAGCAGAGTCTGGTGCCCAATACCATTAGTTACTCGCAGCTGTACTCGAAACAACGGCCGACAACATTTTAAACATTAAACCCATCGCTGTTACAGCAATTAGAATGTTGTTTATTATAATGAATCTAAATTCGGGCCAAAAAAAAGTCTGAGGCCATGTTAAAAATCAGGTATTCTACACAAGCATGCCGTCTGGAAGATTTTTCAATAATGCATGGATAATGCATGCTGATAACAGAAATGCATACTGCTGAAACAGACATATCAAGTACTATAAAATATGTTAAAAACAACATATTAGTACTATAATGTAGAATTAAACAAGTGACCAATGGTCTCATACTTTGAACCTCATTGTATATTTGAACTCATTTTAAAAAGAAAATCATAGTCACATGCCAAATATTTCATATTCTAGAATTCCCACTGAAATGTACAGAAGGTGGATCCTTTTCTTTACATACTGTAAACTGTATTGGGGCACTTAAACACACCCTTTTGTTTCTCACTCCATCTCTCCTTTGTGACTTATCTTAGCAATCACCAAATTCTCCCAGAGGATTGGTGATTGATCACAAGTGATGACATGGGGCAGCTCTCATCTGCATGAGGATCTTTAGTGAGGATATGAGAAGCAGGCGAGATAATTATCTTAATTAAAGTCTGTGTCATTGGGAAATGTGCACAAACAAACAATAAAGACTCCATTTCTCCAAGACACCAAACAAGGTGTCCCTGAGGGCATCCATGAAAGCTGCACATAACATTATCATAAGCAACAGAGACATCATATATTCAGCCCAATATCACTCTGACAAAAAAATATTTCAGACGCATACTGAGGCTTTTGTCAATATTTGCCAATATGCTTTAATTTTGAGTAACTACTCCAAAGCTGCATATCGAATTGTGTTTTTGCTTTGATAATCATTCTGCTATTGGCAACTGTGACAGATCTCAAATGATAGCTCAAGACATAATTGAGTTCTCAATTACGTGTCATTTACATATTAATTTTAACTTATATGTTTATCCACAAATTCCTAAGAAGAAATAAAAATAGACATTTGTTGACATGACAACAGTTATGACAACAGTGTGCACAGTATAGCTCAGATAATGTGGCTTCGGAAGTGTTTAATATGAATAATTTAATCTCATGGTGTAGGAAAAAAAATCAAGAAATGAAAGAGATCTCATTTGTGATTTGTCTTGCCTGTGCAATCTCCTGGTTCTTTCTCTCTTGACTTTAAACTGTTTAAGCACAGTCTCCCTCTGATTGCTTTTGATGGAGGTGTCGCCCTGTGCCACCACTAGACTCCTCTACAAGCAGAATACAAAGGGCTCCTAATCTGCACAACTGACTTTATTTGATTGCAGGGGAAGAAATATCTATTCAATTGAATTATTATCCCCTTCTCCAGTTGCTTTACGCATGAGACCCTTATTTATAACACCAAGCTAATTCATAAAGTAATTTAATGAGCCAGAAATTAACCTGGTCAGATGACTTTTCTCCATTAGCTCTTGTGTTGATCGTCTCAATAATTAAGGAGAATCAATGCTTGTGAACTGTTGATTTTAAGACTCGATGCCTCTGCTGTGTATTAAAAAGAGAATTACAAGTGATTAGGATCAGGTAATTACATCGCCAGCGCATATATATCTTCCTTTGTGCGGGTGGTAATTGAGTCAAGCTCATCAGAATGAGATAGTCACAAGATCTCACTGGACAGAGGAGATGCATGCTGCATTTGTATGTCACTACTTCAGGTCACGCACAACAGCAGAGACAACATGGGTGGATTAAAATCAATCACGCATCTTTAGCATTTAGCCACCTGCATAAAGCACGCTTGTGATGTTTATCTGTCTTAAGGGATTCAGCACAGATGTTGAACAGTAGATAACGTGTGTCCGTTTACCTGGTAAGGGCCTACAATATCTTTTCTCTCTCTAATTGTAATTGTAGTTAGCACTGCATACACAAGAAAATACACAGTCTGTGATTTACATTATGGGCTGCCGCTTGACAAACACCCGTATTGAGCTGTTTTCGTGCTGGCTGCATTTTTTTAGCAGCTAAAGGAAATTGAGCAAATCTGGAAACGATGCAGCCTCGAAGCAACACTTTTGATCATGATTTGATGAAAAACAGTCATGCTGTCATGATAAAGTAAAACATTTCTTAAATAAAATGTTGCTTCCTGCAGGTGGTAATATCGCAACACTATTTGTGGCAGGCAATCAGTAGGGTTTTGTAACTATATGTAGTTTGTAACTATATGTAGCACAATCTGTATGTAGTTTAATTTGCACTTATAAAAAAGGCTTTGACGTATTATAAATATTCATGCAGTACTATTTCAGAAGATTTAGTGCCTGGTTTAACTGCTTTGTGTGGGGTTAGTAACTAACACATATATCTATGCTGATATTCCAAACTATGTAGCAAATTTACCTTTGAATTAAAACAGGTTGTGTATGTGTGTGCATAGGGAGAGAGGGACAGAGAGAGAGAGAGAGAGAGAGAGAGAGAGAGAAAGAGAGCTGCATACTAATGTGTTGTGATTTATTTCTATTCTGCTACTTCCATTATCTATTTATCCTCAACATACTACAATAATGTCATTACACGCCAATGCAAGAACATTAAACCACTTATAATTAAAATAATTTATCCTACTTTTCACATGAAGTACAGTGATATTGTAGGTAGTAGTTTTTCATTGCTTGAGACCTTGTTGTTTATTACATCCATTTACATGACATTTTCATGAAGCAAAGCAAAAGTGGAAATCCTTACCAACTGTATATGGCCTGCAGTCATGCTTTTTTTAAAGTAATACCTCCTGCTATTACTATATCCAATTAGTGTCATTTTCCAAAAAAGCAGCTCTCAGCAGTTTGATAGTGAACTCATCATTATTATATGAAGGGATTACAATTTCGAGAATCAAGATAATGGACTACGATAGAGATTTAATCCGATAAATGAAAATGTAAAAGTGAGCCTTTTTACAGATTAAAGTATAATTCTGATCACAAATGATGCAAAGAACTATCCAGTCGTTGTTTAGCTACTTCCCTGAATTATGTATTTTTGTCACATCTTATCTTTAGGTTAAATAAATCTCTGTTAGCATGCTGTCTATGATGAATATTTAAGATTCCTTTTAACTTTCCTAACAAGTCTTCAGTTTGACATGGTAAATTTCATTAAAGCAAGTTTTAATGTCTCCCCGAAGACAAAATCTCAATTAATGCTGAAATTAGCTGAATGGCATAACATGTTAAATGGATCTTGTCTATTTCCTGCCCATTAAATCTAAACAACATGACATTATTTAGCCAAGCGTTTCCAGTATTCTTTGTAGATTCCCATGGCACTCTTTTCCATGAACCATATGGTTGTGTTCATTCCCATTTAAAAGGACGAGTTATAAATTTGCACACTATGGTAATAATAGCATCAGCCCGACACTGATTTGTGAAAAACAGAATTGATGACCCTTTATCTCATTTTCAGATGCCCACAGGAGCTGCTAACATTGGATCTGATCGATCGAAGGGTCAGAGAGCAGGTCTTCATTAGATTTAGACTGGCCTGGTCCAGTACTGACTCCTCCCTGTCTAGAGTCTTGACTGCCCTAATGACTTGGAGAATGTGAGTAGAGGAGTATAGGGGAGTCTGTAATGTATGGGAAAATGAGAGTGCATGCACCAGTCATTCAATGGTGCTATACCCAGAAATAATGTTTGTTTGTGTGTGTGTGTGTGGTAGGCTGAGTGACTTTACCTTTCCATCCAAAGAATGATGGAAACAGTAGGAAGTAATGATAGAAAGCTACTGTAATGCATTTTCTCCGGTTACATTAATGAAACTGAATGAACTGATTGCAGATCTGACAGTACAGGTTTAACTGATGATGGAGTCTGATCTATGGCTGAGCTTCTGGAGACAAACGTACGTAGAAGTAGCTTAGGTGTTAGCACTGTCACATTTGAAATCTGGACATTATCCCTTTAACAAAATCACAAACGATGTCACAAAGGACACCAAGATGGCATTTAATGTAGATCTGATGCCAAACATGGTAATTTGGCCTTTCCAAACCAGTGGCACTCAAAATGTGTGCTGCCTTCATTTGAGTCTAGTCTCACCTCATCAATCCTTGTCTTGTTTTGGGATGCATCCACATGCTATCGTACCGAACTGCAGGGCAGCACTGAGAGCACAGAGGGAATCATGGGTAACCATGAACCCTCTGTTCATGACCTGCACAGTTCCAGGGACATGACACAGTTGGCCAAGCGAATTTGACCACCTCCACCCAAGTCACCACCTGTTCTAAGCAAATGACTGAGGTCAATCAAGCTAAAATCTGCATAATCTCAACGGTTCTCCATGCTGACTCTTTCTGTAACAAAACCATTTGCTCCATACATTACACTGCATATGCACTTCCTGTATACTGACAGATGGAAAATTAATTGTTTTCTCATTTTGCATGGCTCTTCATGAAGTCTCCTGTGTATGCAACAACCAGACTTATTTATCTGAATCTACTGTTGTTCTAATGCAAGTTTAAATAGATAACACATAGATAACACCAGATGCTCTTGAATAAATGTGACCTGAAATGACAAATTATTGTAATGCAACTGCATCTCATGTATGTTTACATTAAAAGTGCATATTTTACTGTATATTTACATTATAATACCTCTTTGCATCATGACCCTATGCAAATTTAAATAATTAGCAAACTATTTATATTCTGTTTGGCATAATATGCACATTGCATTGCCTCTAATGTTACAATACTAAAGCTCATTGTAAATTCATCCTAATTTATCCATCAAAACACTATAGAAGGTTTGACTGTGAGAGGTTGGCTTTCACTAGATGGCAGTGTTCTCACTTCTAGTGATCATAAAGTGTGCACAGATGAAGCACAGTTTCTGCCTTTGGCACAAAACAAAGCTGCCCTGTCCAGCACAGGTTACAGCAGCTCAACAGCAAAGGTCACTGCTGATGTTTTCTGAAAAAAATGGCAGTGAGAATTTCAGAATGTCCTCCCCATGCTTTTCAGCATCCAAGCCCTGAATCATTTAAAATGAAATTTCAAAATGTAAAATTCTGAAATCATTTAGCAGACGATTTACACGGGACCTTCCCTCAGGGGAAATGTCCAGATAATCTGTGCTGAACACATTTTGCATGATGCAGTTCCTTATGTTGGTGCAAGCTGTCTATTAGTGCTGGGCTGTGGAAGGCTTCCATAATCTGGCAAACTTTATTAGGACTACACAGCACCACTTCACCACTGTGATCCAGGCACCTGCATGGACGAGTGTTAGTATGAGCCCAGTTACATGCTCTTCTCCATCATCTGATCATCATTTAATGAATGTGATCATGAGAGTGTTGATAAAGACAGAGTGAACCAGAGTTCCCACCCCTACTGTACAGGTTCACAGGCCCATAGCTCCTCCCCCAATCACTGTCCAACCACAGATATCTCTTCAGAAGAAGAGACCTTCAGAGGGGGGTGGGTCGAGTGAAGCCATGGAAAATGGACTTCTTCTTAAGTTATTGTAACACATAATAATATGAGCTCATGTGAAAAGCTGAGGCTGAGAAAGAAAGTTTATTTCAGCACAGGCGATGAAATATATTGCAAAGCTGCTTTAATTATTTACATCAGCTGTCAAAAGGGTTTGGATATGTGCAACGGATTTGCCTGAGCTCCAGGGACATTAATAGGAAAGCATTTAAATGGTGTCGAGACATCAGGGAACAGTCAGTTAATGTAGTGAGGAGTTTGATCACCGCATTGTGTACACTGCCTGCAGGCATTTCAAGTCTAAAGGGAAGTCACACTTTGATAATTCAAAACTAAACCGTCACCAAGCATTGCTGCTTTCCCCCTGCATCAGCTATGTGATCAAATCTTTTTGCCTGCTTCTGTGTGAATGCATGTGGTGTTAACAAGATGCCCTGAACCAGTTTACTTTCTTTTTAAAAGTACTCCTCGATTAGAATCAGAATGAAAATTTCCCTACACAGGTTTAATTGTGGCTTCGATGTATGAACTCATATCTGTACTTCATGTGCATGAATCATAGACCCACATGATTAAAAAAGGCTTAATGTTAAGAAATGGTGACTCCCAGAACTAAAACAAATCATAGTGGTTTCATAACCTTGTTTTTCCTTTTAAAAATTGAAATATCTTTATCTTGTCCAACAATCCATTTACTGAAAGACAGTAAACAACAGCTGAATGGCCAAAACTAAACCAGACTGGACTGCAAGTGTGTTATCTCAACAGTGTTTGTCAGAGACTCAGTAAAGATTAGTTTCACTAGCATCATTCCCATGAATGTCAGCTTTGGAGAGAATAGGTCAATAACCCCCATCACCCTTAGGGGAACTGGCCTGTCCAGCAGAGACATTTAAAAAGAGAGATTTGAGTTAGAGGAGAAGCCAGGGAGAAGAACAAAGTTTAAAACTTTAAACTGTTTTCTAAACACAGAATAGATGCAGCCATTTGAGAAAGCACAGCCAAAATTTCCACTTGGCTGAGCATTGCATGTAATCAGATTGTTCTGCTTAACAGGTAGGAAGTGCGTCTTTGCCCATTTTCACCCAGTAATTACCCTATAATTCAGCATTAAATCAATGCATAGTTTGTTTGGTTTTGCTTTTCTGTGCAGAAAATCAACCATTTTAGATGCATTAAACTTTTGTCATAATAAATCGTGTTACTCAGACTCCAGTATTTTGGAACAGACATCTTAGTCTCTGTTTTATCTTTCATGAGTCCTGCGCTCTGTAGTATGTAATGCTTACACATAACACAATTCCTAAGAGCTGCGTTCAAGTTCTAAGTTACCTGACCCTGTCCTCAACCAGACGAAGGTATTTAAAGCATGCCCCATTTTTGAATTCATGTTTAAAAACATTTATTAACCTTTAATGCGCACACAACTGAGCAAAATTTGCCTAAAAACCTAGCCTCAGGATTAAACCTGTCCATTTACACTTACGCAACACAAAAAAAAAACACAGACATGCAATTACAGGTCCAGAGAAATGAGCTAGTACACACTGACTATCAGACAGACAGATAGATTTAAATCACACTATACTTAGCCATAACTAAGTCTTAACCTTAATAGCTCATGTTGAGTGTAAAACTCAAAATTCACAAAGCAAACCAAGTTATTAACAACATGAACTAAACCCGTAGTCACATCCTATAATGCAAGCTGGATTATAAAAGGTAAATGCATTCTGTGACATGCATTGGGGCAAATGCTCGTTTCTGTGCTATGGCGAGTGTTTACAGTCAAAGGATGGATGAATCTTAATATATAAGATATAATATGCATCTCCTCGTTAAAAGGAGATGGACGTGGGGCGGTCTCAGCGCTTCATCAGATGATCAGCGGTGTGTTTAATCGAGCGAATAAACAACGTTGTTTTTCTCACCGCTCGCGTCCTTCGCGTCCAGCCCGCGCGCACCAGCGGCGCGTCTTCGCCCGCGTCTCGCGCCTTCACGGATGCGAGAGCGAGACGACGCCAATAACCCGGTCACAAAACACTGAAGCATGAAGCATTAAATGTCACCTCATTCTTATCAAACAAACAGCTGACTTTAATAAAGCCTCCTTTTTCCTTTGTTTCACACAGACCGTCGTTTTAATGACGCCAGCATATATATGTGCAAACGTTGACGATGTTTGTTGTCTTGGAAGTGATTACTTAAGAAGGTTGTTTACTTAAAAATCAGATTTCAGTCTGCTTTCATAGCTGGGTGAAGTATGGTCCTCTTGAAGACATGCTTTAATTCTGTTTATGAGCATCATAAAGTCTGCACGGTACTCGTTAAAGTGAAATGGCCCACTCTTAACACACGCTTTCTCCACATCACTGATAACTGAGATGTCTGCAGCTCACTCATACCATCTCAAAGGCTCTAGCTCAAGCAATCTTTCTGCAACCTTTTTAAATTGTTGCCAAGATTATTACAGCAAACTGGCATTTTCCACAAACATAGCAGCCTACACGTTGGTGTCCATTGTCCTGCTTTAAAGGCATCGTATCACAAACCCTTAGACACATTCCACATTTTAAAAACAGGGTTGTAAAGTTTGATGATCAACATTTTCTGAAGGTTATCCTCCAGTGGAAACTCTTTTTGTTGTAATTTTCTGCAGGAAGCAAATTAAGACTAATTTGTCTCTTTAGTTCACTTGCTACTTCAGCCGAATTAAATCCCTTCAGATTAGTGTAACCACACATGGGGATTGGAACAGTCTATGACCTCTTGGTTACCCCATTAGCAACTAAGTGAAAGCATTACCGGAGTAATTTTTGTACTGCAGTACAGTTGAGTTCCTTCCATTTTCCATGTCAAAACACAGGCTAAACTTTAAAATCTCATATTTGACATATCTCATATCAACACATAGGCCTTATCAATTTTTATCAATGAATTTAACTAACGATCCAAGAGACATTCCAATAATTTGTCATGTGACACAATGAGAGTAAGAGTTTCAGACATTACCATCACCTCAAAATTTACTTTTATTTGACACTTTTATACGAATACTTTTAAGTGTGAGGAACTGCAACACAAGAAAAAACCTTCACAATGTAGACACTAGAAAAGCTACATTTCCTAACAGAATCTGATTTTCATAAGAGTGCTTGACTGTGTACAAGTGTTCAGACAGTGATAAATGTTCTGGTTGTTTTAAAGAGGTTTACAGGTTTAGATCCTGGAGTGGCTTGCAGCATAAGAACAAAAAAGGTCAGTAATTTTCCTTATGGCAGAAAATGTTTCTTAACACACGGAAGCAGTATTTTAAGTCGTATTTAACGCAATGCAACAAAATTGAACAAATTGAAAAAAATGTTGAATAGAAATATAAATACAATAATATAAATGTGTTACTGTAGCTCAGTTGGTAGAGCACTGCATTAGCAGCGCAGTGGTTGTGGGCTCGATCCCCAGGGAACACACATACTGATTAAATATATGAATATATACTCTGAATCACTGTCGCTTTGGATAAAAGCATCTTCCAAATGTAAATGTACAAATGTGATTCACAGCAAAAAAAAATCACCCAGAAAGTTGCCCCCACTTTATGCCTGACAGGCTGATACTTAGCTTAGCAAATTGTTGAAGCCAAAGTTTGCTGGAACTTTATGGAGCGTTTCTACCCATGTAGATCACTCCAAACTGGTAACTTGGGCCAACAGGCAACCGCTTCTGTAGTCAGGAGGCAGCTCAGTAAGTTTTGGAAAAGAGCTCAACTGTAGAATTTAGGAGTTTGAGTGAGTGAATGAAACTTTGTGCTATATAAACAGGCTGGAGGGAAGAGTATTAACTGGAAGGATTTGTGACAAGCCATTTTCCAGAGGCACCCTACAGGGCCCCAATTCAAAGTACAGTCAGAGGGAGTGGGTACTGATGAAATATGAATATGAGGGTCTTATTACCACAAAGCATTCCTGACTAAGAGAAAGTAAAGGAGGCGAGCAGAAGAATAGTTATGTCAGGTAGATACGGCAAGGTCTCAAAATGAAATAGGCACCTTTGTGCAGGCAAGTGTCTTTGTGTGTGTATGTAAATGTGGAAGGAAAGGTGAGGACTGTGCTATGATATCCTCTGGTAATATTCAGGTTGGTCTCATTATGAAGGTAATTCCTTTGGCACATCTCTGGCATAATAGGAGATGATGGTAATGATGTTTTAATGGCCTGTGCTGTACCCAGTGGCAAGATTCTAATACATGGTTTGCTTCCACCACTCGCCAAGGATCAAGATTAATAGAAACAAACAGCCTTTATATTTGCACAAGAAATCACATCTGAGTACAGCAAATCTGAGCCTCTGTCACTTTTTCTCCTTCAGTGGTTCTGTTTTTCTCTTAACGCTCTTTATTCTGATCCAGATGTCAAAAGGGGCCTGTGAATTGGACTTCAGCTATTTGCATTTGGTTTCACAGGCTGAGAGAAGAAAGCTCATGTCCAGCTTAAGTGGCTAAACAGGCCTCAAGAGCGTCCCCACAGTGGGCACAAGTCTTGAACATAATGAGGTCATTCTAGGAACTTGTGTTTGTTCTGGGCTGTTCATAATCCAGTGAATGATGCTAACAGCGCCAATAGCTAGCAGGACCATTGCCATCATGCTAAGCGTTATAAATAGATGATCAGAGAAGGTTGACAATAAAAAATTGCAGAAATATAGATCCAGATCTTCTTATTTTTTGTTAAAGGGATTAATTAGGATTATCTTGGCATTAAAGTATAAGTAGGAAAACAAGTGTATGGCTTTAATCTTAAAGCATTGTGGCAATTTCACTGAGGACCCAGGAGTCTCTCTCTCTCTCTCTCTCTCTCTCTGTCTGATGTCATACTGCATTGCTTGAATGTAAAAAAAATATATATATTAAAAGAACAACTGGAGCTAATTGTCACTTTTTTTTTTTACTGTAGGTAAAAATATAGAAATCTCTTGCTGTCTATATGACTCAATTACTATATAACCATGTCAAACAATCCAGCACATTTCTCTGAACATAGATAAAGCCTATTTAAAGTTCCAAGTGTTGTTCCATCTTCTCTGGAAGAGTGAGTAATTAGCAGGTTGATATAAGAGGATGACATCACTCACTGACTCACTTAAGCACGTGTGGTGTGCTGGTCACAGCAGCGCTTCTGTTTTTGAATTATTCAGCCCATGTTACAGCCACTCATTAGAGAGATGTCATTACCTCTCCTCTATGTCCAGGACAGTTATTGCATTGTCATAATAATCAATTTCACTGAGCAGGAGTAAAAATGTGTGTACAGTATTATTATACTGATTCGTTAAGAATGTTTGTCTTTCTAGTGTTTTACATGCAGGTATGTGGGATATGTGTTGGGGAGGGGGACAGGGTCTTTCTAAGCTTGGTTAAATTAGTAGTTTTTTCTACAGTCAAGCGTTAGCAGCCTCTCTTTCCATTTAATTAGGGAGAAAGCATCTGCAACAGGGTTCTGACCTCACAAAGGGAGGCGGAGTAAGAGAGAGAGAGAGTGAGAGAGAGAGAGAGAGAGAGAGAGAGACAGAAAAAAAAAGAGTACATATGAAACAAGACTGTCCTGGTAAACTGGTCATTTCATGGTAGCATTAACAGATAGTTAATACCATTCAAAAACCATGTGTACTGCACATGTCAAAGTACTAACCTATTATCACTGATTCCACTGTTTTTTACCATGTAAAGTACCGTCCCGGTACAATTTTGTAAGGGATTAAATATATGGTTTGACATCTTCCTTTCTCACTGAATGCCTTTGGTCTTACAAAACAGGGAGTCATTACTATCATCCAACATTCTGCTCATAGTGCAGGCACTAAGACAGTGTGAAAGTCCTTCAAAAGAGGGTTTTTAATGTATAAAATTTAGAGCAAAAGCTAAAATGCATGTGCTAAAACATTCATTGTAAGAGCCTTGAACTGGAGCGGAGTGATGACAGAATGCTTAAACAGGATAAGGACATTGTTCTCTTTTCAATTCTCTCACATCCTCTGTTTCAGGCTGTGTTGCTTGTAGACATGCTTAGCTTGATGCTTTGGCTTCTTCTGGAACTATACAAACCACCAGGCCATATACTGCCTGTTAATTTATAGTAATTTCTTGTATATCTGTTGTATTAAACAATATTACACATGCATTGGTGCTGTTGCAGTAATAACAGTACTATCAGACTTTGATCACCAACCTTGCTAAGTAAACCACTGCAAGGCATAAGAAAACCTCTTCAATTTTAGACTGATTCGCATGTCGGAGGTGGCCAGAAATCAGCCATTTTCCAAGCAGTGCCCTATGTTAAAAAGTCCCTGTGACTGATGTTCTGATAACTGATCAGTAGTGGCCTCTTTATTCTACTGATGTACTAAATTAGATGCAAAAGCCCCTATGGAGCACCTGTGACCGTTATTAGTGCTGTTGGCTGTAATTACAGCACACGTGCTTCTGTAGTCTCCACACAAGCTGTTATTGTGACAGTAATTAGACTCTCTCACTTTATTTCTCTTTTCAGACTCTTCCCTCTTTCTTTGTCCTACAGCATTGTTCTGGGTGAAGACTGAAACTTTGAATTGGGTGGCTAGAAGAGCAATGTGAGGATCTTTCAATGTCATCCATTTTTAACCCTAACTTTTAGCTCACCCCAGCCAAATTTCAGCACATCTTGTGATGGACCAAGAACACAGTTGCCGTCTGTCTCTCAATCTAGCCTGTGTTCTGTCATGTACCAAAGTAACGGCTCTCAGGTGGCACAAATGTCCTGAGGGAGATTGATATCGCAGTCAGAGGCCACAACAGCCTTCATTGAGGTAATGTTTCTGTGCAAAACATCGTAAATAAATAAATACATACACAGACAGGCAGACAGATATTTGTCAAAAATATTCTGTCTTTTATTTCACGTGTATATAAACATGAAGGAGTATTTTTAAAAACAATGGGTCTCATGTACTAATAATTGTGTTTTTACCTATGTGCACACATAATTCTACAAATTAAGTGCAAATTAAGTACAAATATGTGCGTGCACCTTGTTTGCGACTCGCTGTGCTTGTTTGCTAGGAAACACTGAGGAAAATAATACATAGAACGAGCAGAACCCCTATACTACATTTGAGTGTATAAAAGTTTTTTTTAGCTCTGTACCTAGTCCTGTGCCCCCCCCCACCCCTCCGCTCAAGGCATTTTCACACTAAATGGAGGTTGACTTTATTAGGCATCATAAAAAGTGGTTTGATTCAATGGTTAAAAATCCAAATCTCATTAAAGCCACACAACTGTGATATGTGAGAGTGAATCACAGATCATGGAGTACCGATGCTTTATTAAAGCTTATGATCCAACTCCATTTGTGCGCCACATCTCACCTCAGGAGTAAAGTACTAAGAAGAGATGCTGTGTATAAACAGCAGGTCGAACAGTTCAAACAAGCAAAAAGCCGTAAATATAATGCAATGTATATAAATGACAAAATGCAGTTCAATCTGCAGTAAAACAGACTACTGTTAATTACACAGGCCTGTACACATTTGCTTCCATATTTTGCTTCCAGATTTTTTTTTCCAGTCTTCCTGCTTTGATGTCAGGTTTTCTCATAGCTGTTTTAATTAAATCTCCCTGAAAGCCACAGACTGGTGAACCCAGATGTTGACTTGACTGACTAAATGTACTGTAACTCCACATACGTGATGTTACAGGATCATTGTCGTTGGCTTTCTTAAAAAACTCACAATTATACACTGCCATTCGAAAGATATATTCAAGACATTTTTGATGAAAATGTACAGAAGGTTGATTTGGCTTCCACACTGTAAAACCGAAAAGACTCTCACAGCACTATTTGTGGCTCCTCAGATACTATGCTGGCATAAACCTCTGAAGAACCTCTAGGCACTCTTTAAAGAAGTCTCAAATATCCTATTTATGTAGCAAAGGAACTGAAATATACATTTCCTTGAAACCTTTCTTTTTATAATGAGATTACTACAGAAAATGTTGAGTACTGGCCAGAACTTAAAAGTAAGTTTCTCACAGAATTTACTCTCCTGAGGTCTTCCGACAGTGCAGCATCTGAGGAACCACAAATAGTGCCTTCTTTTAATCTTTTAATTTGTACAGTGATGGATCAAATAGGCTATATTTTTGTAGTGTGAGTTTCACATATCCTTCAGACCCTTCAATGTCAGAACAGAAGGTCTGAAAAGCAGTGACTGAGGTACTGAGAGTGGAGACTATACTAGCCCATCTTATTACCTCATTATCTTTTTTTGTCATGGCTAAATGTGGCCATTGAGTACAGCGGTATCAATCAGGTAAAAGAAAATCAGTGTATACCACTTGATGGTCTTCCTGGCACACTCCACAAAACCTTTTATTATATCTGTCTCTTCCACAGCTCCCATCTTTTAATAATATTTGAGGACACAGTCCAGCTTCACCTTCTACTCCCCAGTGATGTGATCAGCCTTCTCTGTAGCTGACATTGTTGATGTGGACAGCGGTAAGGACATGAGCATCCCTCTTGTCAGGCCGTTCCACCACCAGCTGTTTTCTGTTTACTTTCAATTCTATTTGCCCTTCGGTAAATGCTGGTGCACCCCCTGCAGTTTGCCTGCAAAATCCCACAAGCCCCTGTGCCAACAATGGAGTGGTGTTTGAATAGTGTGGGTACTACTGCACCAATTGTACACATTGGAGTCATGGATATTTTTTCACCAGGAGGCAGCTCACTTCCTCCAGTTAATTTGGTTTTGGTATTTATTATGTAAAGCTATGTACATTGTTGTGCATGCACTAAAGTTTACATTGTTATGTAAACACTTACTTGACAAATACCCTTTAAGGCAAGTCACTGAGCAGCCATCTTGGTAATGTCCCCAGGCAGCAATCGTCTATGTAGGCAACATAGCTGCTATGTACTAGAATTGGGAAAGATTTGAAACTGTCAACATCACATTTCAATAACATACTCCAAATGAGCAATAAAATCTGCCATCAACAGAATCATAAATGTTGCTAATTAAACTCACACTGTGAAAGAGGAAACATTCTGTTTCAGACTGGTGCATCCTGTCGGATCTCATAATATTTTTGACAAACACTTACTGTGTATATGCCCTGGAAAATTGTCATATTGTATAGAAAAACTCCTTTTGAAAATTACTGCAGTGACTAACAGGTTTGTGAAACAGAAGGCAAGAGGAAGCTATGCAGCATTGCTGTCAGAGGTCAAAAAAGAGCACTTGTAATTAGCAATGAAAACAGGCTGCTAATCAAGCAACTAATATAATGCCTGCAAGGATAATTAGTCATGGTGCATAACATGTCAAAAAGTGACAGTTCACACCACTGTCAAAAAGCTGAGCCAAGGCATTTTACAGCGCAGATGCCCCGCCCCCAGCACCGTGCTCCTCAACACATGCTGAGGGACTTCAGCTGATGAAGGCAACCAGGGCATCAGTGTATCAGTTCAAGCTTCTATTTTTTCTTCTTATTCCACAAAAAAAAATCATCTCTTCTACACCCATTTTCACTTTCTCTCTCTCTATCTCTCTCTCTGTCTCACCCCCTCTAAAGTCAATGTGTTTTCCTAATGTTTCCCTAATAATTGCTTAATTAACGGGTGAGAAGACCCCCCAAGGGCCTGTCTAAAGGGCCCACCATGTGCTGCTCTTGTATGTCACTGTTGTACTGATGGGCAACAGTGTGTTAAAATGAATCAACGTCACGGACAGATGACTAGAGTTAGAGGAGGATGATTACAACATTGACAACACTATAAAAGAACATACTGAGATCTGTATGGTGAAAAGCCACAGGGGAACTTTACTAACAGATTGCTCTTTTCTTCTCTAATGAACGATTCCAAAGACTGAATGCCTGCCTCACAACTATACAGACCTCTAATAATCTGCTCCTATATCCTGTGTGCATCCTCCAATCCATGAGGAGAATGTTTTATATATCCAGGGCATCATGTTAATCAGTGTTAATTAACAAAAAGAAGCACCTCAAACTGTAAATCAATTCCACATTATATTGCCGTTCAGCAATTCATCTTTTTATTTTGGTTTTGATCAGCATGAGATTGGTATTATAAATATGTTATATGTACATTTTTCCTTTCCTCAGGGAACAGGTAAAAAGTAAATGGTTCACAATCATAAAAGGCTTATATCACACAATTTTTTATTATTACATTTTTACCTCCCTGAGGTGTACTTATAATGCTAGTAAAGTTTCTTGTGCCAAAAACAGTCATAATTTTGTTTTATATGACCAATTTTCCACTGACCCACTGAATTAAATGGGACATTTTTTTTCTGCCTGTAAGACTTCTGTGTAAAAACCTTTTTTGTTACTGTATGAAATGAGCAACACATTGAGAGCAAGGGGGTCAAGGTTTGGCTGATTAGCATAGCCCTGTCGCTGCCTTGAACACCAGTTTGGAGATCTTCTAATGTTTTACTAACTGTGACATGGATGAAGATATGTTTAGTGGTGTAATGGAGAGAACTAGCTGTCGAACAAAGTCCAGGAACACAGCCCAAACCAACCCAGAGGACACACAACATGTAATATTAGAGAGACCATATCAACAATTTCAAGGTACATCACCTTCTGTTGATCTGTTACAATCTCTCATATTCTGTCATATTCCATAAACTGCTATTATGTTTCATACTCAGAGACTGTCAAACATTCACATATTGCTGTTGGCTCCACCTAATGTAACCAGCTTTGTTTCTTAACATGATGAATTCTTAATGAAAATTAATACAGCAGCTGCTTATGATTGATCCAAGGAAATCTGACAGATTTTATGGTGATTTGACTCTATAAAAGGGGCAATAACTAGCCTGCTTACTAAATAAATCGGCCTGAAAGGAACATGTTTTGAACAAAGTATATTGTGAAAAGCGCTACACAAAAGAATGAACTTTAAAAGAATTTTCCGCTCACTGATACCACCTTTATATGGCTGTGGCAGATGATTCACTGAAGGAATTATGTCAGGGCTATTCATCTTCGGTCCAGGGGGCCCCCTGTCCTACAGATCTTAGCTCCAATCCTATACATACACACCTGCTTGAGATTTAAACATCTGCAGACCTTGATTAGCTGGTCTGGCAGGACAACGGCCCTCCAGGACTGAGGTTGCATAGTCCTGGAATCTGCAAATCCAGAAACCTGCATCAGCTCTTTAAAATGCCAAGAAAATGCTTTCCTAACCGCATGTCTGGATGTATGCCTGGTTATAGCGCTCATTACTGCTGCTTTGTTTAATAGGGAATGTAAACAAAAAATCAAAATTAAAAGAATGTTAATTTACTACCTGCTTTTCACAGACGCTTACAACATGATGCTAATTGCTGCAGGAAATAGCGCTGAACTTTGTTAGTAATGTCCGACATGTACGGAACCTAATTTACATAGCTAAAAGATGTGCTTATGCTGTAATGTATGACAATGACTTAAATGACATTTACTGTGCAGCACTATTTCAATGGATAAAGACAGCAGGTGGTTAGCATATGATGTGGGTTTTTGTGCTAAAATGCCACATGCAAAACTGTTCAGTGAATTTGATCGAAAATAAATAGGCTGTTTATAGTGTAATACAGTGTGATAAAAGATCACTTCAAGGCATGGTAGCAAAAATGCACTGTTCCGCCTCTGATTTCTAGCTATAAAAAACACTATGAACTCAACTGAAGAGCAACCTCCCTTCACAAGCCAATGCTACTACTAACACCATGCTAATGAGCCATTATGTCAGCAAAGAGCAGGGGAACAGCATCAGCATGAGGTTCCGGGTCAATTCCACATGAACAGCAACCATTAAATAATACCTTTCATCCATCTCTTCATCAAATGCAACCTTTATACACACAGCAAGTGTAATCAAAACACTGGGACGCTGCTTTCCCCCAGTGGCCATTCAGTGGGCATTGTGCCCGTCTAATTAAGGCTTTAATGGAGTGGGCAGCATGCCTGCTGTTAACTATAGACCTCTGGGGCCCCTCGGGACTGACTTAGCGCTGTCCTTTAGCGGAGAAAGGACAGTCTCTTACCCCCAACATGAGCCCCTGCAATTAGCCACACTGAGCAGCTTTCTAACAAGTCTGGATGCCAGATATTTATAGACACTATAACACAATATGAAAAATGAATTCGGCACAAATATATTTCCCTAAGTCATTGTAATTTAACTGACCCTCAATAGTTTTGTGTCAATGAAGATTTCTTTAGCAAGTTAATAGTGTATCTAATGAACCATGGAGGAAGTCAACTACATGAACTATTTCCCTACAGAAAAGTGCCCTCGAAAGTAAAATATAATTTATATGTATACTCTGTTTTTAAACCCTTTGAAAGTTTTCCCAGTACATAGTAATGAAGGTGACCGCTAAAAAACGAAAGAAATTTGCTGCTATTTACTCACCCCATGTTGTTTCAAAACTGTATGCTGTCATTTCTTTCAACGGAACACAAAAGTACAATTTTAACCAAAAGCTCCTGCTATACAGCAACAGTTCACAGTGACCTGCAGTGGCTGTCAAGCTCTTCAAAAGGAAACACAACGAGACCACAAAAGTAGTCTATACAACTTGTGCTGCATATCCCAAGTCTTCTAATAGAATACAACAGTTTTACATCAAATAAATACCCAATTAAGTTATTACTGATAATTATTAGTCTACCGAGCTATAGCCAATGTCTGTATCCAGATTTCAGTGGCACCAAAACCACAGTCATTCTCATGTGTGTGTTGTAACTGAAAGTGATGCATTATTTTTTAAGATTCTGGATGCAAACTTCAGGGGAGGGCGAGATTTTCCTTAATGCAAAATGAGATGCAACGCCTCTTAAGTTTGTCATTAGCGCTGAGGCCACTGCCTCAGTTCAGCTCTTATTTGACTGCTGATGTTAAATGATTAATGTGACTCGTATCTCTGCCTAAGACTGAGTGTGACATGGTGAGATGCATCCTGAAAAATCAATGTTTTTCTGTTGACTGCGCACAGTTGACTGAAGCCTCGTGGATTACTTTACCACTGAATCAATTTGCTGGCCTATTCCAGGTCTAACGTGTTAATACATTTTGCACTGTTAAAACTGGAGGTCAGACGTAGACAAAAAACTTTAGATCTTTACAAGACCAGCAAGTTATTCAGTGTAATCTGCAGAGTATAATATTGTGATGGTGCCAGCTTCTACAGTCTCTCATGATTAAGATCCTGGACTATTTCTTAGTTCTACTGATGTGTTGCACTTGGTGTAAGGGTTTCTCTTCAAACGTTCTGACTCGAGTCTTTGAATCTAGGAGATCAGAACATCTCGCAAAGTTTGGTTGCACTATGAAGACAGCGACTTAGAATTCACTTTGATAAACATACATCTTTAGGCGAGATTAGACCAGAACTCAGCAACCCCAGCATGCCTCTCTCTGCACGCAGGCTTTTGAACATCCTTGCCAAAGAGAAAAAAAATTGCCTCCTGCTGCAAATATTATTTAATCTTTTGAATATTTTTCCTGAAAACATTGACACAGAAAGATGATAGATTTGAAAAAAGACAGAGCATTCAAAAAGCATTTTTGAGTCATCAATAAAAGTCGAAATAATACAGGCTGTTGAACGATAGAAACATCAGATATGACTTTCAAAAAAAATGTATAAATATTTATACACTCAACAGGAAGAATGAAGCATTGACTTCATATCTCTCAGAGCTCCTCAGGGGCTGAAATTAGTTTCTGAAAAAGGGGGAATTTCCCCCTTGGGGGGAGGGTGTCGGACATCAAAAACTCTATAACCATTTTATTTAAATGGTTGCACATATTGGGAGAAGCTCCTGCAAATGAATGTATTTGCGATATTGTATGCAATGTTTAATAAACATGAGTGACAGTGTTGCTGCAGTAGAGGCGATCTAAACAAAAACAGCCAATCAGAATCCATCCAACTTTCCAGGGCTTCAGCATTTAAAACACCAGGCAACATTGCAAAGACGCCCATCACTGAGGTCTGGATAACCCAGAATGCATTAGCAAACCTTCTACATTCATTTCTATGACAGTGAACATACTGTAACTGCAGTGTGTACTTGATAATGTACTGAATAAACAGAACATTATCTAATAGAATGGATGCCAATATAATTATCAGTATGGCTAGTAAAAGAGGCATAAAATCAATCATACAGTCATACAATCTCTTTAAAAAACATGTTTAGAACTGGGCAAACCAGTGAACACCTTTGGATTGAATCTGGATTACTGCCAGACCCTATCATCCACCAACACTGCCTGACCTCATTGGCGCTCTTGTGTCCGAATGGAAGCAAATCCCTGCAGTTATCCTCCAACATCAAGTGGGAAGCCTTTTTTGAAAGAATGGAAGCTGCTATAGCAGCTACATTCAGGTGAAGAATGACAACTATCAGATCCACCGCACCCACATGCCTCACAATGGTGATCAGTTATATTCTGCACCCAGGCAGAATATAACAGACAGCATTTCACCTAATTGCCTTATGTTTGCCTGTACATGGTTGAAGTGAATGTGCCATGCATAGCTGAGGGATAAATCAGCTCTTGCAAGTTGCTCTGTGAAAATTACAAACCTTTACACTAAAACAATTTGCATGCTACTGTGTGTTTAACAGATATCACAAAACAATAATTATCTTCTGCTTAACTTCGAATTATGGACATTGAGACACCAGATGTTTTTGGCACTCTTTGGACTGTGTCTAGGGAAACAAATCACAATTCAATTACTCTATGCTTCAAGGTAAACAACTTCTACAACTGCCTTCCTTTCTCAACTATGATGTGTTGTTTGCTTATCTAAGAAGCCTCAAGACATTTAGCAAAACATCATGGCCATCACACCACTATCAACTATGCAACCCATGATTTTAGGAGCAGAGAAAATGTTCGAGAAATTATGCACCATACCTTCACCTTAAATCTCCAAACCTGCAATCCACAACTTTTTTTGGTTAACAATAAACAAAAATCGTTTATTGGCAAGTACATAACAAATCACTGTCTAAAACGGTCCCCTTACCCCTACTCACAATGATATTATAATAATGATTTATAATTTGAGCTGTCAGTCCATTTTTACTGGGAAATTTGGGTAATTTAACCTCAACATTCGTAAAGAAATGTAAAGTAACCTGCAACCATGTTTTAACCAGAGATGGCGACAGAGAGGCAGAGGGTTTAAATAAAGCTCACAACATTATGCATGCAATATTTACATCAACAACCACACAGATGGACACTTGTTAGAGGACGGTAGCAACACCATGGACTAGATTTCACTACTACAATCATCTCACTGACAAGGTCTTCACGGTTTACAGGCAGGAAAGGAGAAAGATTTACGCATGGAAATTAATCTCAGAAGACCATGTCTGACAGTGTTTCTTCTTATGTAGGGTAAACGTTTGTTCTAACGTTAATTATTAAACCTTTTAGTCATATTTTTTGCATGAAAATTTATCATCGACTGGTGGCTTTTACCATTTACATGCACTTTGTCTAAACAAACTTAGATTGGCAACAGTTCTCTGTGCACCAGGGTCAGTCCATTAACATTCATTGGCAGCACAATAGTACAATCTCAATTATATTGTACACCAGGAGCCAAACATCACAGAACAATCTCAGCAGATAATGAGAAACATTATATACACATGGCACAGTGAATTTAGTCTTTACCTTATGAATAATGGTTACATTTTGGATTAATTAAAACTACTGAAGACCTTCAGGATCTTGAAGAAAGTTTGGTCTAGTTAAGTTGCTTTTAGTTTATTTATCTTTGAGTCCTATTCTCTAAGTTTTACCCTTTACAGCTACACGTGTGATAAATAAGTGTAACAATACTAACAGTTGTAACTGTTGTACTTACTGTAACAACTGTAAACTTATATTACAGATTATAAAATAAAAATATGGATAAAAAGTATGGTCAAAAAGATTATATCAAACGTTTATGCATATAATTGTTTTTACATTTATTTCAAATCTAATTTCAATATAATGAATTTACACACAAATTTTATACACACTGATGGCTATCATAAATCAAGAAACACGAAATGGCGGTAGTTTCACCAGACTTCACCTCAGACTAATAAATGACATTTTATCTTTAGTTAAAACACCCTGAGAAGAAAGTCTGTCATCTTAAAAACTCGTGCACTAAACACATAATTGTTGGCGATCCTTTATTATTATTATTATTATTATATTTATTTATTTATTTCCTCACGTACAATCTTAGTTTGGAGGAAAAGACCGCGAGCTAAACCTCTGCCATGCGGAACTAAACGTCTTAAATAACCAACACAAAGATGCGGAGCAACCGCAAGAAATAAACGAGAAGGATTATTTACTTTTTCCTCTCTCATGGAAGTTTCAACCAGGAACTAGGAACCAGGAACCAGGAACTACGTGAACGCAAACCAATGCCAGGTGTGTGTCGTGTCTATTACCACCATAAACGCTCAGTTACAAGCGTATCGGTAGCATTGTGGTCTGTCAGCAGCTTATATATATTTGTTATTATATATTGTTGATTTTAACAGCCACCTTTATAGACAAGTCTGAACTCTTAGACCATCTCATTACAAGCTGACTGTGCCAGAAACTGACAGAGGAGAATAACGGAATAAAACGCAGATAGACAGAACACTGTCGAAGACAATATGAGAGAAACAGACTAATCCCACAGAGTAGACTAGAAAAGACTGGCATAGAAACGATAGAAGCTTTGTAATGATGTTCCTTTTTTATTTCTGTTTCTTACCTTTTTCCACCCATCCTTTAGTAAATAGAATGACAATAAAGCAGAAAAAGAACACCTATCAAAGCAATACAAATGAACCACAGCAACAGCACAGCCCAATTTATCAGAATACTTTACTAAACTCAACTCCAGGTCAACTCCATGGTTTCTCTATATGTCCATGGTTTCTGGTTATGTCTATATCTGAAAGTACTATATTTGAGATATTATTGAGTTTATCATATCATATGAAAGTAGTATGACCCCTTTAAAAATATTTAATACCCTGAAGTAAACTATTATTCTGTTATTTTTTTGTAATTGACCCTTGTGTTTATTATAGGATTTTACTTAAATGAAACAGACTATATGCAGTATGCTTAGTTTATAGAAAACCATTCAGTTACCCACCTGTAAACAGATGCCCACAATACCTAACTGCCCTCAGTATATTAGACTCTGAAGTGTACTTAACCCGAATGATTCAATCGCAGATTGTTTTCACTTACGTTTCAGCATAACAATAAGGATGAGTGTCTCCTGGGACTCAGAACCTTGACAACTGCCAAAGCATCATATCTCCTTTGCTCTCGCTTTCTTTCTGTCACATTCCTCTCCATTTCTCCTGACGGCATAGACTGAAGCTTGTGTAAATAGCAGAGGAGATGGCTTAAAAACCTTATGGTCCTTGAGTAACTGTACACACCAGTTGCTGTTCTTGTAAACTTGATTCAGTGTACTTTTCTTTAGAAATTTCAGCCCGATTGCTCACTGAGTCAGAGGTTGATGTTACAGGGCGACATATTTATACAAAGATGGTAGACCTTAGCATCTGCATGGGAGAACCTATGGGGCGCAAAACTACCAAGGTAAAAGAGTAACCAAAGATCAGATTTTCTATTAGATTTTCTATTAGATTTTCTATTAGGCAGTCTCAGATTTAATACACACGCCTTTCTCAAGGTGTTGGTGTGGGTCAGGGTCTCATGTACAGAGCAGGAAACAGATGTGTTAAGATTACATTTTTAAATATTCTGAAGAAAATGTGAGCAAAACTCACTAAAACAATGCTAAAACGTTTTTAGATGTTATGCAGTTGACTGGGTGTTCTGAAGGATTTCTAGATCTTTTTTTGGTTCTTAGTTATGATGCTTTCACAACAGATAAGTAGGTAACCAAGACTTGTTCAGATCTTCTGGAATAAAAGACTCAGGTCAGAGTGTTTGAACTTGCACACTAAAGTACACAAAAAGCATAGCTAACAGAGAGAGAGAGATGGAGAAAGAGAGAGAGAGAAGGAGAGAGGGAAAGAAAATAAGAGACAGGAACTCTTTGCTGTCACAGTGGATGAGTAGGTAAATGCGGTGTGGCACTGCTTCCCTGCTGTGTTCCTAATGCCCTAAGAGCAAGGCTAATGTGCCCTAAAGCGCTGCTTCTGTCTTCATCTGTGCTTCAGATGCTGGAACCAGTATAACAAGGTAGAATCAGTAGTAAGAGTAAAAAGAAAGTAGAATGAGTTCAATCAGAGAAGTGGAGGGCAGTCATTAATTATCTCTGTTGTCACTGTGGTCTCTTTTACTTGTAATGCATGCATAAATGTTAGCACCTCTCAGGCAAATGTTCCACTCCTGGATTATATATTATGATTATACTGTATAATGTAACATTCTTCTATTGCCCTGAATGAAGATTATTTTAATTTTAAATGATTTACCCTGTTGTTGAATAAACTTTTGGCTGCTAGAGGGATTTACTAGATTACTTTGTTAGGGTGTGTTGGCCCATATTTTGCCCGTATAAGAGTTAACACAGTAATGCAGTTTAATGCAGGGTTTAACAAGAAAGATTAACTAACTATAATTAGTGATTCTACAACTTAACTACAAGAACAAGCTTATTTTTCCAACAATTATCTTTGCGGTGTGATGAACAAAACTGTTTTCTGTAACAAAACAGTAAACAGCTTCTCCTGCTCTAATTTGTGAGTCATGTCCTCTGTTTAGATTGGTTTGCTAGCACGTTTATTCCATTATCTATTATCTACACAATTTCATTTATTCATTCACACGGATCAGACTGTTTCAAGTATTTGTTAGTGGCATTGACATTTAACAAGTCAATGTAAACCCACCGGAAGACATTCTTGTATGTATATGTGTGAACAAATAGCTTATTGACCTGTTTTAAAAGCTCCCGATTCAGTATTTATTAATGAGGCATCTGATGCTACTGAGGTCTTCCTCAAACACTCCAGTTCTTCTAAATATCCCCAGCAGTGTGGAGCTGGAGCAGAATCTTCTTTCGTTCCAGTCTTTTCTAAAAAAAAACACAAAACAACGGGATGATTGACTGTTGGAAAGCAGCAGAGGGGCTGAGGGACTTCATCAGGATGGTGTGCCTGGTTTACAGCACCTTTGGTCTTGCTATGACATTTTGGAGTGATGCTGCAGTAACAGTGTGTTCCACCTGAGAGCACATGGTTTATTGATCATGTGTCCAATCTGTCCCTTGAACTCTACAAATGCACACATGAGTGCTCACACTGTAATATTATGTTACAAGGTTGGAGTGGTGACCATACCTTTAGAGCTGTAGTCGTATGTCATGTCAAATAGACAATAATCTGATGTAATAACAAACTGTGTTAATGCACATGAAATGTAGGTTATTTTTAGTGTTTAGATTGTTTTAGTGCTAACTTTTATTTTGTCCATGAGCTTTTTTGTAAAGACATGTTTAAGTACATTTACTTCAAAGGAAAAAAGATATATTTTCTTACTACCAAATCACTAGCAATGTTTTTATTTCCTCTTGTTTTAAGCCTTGTTTTAATTTTGTTTTACATTTTTTAAACTAATAGATAAACTAATATTCAGTAATAATATGTCTTAATCTCTTAAGCAAATTTATTATCTTTGCACAAGATATTATGTCATGAGTATGTGAATAATCATTTCTTGATGTGGAGGGAAATTATGACAAAACTGATGTCAAAGTTTTAAACTGACATGGACAGCAGAGGACATCAGCAATGACCGTGTGTACTCACCTAATTGTCTTGATGACAGCTTTGCTAAAATCACTCTAAAACCCCGTCTTTCCCTATAAAAGTCTTGGAACAGCTATTCAAGGCACTCTAGCAGTAAAATAGAGAAGGCCTGCATAATCTCCTTGATCAGAATCGCACAGAAGCTGTTGCCCTCAGGATTACAGTCTTTTTAATGCGTTTGTACTTTATTTGATCCATTACTTCTTGTGTACTCTAATCACAGCTGCTGTAGGGTTTCTCTGTCTCGGCCCACTTTACTCTCCATTTGTGTCTGTGGATATATACATTCTTTAGCTCTTCCTGACAAGACAGTTATTGATGGCCACAGGGCAAAGTTGTATGGCTGTAGGCAACAACTATTACGGTGAGTGCTGCTGAACAAAGTTAGTCACTTTTAAATGCCCCCAGAGTGTTTTCAAACTGTTCCCAACACTCTGATGGTAAAAGCTGTTGAGTGCAGTTTGCAGGGTTTAATCACAAAGACTGAAGTGAACTATTACTTAAGTGTGGATTTTTGTTTTGTAAAACAATATATTCTGATATCCCAGTTTAATGAGCAGAGACATTTGTTGTTTCCAAAGTGTGAGTTTTGTGACTTCATGTCTGTTAGCTCTGAGGCTTTGTATATGACATTGTACTCATAAACCTTGAAAAAAATGTACTTTAAGAAGATACTGTACTGTATGCACATTTAAAATGTACATTCTTTCTCCCTTGGGAATACAGAGAAAATACTAAGGAGTCAGTACTCACTCATTTTATCCAGTGAAATGCTAGAATAGGAATGCCCCTCCCCTTAATGTTCATGTTCATAAAATATTGTAAACTAAAGGACATTGGTTATGTAACAATTCAACTTTAACTTCTCGTTTCAATAAGCAATTGGTCAACATAGGAAGAAAACAGCCAGTTTGTGAAGCTGTGAAGGTTATTTTGCCAGTTATTCATCTTGTAGCAGATACTGTATTGGACATATCCTCAGCTGGCCTGTAAACATGCAAAAACCTCAGGCAATGTTTATAACTCTGGCCTTTATTCAAATATAAGTATTCATAGCACGACAACTCATTTTTCCTCATTAGGACAATCCGGTTTATGTTGATTTGATTTAGGTCATTGACATAGCTTGTGCCAAAAATGTTACTTTTTGTAAAAACAAAAGTGTAAAGTTTGTGTAAAGTGTAAACAATGTACTTTGTAGTTTAGGTATATTAGTGTCTGAAAATACACTTATTCTGGAATGTTCTAATCATGACTCGCATGAGTCTAACTTCTTTGTTTAAATACTGTTTAATACCCAGTTGTGATAAACAAGAGGCCAGTTACCACCAGATTCACCAGATCTCTACCCTGATTAAAGTGATTCAAATTGTTATAAAGACTCTCATCTATCCCAGTGCTCACTTACTAACACCGTGATCAATGTTTTACTTGTAGTCTTGTACTTGCTATTAGAGATCAATTTAGCAATGTCTTGCACTTAGATAATGGCTGCAGTCATTGTCTGATTTTGTTATGTTATACAGCACTTAGTTCTGGTCCTCAAACTTGATTGGATTCCAGGAGTGCTGACATAAGAGATGAGCAACAGTGGCTTTCTTTACTGTTTATATTACTGTGCCACATAAGCCACTGTAACAATACTATGAGAGGTAGTAGATTAGACTAGAGGTCTTCTCAGGTCCTAAAATCCATATCTGACCCAAATCGACCCACTACTTGTTGGACCCACTTCTTACCTGAACCCAACATGCATAAATTAAATTTTTAAAAGAAGAACCAGACCCGAGACAGACCCAATGAAATTAGAGCTGAGTCCAACCCGACCTGATGGGATTTATTTTCGAACCCGACTGGACCCGCACTGCATTGACGTGTGCACAGCCTGCAGCCCAGCAGTCAGTCAGGATAAAAATCCTACTATTCTGCTTACTGATTTGGCTGCTGCTCCATTACTTTCATTTATTTATTTACTTATTATTACTTTATATTTTTGCCTGTCTGATGGATACAAGTTATTTCTAAGTTCGGCTAAAGAAGGAAGGTAACTCAGTCGGTCGCATCAAAAGTTGACGCCAACACGGCGTATGACGTCTTTTGTATTGTTGTCTATCACAACCAGACATTGGTTCACAGGGTTAGTGCAAAAAGCCTCTGCCTACAAGTTGGGCTGTTTATTGTAAAAAGACACTCCATTAAAGGAATCAAGTCTGATCGGGTTTATTTGGAAAAAGCACATTTATTTTAAATTACCCGAGGCAACTAAAACCCAACCTGACCCATGTCCAAGGCACTCTACGAAGCTTTGCACCTGAACCCGCTTGGGTCTCGGGTTGGACCTTGGGTTTTCGGATCCAAGTGGACCTTTGAAAACCTCTAGATTAGACCCTAAAACTGTAGCATAAAAAAGTTGTTTAACACACTTTTAGAGTGCTGCTATGGCTGTATATCAGCATGCTGTGATCATCTTGTTACTGTCATAACACCTTCTTGCTTCTGTGACATTGCCTTAATATCTTCTGGTAAAGATATCACACCAGTTGCCATGAAATATAAATTACCCTGTAAAAATCAATCCTGTACACCCAACATTAAAAAAGAATCAGAAAATCTTATATGCAAGCGATCAAATCTCATTTGGTTTGACTTAATTTTTAGGAGAGCAGCTTCTTCAGTACATTATTAGCCCCTAATAGCTGCTGAGTAACATAACCATTTCAAAGGAAGTATTGCTGGACTGTCCCTGACTTAAGCTTTGACATTTCTTGCTGTTATAGTCTGGTACTGCTGGAACACAATGTTATTATTAAATTGAAGGCTTGCGCTGTCATGCGGCCTAAGTGCTGTGGTCTCACTTAGCACATTTGAATCATTTACTTAAAGGCTGGTGATGACAGAATCACATGTGGACCCTTTAGAAGCGGTTGTATAAGTTTATCGGTCGCCTCCATCTCAAGCATTACCCAGTCAAAGTAATATGAGGAATTTTGGACAAAAACAAGAGAGCAGTTATCAGTTCCCTTTGAAATTGTGGTTCATAATGTGGCTCTGTTCTAATGAGATACCAAATGCACAAAATAAATATAACAAGTCTTGCATGAAATCTTACACTCATTATGTTGTTTTGGTCAAGGATATAGCGCAGACTTGTGTGCAATACTATTACTGAAACTGTTTGTTTTGGAAATTATCCAAACTGTTGTTATTTGATAGTCCCTCTATAAAATATCTCTCACTTTAGCTTCTTTATAGATCCTGAGGGAAGATTATCTTGTTTCCTGTGTAATACTTTTGAAAGACACCGAAAGACATGCAGCTGTTAGGAGCAAAATGTGAAAAACGATGTGGGAATATTAGCACTCAGTGTTGGCCAATGTGATTACAGCTTAATTTTTCTTTGTACTTGGTGGCACATGTAGCCAAAAGTGTGTGGACAACCAAAAATCACACCTGCAGTATGTTTACCAAAGAAATCATAGCCATATATAGAGAACTGGGGTATTGCTTAATTTCAGTGTTCCCGTTCCTCTCAGAGGTGTTTAGTGGGGTTCAGGTGTGGGCTTTGTGCAGGCTAGTCAAGTGCTTCCACAACAAACTCAGTGAAGCACTGCTTAATGGGCCTTGCTTTGTGCATAGGGACATTGTCATGCTGTAACAGAAAAGGTTCTACTGCAAATGTTTGTCTAAGGATTTCAGTCTCCTGTCTGCGTGATTTTATGCATCTATTGGTAATTGGCATAGCTGAAATAGTCAAAGCTGTTAATTAGAAATGGGATTTCCACATAACCTGTAGTGCAGTATATGAGCAGAGAGATAGGGTGGAAAACAAGTGGAAACAGACAAGGAAGGAGGCTTTATATGCTTATATTAGGATTTTCAGCTTCAACTCTCAGCTTTCCACTACATGTTGGATCATGGCTGCACAAGCATTAGGGGTCAGCCACTGATTGGGTGATGGGGTCTGACTCGCTCTCAGCATTTCATGGGGTTTAATAGGGTTCAAGCTTGGGTTTTGTACAAGCCAGTCTGGTTTCTCCATACCAGACTCAGAAAACCATTTCCTTATGGACCTCGTTTTGTGCACCCGGCATTTCCACGGTAGAACAGAATGGTGCTATATTGTTGCCACAAATTTGAAGGCAACAATAAATTTCACAATTTGAACACAATTCCTAAAGGATGTTTGGAATTCGAGGGTCTGTGTGATAAGATTCACACATCATAATGACAAATGATATAATTCAGCAAATTCTTTGAGGAATACATTTAGGATGTGTGAAAAACACTATATCGCTTAACAAACACTATGACATTAAAATTAAGCCAAAAATGTTGACCTTTCCTAACATTAAGTTAGAACATTCTCATATGTGGGAAGCAAATTCTGTCCATCTGATGCTGAACCTGTCTATGCTTTGAAATCCGGAAATGCTGGGAAACTAAGAAGAGTTCTAAGAGGTCTACTGAATGATTAGACAGACTGCAGATCAAAGGCTTTTCTCTTATAGTCACCTTCCTCATATCATCTGCTAAAAGTAGTACAGAAATTATCACTACTGTGCAGACGTTTTATATATACTGTGCCCTGAACTTTCTGAAAAGAGGTATACATTTTAGCAACGTGAGTTGAGTGGGATTGAACCCATAACCTTGGTGTTGCAAGCATATTGATACTCCAATAAGAATGCGTAGACCCCATCAGTAGTAGCAACTGTCCAAACCAGTGGAGTTTAAAAAGAATGTCAATCTAAGCCAATTATTCAGACAGTGATACCAGAGCAGGTTTATTTATTTTTTAATTCTCTAGTGAATATTTCTTAGGGAAGGTGTAGTAGTTAGTTTTTTATATGTACATATTTTAAAATATTGGCTTAAGTAGTCAACATCAACATGTCAACATTTAAAAAAGCTTGTAATATTTTCAGGCTCCTGTGGGAATTTTGTATTTTGTGCACATCAGTGATTCAGTGATTTACAATGAAACAAAACGTGCAATCCATCACATCACCCACTTATGTGTTATGATACACAGTCTTACAATTAAAACCCTTCAAATGAGAGTGCTCCAGATTAATGCAGTTTAGAGCCAAATGTTCAGATCCATCATATCAGATGCTGGTTTACATGTTGATTTGTAGAATGTTGCAGATTTTGTTTAACTGAATTCTATTGGTTGAGGAAATCCATGAGTGTCTGATTTATTAATCATCCTTTTCATACACTTTTAACAAGTGTGTCAATTCATAGGTATGTCAAGATACTTTCTGATCTGATCAATCAGCATTAAACTACATCAGCAGTTCTCTTATTTAAAAAGTTTTAATTGTAAAACCTGTAAAACTGTGAATCAATAACAGGAAAGTTGCTAATGTGATGGATTCCATGTTTTGTTTAATTGTAAATCACTGATGTCCACAAAACATTGAATTCCCACAGGCTGAGATCTAATTACATTGAAAATATTCCAAGCTCACAAGTTCTGTTGAATGTGAATGTTGGGGAATTAATGGGGTAAAAAGACTAACAAGATGACAATTTAAGATAGTCTTGCAAAAGAGAAGATTGTAAATAAATTTAAATGTAACAGTAAATTTAATGTTGGGTTTTTTTCTTCAAATCAAGGTGAATAATTGTTAACAACAATTTGTTAACAAATATACTAGAATTCTGGAATTGTTCATCTTTGGAACGTGAACTTGCTTTTATAGTAGTTTTATAAGAGAGTGATACAATAACCTTGTGGCAGAATGCAGTGTTATTAATTATGCTTATAAGATTTAATTTTATTACTTTAAAATATATTACTTCTTATAGGTCTTCTTTACATGAGTAGACGAAGTATCTAATAGTATTAATTCTGCTGTAGAAAGACAGAATCACTAGCAAGGCCTAGATAATATATAACATAAAGACTGAGGACTGCCTCGGTTCAAGTGCTATGAAGAAAACTCTGTAAATGAATTTAATTTGATGCTTTAATTTAACTTGGGGAAAAAAAATTCTCTAAAGCACAAATCCATATCACTGCCAAACGAATGAGAGGAAACTCATTCTCATCTGTTATCTCAAAATTCAGGTCCTAGCACTGTACATACAGTAAAACAGGATGGTCTTGAAGCTAACGCCATAGCTTTGTCATGCTACAGCTGATTTGAAATATTAGACATGTTTGGTATGTGTCATAATCAATGAACTAACCAATTCAGGACACATCCAAGGTTGGACAAAGTATGGTAAAGTAGATATAGACATGGCTGTACCATTACATCACTGTATCTTTAAACAGTTTACATGCACTGATGCATGAGATTTACTGAGCATCCTTTTCTCCTATTAGTACTTGTTATACTCTGCATCATTTTGAAGCTACTGTATTTATAGTAGTTATAGCTTTAACAGTTTAAGGGTGTTCATAGTTGTATAAAACTACAGCAGTGAGCTGTTTAAAACCACATCATCATTAAGGTGGCTGTGTAAAACGTTCTGTGAGCTGTGGTCTACTGAGATAAGGAATATGCTAGGAAATATATCTCAGCAGACCCTCCTCTTCTTTCAGAGACCTGACACTGAAGGACCTTGCACTGCTTCCTGAAGCATCTGAAGATCCCAAAACACATCAGAGTCCCAAAACACAGTTCCATTAAAACCTTTTTTGACTGCTGACAAGACTCTGGGAAGAGTGGGACTATCTGAGACTAGGGAAGATTTAGGATCTGTCACTTCCATCCCCTGTTAAAGTTATGAAAATGTTAAAGAAAAGGTCCTTTAGCCAGCAGATTGGCTGACTGTGCTGCTCTAAGCATCGAAGACTGAAGACGTGTGACAATTTTGCAGGCTTAGCGGCCTGCAATTTTTTTTGGGCCTTTTTTGTGTTTTTTGCTTTTATGGAAGAAAATGCTATGATTGTCGAAAAAAGTATTGGCATTATTGTCATGTTGGCCTCGTTTTATTTACATTTAGGCATTTGACAGATGCTTTAATCCAAAGTGAATTACAGTGCATTCAGTGTATACATTCAATCAACTGTGTGTAAAAAAGGTGTGTCAGGACACTGTCCAGTCAGCTTGGTTTAGATCCGTTTTTAATTTTGCTTTTTTTATTTTTAGTGGTGACACTTTAATTAGCATTTCAGGTATAACAAAGATAACAGTGTCTTAGACCCAGTTGGCATGGACCACAAAACTTCCACAGTCAGCTCCCCAAAAATACTCAGCATTTGTCATATCACAAACTTTGATATGATTAACGCAACTTCCTTTCAGCTTGTTGCATGTTGGTCTGTTAAAATAGACGGTTCTTGGTCAGAAGAAGCTACAAAGTGGTCCATACTTTATGGTCTGGTTACAGTGTGGTTACATGACACTAACTGCTGCTCAGCTCATGAACTCACAGCAAAACTGCTAGCAATATTCCTACTCATTCCTGTCTGCTAAAGGTCAATCTATAATGCCTTTCATTGAATAAATGCAGATTAAGGGGCCTTTCTCATGCCTGAAGGAAAAGGGGAAATGTCTGATAATTTGACATTTGTCAGAACCCCACACCCCATTCCTGTAGTAGAGATGTCTTATACCGTGACCGTTTCAGTCTCATTAAGTCCCTGTGATGAGAAATGACTTTCGCTGGGCGTGTAAGTGACTCCAGTCATAACATTATGAGGAAGATTAAGAACTGCTGGGGGAACATCAAACAGTAATGGAAATCAAGGGAAAATCACTTGAAACAAATCAGCCAATACATCATGCGGCCGAGTTAATTAGATGCTATTATGTAAACTAGCCATGTGCAAAAAATATCATTATTATACGTCGGACAGACGGCCCCCTTTATCTAAATTTTGTGGGCACTGTTCTTACTTTAAGGTGTCAGGAGATCCATTAGTAGTATCTGATGAAAGTTTCCTTCAGGGATCACAAAAGTTTTGCCAAAGAAAGTAGGTTACTTAAGGATTTCAAGGTATGTTTGGGGTTAGGTAGTGAACAAATAGTCTTACAGACACAAACTTGTTTGAATTCAGTTCTGGAACATTCTGCAGGGTTCCACAGGCCCATTCTGCTTGTCCTTGATTGAACCAGATCTTTGAACAAAGACATTAGACTCTTAATGCAGCACTAAAACAGATTGTATTCCTCCCTCAGACAACAAACAACTGTTGTATTATGTATGTATATTATGGTCTAGTAGCACTATTGGCTTGCCCAAGGTCTTCTAACTGGGCTAATGATCCTACATTCATAATCCAAAGGGTGTTAAAGCATCTTTGAAACATTAGTCAAGCTTACACACACACACACACACACACGGGAGGATAGGGGTTAGAAATCCCATAAGCAATATCCAGACAAACTATAAAACTATCAAAAATGGTAAATATTTATTATTTTTCTACCTCACAATGCATTATAATTTTACTGCTATTGCAAACTGCCTAAATAAACAAATCATGACTGCAGCATAAGAAAATACTGAAAGTACTGCTACAGGACAAATACAAATCCACAATGACTAACAGGTTCCTAGGTCTTCTGTCTCTCTGCCAAGTACAAAGATCAGACTGTGTGTCAGCACTCGTGAATGGCATAAAACATACATAAAATTAAGGGTACATAAGCCCTTTTGCACTTACAAGAATCCTTTTAGACTTAATCCTTGAGTGACTTTGGCCACATTCAATTTAATTAATTCCAGTTTTGGACAATTAATTTTCTTTGCACTTTTGTGTCCTCCATTACTTGAAATTTATTTTGGGAAGATTTTCCTCGTTATTTACATCCAGTAATGTCAAATCTATGTTAATACTAGAAAGTTCAAGGTCTTACCAATTTACATTTTCCTTAAGTTTTTTTTCTTTTTCCATTCTTTCCTCCCATGCTTCATTCTGTGAGGTAAATAAATCATATATTTAAAGAATGTTGACAGTTTCTGAAAATATTGTGCATTTCCTGAAAGTTTCAACTGTACAACAACTCTGTCGATCGTAAGCCTGTCTCTCTCCTCTCAGGTACATCAGCAGTGTACTGTATGAATCATTAGTCAGGTTTGGACGAGAACATTCTTTCTGAGAAACGGTAGGTGGTTACTTTCTCAGTGTAAACTCGCTAATGAGGTAGACTCTCGGAAGGGTTCAGAACCTCTGACTGGCTCTGAGACTGACCTTCAGAGCATGGTCATGTGAAACAGAACCTCTCGATCTGTGATGTCTTACGTACGCTTCATTTGTGAGGTTGAAGGTCCAAGGCACAGCTTTTAAATTACACTTCACACAGATGGAAAGCTTGTGAACTGATGATCTTTACTTGTGAAGGTCAGTCCTAGAATATTTCAAGCAGACATTACATTTGTCAAATTAATGTAAATGACAAGTGGATATAAAAAAAGTGGATGGGTTTTTATCAAGTGAATTTCTTGGGGTGTTAATTGTACCCTAACTAAGAAATTAGGAACTGTCATTGTTTAATGCCATTCAGACACATATTTAATTCATTTCACATGTATTTAACTGCCCTAATTATAAGTTTCAAGAGAATGCAACAATTGGGTTCTGGAGTTAAAAATCCTATTTGTTTTCATCATAGGGGAATTGACTTTTAACCTTTAAAAACAAACCTGCAGTGAGCTCAGAGCTGGTAATCAGTGAGATATGCTTCTGAAGGATAATCTTTCATTTTTTAACTTTCAACTTTATTTAAAAATGCGTGGACCCTGTTGTGCTCTGTATCAGTGTATCAGAAATATGTCTAATACTAGATTTTATGTAAATGGGAAATTTTCATATCTGTTCTCTGTACACAGTTTCTGGTATTTTGGCCAAATTAACTAAGAGCTTATATTTTATGCACAGCAAGTTAAGAGGAAATGATTCAAATTATTTTATATTTGCTGCTGTAATTTCATGAGGCTCTATAATTACAGGATAATTCTACACCCTCTGATATGGATCTGCTCAAATATTTATGTGGGGTCACATCACACTTCACACAAGAATTGTGGTACTATACCCTTCAACCTGAATATCACATGTAGTCCTTCTGTAGTGATTGGTTTTAATTACAAGAGCTGAGGAACCCTGAGGTCCTCATCCACTTAAGACTTCCTGTCATGACTACAGGTGGTAGAAAGATGTGCCTGTTTTTCTCCTCTTGTAGTATGTCAGATGTTATTCTGCCATATCATCTGATTGGGTAAAACAGGTGGTGGGTGGATTGCTAAGGATGGGCCTGCGACAGCTTTAGACTGAAGCACCCCACATGATAAAAAGCAATAACTTCTGGAAAGGCAGATTATAAACATCTGCTAAAGTTTTCCTTCAGGGACCATTGAATTTTATGCCCACTGATTTGTCTTCTCTTTTGTCGTATTGAAAAGTGTGAGAGAGGTAGGAATGGATATTATAAGCACTGCTTTACATCTCCTGCCAATTGGATGAATTGAATACACTTCTTATCTCACTTTTCTCACAAATCTGAGGCCCCTAGAAATCTTTTTTTTAATTTGTGCTGAATGTTTTCCCTCACACCTGTCTCTATGCTTTTCTTTCTTTCTTCTGTAATTCTTCCATTCCATCTCGTTTCCTCTGCTTTTGGCTCTAAACCTCAGATGATTGATAACTCTTTTTATCTCGTATCTTAAGTGATGGACAAGCTCAATGTTAATGTCTTCCTAAATGTCCAGACGTTTGGCCTAGCAGAACCCTGCTGTGTCATGTCTTATTAATATCCCGTTTCCTGCCATGGCCTTTGTACACAGATTACAAAGTAATTAACCTTTAAAGTCAGCTGCTGGCCCAACATTAACCATTTACAGGCATGTGGGTCCAGCGAGTCTTGCTTCTTTCTGTATCTTCTCTGTTTCTGACCACATCTCCACTGTTTCTTTATAAATATCATGTTCATGTCAGCCCAGAATCTGAATGAGGTTCGACAAATGTATTCCTGATCTGTAGCCTTTAAAAAAAAAGCATGCATTTTTTTTATATGTGCGCTCTGTGTTTTGGGTCAGGGTTCATCAGAAAACATACAAACATTGAAAATGGGGAGGGTGATTTAATTAATTTCTTTTCATTTCTTTTGAATTTCGTTAGTATTGACCACACTAATTTTCAGGGATTACGAAGACACACAACAAATATTTTGAGAACATCCAAGAACTTGGGTACACTAAGGTGCAATATGCACCAGAGATAAAGCTGAATTACCATCAGACAAAATTCTCTTTGAGAGGGACAGAGTACACTTACCTGTCAATGCTGTAAACAGAATAGTTGTGAGTACTGAATCACTTTGCACACTACATGCATGCCACCCCATTTAAAATGTTTGTGTATTTTCAGATGATCCCTGATTCACACAGAGCAGGTGATTTGCTAAATTGCTTGCACATGCTCCCTCACTATCTGAAGATGACCATTTGGCACACCAAGGAGAATCGAATTTTCTCTTCACACCCAGGTGCTACAGAGAAGCATGTCATTATCATTTTTATGACATTTGTAATGCTCAGATAAATCACTGACCAGCACACTTATGCCTTTTCACAGCAGAACGAATCATGCCTTGTGTTCATGCTAACAAGAGCATGAGAACAGCAGCATTGAAATTCAGTACGGTCATGAGCCCTGATGTCCCCATATGTCTGTATGTCCCCAATGCTAGGGTGTGCCACTGGCCAGAGAGAAGAGCACTTTATAATGAACACTTTATAGAGTTCACTCATAATGAACCTCATAATGAATTTTTAAAAACATGGTCATTCAGAATTGAGTCATAAGATTGTTTATTGCAGCATCGGTTTCAGCAAACATAATATAATGGGGATCATACAATCAGATTTATTTAGGAGGCAGACAACTAAGTAAATTTCAGATTTAAATATGGTTTAGCAGTGCCTTCTGTACACTTCCGCATGAACACAACAGCCTCCTGATGATGAGTCATACAACAATAGTGAATACAGGTGCTGTTCTTCCAAGTCTATCCGGTCCCAGGCCTGCCTGAAAACCCCCATAATGTTTCATTCATAGCCGGAATAGAAGCCCTTACAACAGAGAAATAATACAACAGGAGAGGTTATTTAGCAAGAGAATGACAAGGTAAGATGGAGAGATACACAGGGCAAAAGTACCAGTAAGTAGAATTTGGCAAGACAAAGTGAAACAGGAAGGAGGAGAAGGTCTTAGCCAATGAGAAAGAGAGAGTTTGAGATACCTTCTCTGTGGAATAACTCCATGCTTTTCTTTCCCTAGATGGCCTTGTTACAAATAACCTGAAGTCCTGACCTTCAACATGCAATCTATTAATTACACTACCACTTAGTGATCAGCTTCACTTTGCACTGAGGCTTATTTCTTAATAAGAATAATAAGGTAATTAATAACAACACCAGTAAGGTCACCACCTCTTGTCATGAGGCGACCACTGAATAAGTGAGAACACAACGTAAAATGACTATAAGCAATAATTTGTATCTAATTTCTGACCAACCCACTCCCCCTGGCCTGAGCACACCTCATATCACCGTTCCAAATGACATGGCGTCCTTGGTGGGTAATTACATTAGGTTCAGTGGCCGTGGGGTCATAAAACTTCAAGTAGTCTAATACTCAGAAATTGGCTTCCAGGTGTGCACTGCGTCTTGCTGTCATGTTTGACAGTATACTCTCCATGGGCCCCTCGGCCATTGGCTCATAAATACCACTATCATGCAAAGCAAATAGAAGCAGAAAAACAAATAGCACTAAATCTTCACCCTCACTAATATGATGGCACGTTATTTATTGGCTTTACGGCGTGGTCGTGTGGCTGGGCTGATAATGCTGTCCTTATTATCAACATAAAATGCTTCCTCTCACTCATTCATACAGCCCGGATGCTTCTGTGTCATCATCTGTGAAACAGAGAAAAAAACAGTGGCGATCCTAGAAGAGGTTCAGGGTAAAATCAATAAACACCCATATTATCTCTTAACTGTAAGTAGACAATCACTTCAGAACCCCCTCCTTTCATTCTATCAACCTGCTTGTTCACGCGTAATCAATGACCCGCCTCGACCTTCCCATGCAAGGTAATATTTGAATTATGAGCATGTGGATTAATTCAATTCTATACGTAAGCATGGTGCTTTCACGGAGGATGGAACCAATATTAACAAGGGTGCGAAGGCGTTGCACTCCGTTATGGCTGTTAAACTTCTTATAAAGTTTTTCATTACGAGCCAAAACCAGTGGAGATCGAAGTCTATTGAAACGTTATCTCTTGACACCATAATCCCTCTGGCAGTATTCTGCTTATTCAGGATTTTCCTGGCCAAGTGATGGTCATACCTCACTACATGATTTTTAGCCCATTAAAGAGTAGCTTGTTTGTATCCACTGACAAAGATCGATAGAGTTTAGTGAGACATTACATGTCAATGACAGAGTGTCTGTTCGCATGATGTTATGTTGAGATTAACAGATGAGGGTTATAATGGAACTCTGATGGTGTGAAGCAGAAGAGGTTTAAAATACCAAGAGAAAGACGGACATTTGTTAGCATTCCTGCTGCAGTACAGTTTTGAAATTTGTAATGGTCAGTGAAATGATGTTAGATCAATGCGGATTGGTTGATGACACATGAGGGTGAGTAAATGATGACATCATTTTCATTTTTGGCCATGCATGCACTCTCTGGACTGCACTGCATGGGTTAGACTCCACAGGGCTAGTAGGCGTAACTGTGATGGAGAGAGACAGCATCAAACTGTGTGAGTCATGACACATATTGTACCTCTGTGTGGTTTTTTTGGAACCACACTTCAGATGAGCTGTCAGTGGCCAAAAAAGAGTGATGTCAGAACTGGTTGTTGAAATTCACATCATAAAGATTTAACATGGATTGAGTTTGAAAAGGAATATGACTTTGAATCCCCAGACTCAGTGTGTACAGAACTGAATTTATTAGAACTAGAGTGACAACTGTATTTAGCTGCAGTGTGTGCATGACCATTAACCATTCGAATTTCCCTCATCTGATGGACTGTCTGTTATAGAGGTTTGTTAATCAACAGAGCTCTGGACTGACTCATCGTTCTGGCCGTTCAGTGCAACACCAAGACAAATCGAGTTAACAGAATCAATAGAGCATTTGGGTAAAAGGGACATCTGATGCAGTTACGGTGTCTGGTTCAGATGCAAATAGGCATTGAAATTCTTTGGGGACCACCATCGAGAAGTGTAAATCTCTTCCTCAGTGTCTCAGACAGCCTAACATTATTGGATAACAAGCTCAAAGTGAACGACTACTCACATTCCTTTTGTTTCTTTTCTCACACTCTTTCAATGCCTCACAGGCGTCTGTGTCTTAGGGCTGAGTGAGGCTGGAGAAGTGGGGCATTCTTCCTCTCCATTATTCTTCTCTTTATTACTGGTTCATGGGAACAGCCTGCATTTACAGTAAGACACAGTGTGTCTCTGGCAAACTCAAAGCTTTTCCGGGATTATTTCTTAGAGTTATTGATAGTGTTATTTGTGCTGTTCTCTCCAACACGCATGCATACACGGGTAAAAATGTCAAGGTTGATGCTTTCAAGTTCTCGCTACTTCAAAAGCTGTTGAGCTGATGATGCAGAGGGCATTTTGGGAAATCATGCCACTCAAGACTCCACATAAATCTAGCCTTGGTCATGGAATAATTTAACAAACCTGCTAAAACACATTCTTGAGCTTTTCTTATTAATTAAAAGGAAAAATTCTCCCAAAAAGAAAACTTGCCATTTTTCCAGGTCACCCAATAGAATGAAATTCTGGGCTGTAGGTGCAGAGTATATTTTCATTTTCACTTAGCTCACCTAGAGGAGTATGTTTAATATTCACACGTCTGCGATGTCCACTGGGAGGCAGGTGTCATGTTGGAAGTGCTAGTCATGGCAGTTTGTAATATTTTCCTATACCTAAGCCTACATATCTAATTTAAATGCTGCATATTGTTTGAAATTGCCCTGGGAGTCTTGGCATAAAACTGCACTACATATAATTTTTATTGTTAACAAAATTCAAATACATTAAAATATATGATTATTCAGTACAGGACTGTTGTCTTAATTGAACAAGGACTCAATTGTTCTGTTGTCCAGAAACTTGGTGTTTAATCTTTCTATAAACATAATAAATAGCTTTTTATCTAATAGCTTTGTCATAAGAATATTCATATAGGGAATTGTAAATGACAACGTGGGTGATTCTGACCTTGTATGTGGCTGAATCCAGTGGTGTTACTTTACATTAGAGGAGTAAAAGAATCTGTTGGCCTGTTTCATCGTGATGCAGCTCATGAGAACTAATAAACTGCATATCCCCCTCAGTGATTTGATCAGTTGTCTTACATTACACTGAGTAATCGCTCAACACTCAGCCCACTGGGACATTTGTCTCCTCCAATATGGGTTCATTATCTTCAGCTTCCATCTACATGGTTGAATTGGCTTCTTATCCATGCTACAACGACCTCACCCCAAGGTCAAGTGTTGCTGCCAGACCGATTAAAGACTGTTATTTGGGGATTATCAGCTTCATCTTAAACATTACGTCCAGTTCCTGAGAAACAAGTAGAGTGAAACTGCATCAAGGGCCTGAATTATGGGCCAGCACCATCAAAGGTGTAAAGAGCTTTTGTGGATAATGATGTGTCAGGCCAATATCATCCTAAACATCCCTCTGATGACATTTTCACCTCAGTTCTGAAGATTCCATCAAAGCCTCTTCAATCTTCAGAATGTCTGAATGATGCAAAATGCAAATGTGTGTTAATATGTCTTAATACGTTCATATGAAAGATAAATTAGAGCAGTAAGCGAAAAATATTTTTACCATAACTTCAACATTCTGCAGCCATCATCTTAGCTAACATTTTTAAATTGTAAGAACATTTCCCTAATGTTTCTATTAAATAACAAAAATGTTATTACAATGTTCTAGCAATGTTCAAAACGTCCATGTCCTTTTAGATGTTGTATTAACATTATTGCTTGGTTATAAGAACATTATTCAAACTTTTTTATTTTAATTTTCTTTAACAATGTTCTGCAAGAATATTTTGATAACTTTGAGAGAATTTTTAGCCAACGTTTTGAAAACATTCCTTGTTAGCTGGGACAACAACAAAAAACTATGAGTGTTCCATAGAAAACAGAAAATCATATGATTTGAAACGTCATGAGGGGGAATAAATATTGATTAAAAATTATCAATGAAGAACTTTAACCCTAAATGTTTGGCCTTGGGTATAGTAATGGAATTCTCTGGAACAAGTTGACACACGATTGACATTTTTGGTGTAGATTGTGTTGGTTCAGAGTATCTTAGCATTGTTCTGTCATTATTGACATATAGGATAAATATGTACAGCAGATCTCATTTAGGTTCCTCACAAGTATTGTGTGGTGAAAACTGACTGTGCTGCTGTCATTTTTTAAAGTTGTGTGGTAGAGTGGTTGTTTTGCTTCAAAAGCTACTCGAATGGCTCCTGAAACCTGGCCTTTGATAAGCACAGTGCAGAACCAGCTAATCTTTTGTATGTTTACTGCCATCTTAAATGACTTGTGTCCTCTCTCTGTCTTTCTCCCTTTAAAAGACACTTATTCTCTTCTACAGTATGCAATGTGCAGTCAAAGTGCAACACTCTGGGTTAAGATATAGGATACACTAAATTGTTTATGCAGTGAAGTGTGCTATACAGGCTTTTTGTTGTGCCAAATTAATATTAAAGTTCTTGTTGTGCCAAATTAATATTAAAGTTCTTGTTGTACCAAATTAAGTGTTAAAGTTTTCATTTTCTAACATAAAAAACCCCAAAATGTCTTAATTAACCAGGCTATTAATTTACATGCTGGGTATTGCGTGAGAGTCGCCACAGAGAGTCGCCACAGAGACGTCGGTATCTTATTAAAATGTTGTTCTGATCTTTATTATAATTCAGTTTATGTTTATGCGTTGTTAAAAACTCTTAACAAATGTGACAACATTTAGATATAGCACTAATTTCCTATTTTTTCCCACACAGGGTCAAGGCTAAATCCAGAATGACAATAACATTAAAAACAAAGAAGATTTTAATATATATTTTAAGAAGATACGGTGATGTTAGGATATTACCTGTGGATGTCAGTGTGTTGCTGTGTGGTTACTGAATGGTTTCTAGAGCATTGTCATGCAGTTGCAAGGGATGAATTCTGGGTGTTACAGCTAGGGTGCTCTGAATGGTTGCTAGGTGAATACTTACCTAAGTTCCAACCCACCAGTTTCTGTTATTTTCGGTCCATAATGACTCTGATCCTTCTTGCAAAAGTCTATGGGACTTTCTGATCTCTTAGTTTGCTTGAAATACCACAAAACCAGATATCATGATGATGTTGGACCAAAGCAATCCAGCCTGCTGAGCACCCAGAACATTGTGAAAATCAGATTCATTTCCTCCTATGCTGTATGACTTTGAGGTGGAGCCTATTTTGCAACCATACTGTACTTACATTCATACTGTATTATTTCACAACCATACTGTACTTACATTCATACTGTATTATTTCACAACCATACTGTACTTGCATTCATGCTGTATGCAGGAGAGCTCTGACATGTTTCTGGCATGTTCTTGGTCAATCGAGACACCTAGTTATAAGAGAGGAAAATGTAGACATGTTATTAGCAAACTTATGGCAGAAATTTCATCTTCTCAGTTGAATGGACATACTTGCTTTTGCCTGTTTCAGTCACAGTCCACTGCTGTTTTAGTTCATTATTTTTCTCAGCTTTTGACAGATTTATGATTCAATATCTTGAATTGAAATACACAGAGTTCAACTTGAGCAGTGACTGGATTTACTGTCCCAGGGACATTACAAGCGCCTGACAATCTGCTCGGGCAGGCCAGAGGACTCTATTTCAAAGCCGTGAACAAGGGGGCCTCTGACTGCTGACTGTTTGTGTAAGCGTACCTGCCCGTGTGTATGTGCTAGTGTTGGACGGTTGCCTTTATTTTCCACTTCAGCAAAGCATACTCCTCATAACCCTTTGTAATGAGGACGTGGGTCATCACTTTGGCCCGTGACTCATAAAAACATGACACTTATGTTGGCCCTCGCAGTGATATTACAACACTCCCAGTATCTGTCCACGGCTGGCCCTTATTCCAGAGGTGATGACAAAACTGCTGTCCCTGCAGGTTTTTTATAACTTCACTTTCTCTATTATACATTATCCCCCCGTATGCCAAGTCGCAAATTTTATCACAGCAGTTGTTTATCTATTGTTATTCTACAGATGCAGGTCATCATTTTTAGACGCTGTGGGCAGAGTTGCTTTATTTCAGCATAGCTAAGGAACAGAAACTCTGTCTATCTAAACCAAATGGGTACTGAAATTACAGGCAAAATGTGCCTTAACTGATCACACAGCCTTTTCTCTTGACACCAGCTGTACATTTAGGTGACATGCAAACTATATAACAAAGACTTATTCTTGCAGAAGCATTTAAACTAAATAGGCAACATATGCTACACAATTAAACTCTTTTTTAAATTTAATTTGATTATTTTCAGTGGTGTGGGTGACACTGATGTAAAAGGTTAATTAATCTGTGTAAATGAGGTAGACGGTTAGAAGATAACTTTGTGTTATATTTGGAAGTATGCATCACTTTATTCATTGTGTATTTTATTTTTAGACAAGATGTTTAAAAAGACAATTGTGGAGGAAAGGTTGTTGATATAAGTTTAATTGTGACGCATATGGCTAGGTTTATTTTTCTTATATTGTTATGTCTAGATTTCCTTGCTTAAAAATGTGCAATCTACCCACGTCTAGTTTATCTAATGTTTGTTTACTGATTTGTATATCATGAAATATGTATTAACATGACATGCAATAATTATTACCTCTATATTAGCTATTACATAAGTAATGTGTTCATGTAAATACATTATTTGTATAGTTTATGCTGTATGTATATGGAAGACCAGCATTTATCCAATACGACACATATACTGGTTCTGTACATTTAAACAATTCATGTGTTATCTGGGGATTGAATCCACACTTGCATACCGAACAATGACAGGAAAGCATGAAGTAGCAGCACTTTTAAGAGATAAGACTAAGCAGGCAGTAACTTTGCAATATGTTAAGGACCAATTATGTGCTCTGTGGTCAGAGCCTCTTCTTAGACAATTGCCTAAATGAGCTGGATCTGCTCCAACAAGAGGGAGTGCAGCATTCTGTGTGTGTGCACGCTCATTGGTATTTGTCAGTTTGTTACTTGTGCTTTCTGACTCCAAAATACATTTTAGATTTTTAGAAGGCAACATTATATTTATTACACTTCTATGGAAAGTGAAAAGTAGCATAAAAAGGTGCTGCAGATTTACAGCTATTAGCATCAAGCAAAATGCTTGAAAGTATGTTTGATGATGTAGTTCCAAGCATAATTGTGAGCACTTTTCATGCTGAATGTAATTGGTCTGAAGTGGGCACACTCAGACAAACAGCAAAGGTAAAATTTAATATTTCATTAGAACAGATAAATGGGAAATTGTTTAATGCATTTGATGACTCCATTTGACCATTACTTGCATTATTAATAGCATAAATATGCATGTTTCTCTTTTAATTTAATACCTGATTATAGTAATAGTACCTAAACCAGATACGGAAGTGATTTAGTCTACGGTTCAAACTAATTTCCTATGCACCGTTATTATGGAAATACGGCCATCATTTGTCTAGTTATTGCTTTGTGAAGTATTTATTGGAAAATTGAATAGTTTGCCTTCAGAACGCAGAGTTATACCGCAATACATTTTAAACAGATACATAAAAGTGCAAAATTCCTCCAGCCACACTGTACATCTTTAAGCATGAGTAGATGTCATTTGCGATTAAGGGGAAGGAAAGTTTATTGTAATGAAGGGAGCAGATCTGGGCATTGAGTGCAAGAAAAACTTATGAGAAGAAAGACATAACAGCGGATTACTTTTGTTTTTTCAATCATCCTCTCTCCACAAACAGTATTGATTCAGATTCAATGGCTCTCTCTCCCCTGTTTCCTCTGCTTTTGCCCATCTGGCCCCAAGGGAAATGACTCCTCAGTTCCTCCTCTTAGTTTTAAAGAACAGTTGACAGGGAATCATTCTTCCTGATATCCGAGTTTAGCCTTTCATTTTAACCAAGCCTATCAATCATGGCATAGAAGGAGTCCATGGCGTAATATTTCCAAGCTGTGATTAAAAGAAATCACCTTGTACATTATGATGTACATGAATCTGCAGGATGTTATTATCCTAGACGTGCTGTAGATTTTAGAGTACTGGCCTGTTTAAGCAAGATGTCAAGAGAGGTTATGAGTTACAGTGATTTTACCATAGGTAAGTAATGTAAATAGCACAACAAACACCATGTTCAAATTACATTTACATTTTGGCATTTAGCAGATGCTTTTATCCAAAGCGACTTACAAGGTGAGGAAAACAATGAAGCGATAAATCATAAGGAGTTATTAATAATTCTATTTAGTAATCATAATTGAATTTTCCACAAAATAAGCTAATAGTTAGCAGTTTATGGTTGCCAAGCAACATATCAACATATCAAAATGGTGGATTATAGGAATGTGCTTATCATCATTTTACAACCGCTGACGCAGCTCATCCAATCAGAGTTTAGAGTTTTAGAATAGTTGTCTGTATCACAATTTTTATTTGGCTGACTTGCATTGGTTGACGCCAAACACTTACTGTAAAACCTATATTTAAACATCGATACCCTCCTAAAAGTTTTATTAAGCTGAGCTTTAACCTTTTTGCACTGTGTTGCTGGTAGCACTATGTCAAACCATGGCTGCTGTCCGAAGCGGTGAGCAAACCTTTGTCTGTAATAACCACAGACCGGTAAACTCTGCCTGCTACTGCTCTCCTGTAGTGCGATGCCATTAGGCTTACTCAAATACATGCATGATGCATAACACATCATGCCTGGAGTTGTACTGCTGCACAATGCACTGTGCAGCAGTGAGTCCAAGCTTCAACTCTTAAGTCTCATGATAGCTGCATGTTAACACATTGGCCACGTACAGCCTGCTTTACATGTAATGGGCACAGGGCCATAGAATCAGGACAGATGATTAGATCAGCACAGAGAAGACAGTAAAGGGTTAATGAAATAAAAAACCCTGGCCGGTGCCACTCGGCATGCTTGCTGATTTCACATAAACTAGACTTTTATAGAAACTCTGGTTTATGTGTGCACTTCTCCTGAATATTAACCTTATTAGATGTATTTGCATTCTAGTTAAGAGGAAATTAAATGCACAGCAGGGCAGGATTAACAACTCATCAGCAGGTGAATGAGAAGAATGAGAATGCCAATGTCCGTAGCCTCCTCCCCCACTGTATCACTGCAGATACAGATGCAGCCTATTCATACACTGATTATTTAGCTAATGTCAATGCAGTGTGTGGTGTGATGGTCTTGTGTGTGATTGCAGTGTGTGGTGTATAGGCTTTTATACAGACTATTATGGGTTGGATTTAGGGTTAGCTGCATGACATATGCAAAATTTACTGTTAATTCCATAGTTAGTACATTTAACATGTAACAAAGTCACAGGAAATGTCACGGTATAAAACTTTCCCAGGGTTGATGTTTATTAAGGAAACATTCCATAGATACCTTTTCCAAAGTAAATTCTCTCTGTGGATGAATGTGCTCCACACAGAATAAATGTGGCGATAATAAACCCCAGAATCCCACTTGCTTATCCTCTCTGCTTGAGAGGCTATTTGAGGGCCCACTGCTAAGCTCATGGATTTAGCTGCATCCTGTGCTACTCTGTGTTTTAAGGAGCCAATTTGTGCCGCATTTGTGTTTATTTTCAGGTGTACAAGGCAGGAAATGAATCTTTTTGTCTGAATGACAATTTCTCCAGCCACTCGGTGAGCTCTATACAATACCACGCTACATATGTGAAACTGAACAAATGAACAGTTTAAGTCTGACAGCTGTTGTCTTTCTTCCTCACAGTTGTTATTTTGTTTCTTCTACATTAAAAAGAAAAAGAACTAAAAAAGAACTAAACGTCTTAAAAAGAACTAAACGTAATGTATATTAAGTAAGAATATATGACGTGAAAAGGAAACCAGTTCTCTTTGTATTCACAATGTCCCTGTTACAAGAACAACAAATTTACATTTATGCATTTGGCAGACAGTTTATTCAAAGTGGTTACATTGCATTCAAGGAATATGTTTTCTTGGGAATCAAACCCCCCACACTCTGCTAACAGAGTGTGCTACCAGGTAAGCTACAAGAACACCAAGGCTCAAATTATGTATTTTAACATCGGTCAGAAATGTATTTTGGTATCTCATGTACCCCTTAAGGGTACATATTAGTACCCATTTAAGGTGTTAAAGGTACAGCAAAGATGAACATTTGAGGATATTACCCCACTGATAAGCTTAAGCTACAAAAAAAAAACGTTTTTTCTGACGGTGTATGTTCATGTTTCAGTTCAGGCTGCCCCTCAAGTTGCTGTGCTTGGTTTTCTGAAGTTCTTGTTTTGAAAATACTAGAATGGAATACAGAACACCCAAAGAAAATTAATGAGATCATTAATGAGAACACTTAAATGCAGCAATACAAACACAAAGTTGCTGCAGTGAATGATGATAATATGCAGATGAAAATGAAGCTGCTCCTTCAACATCTGGCTTCTTCATTTGTTCTCTCAGGGATTTCAGACTGACAAGCTAGTGTAGGTTTATCTTCTGTGAGTTATTGTACCTGTTCTCGATTTACCATCTCTAGTAATTACTTAAAATCGCATACAGTGTCCACTAACGCATGTTCTGCAAATGCAACAACCTGTACCATGCTGGAATATAATTCTGAATGTCAGGATCTGTTCTGTTATTCCTGTTACTCTGTTACTTTGCCACTGTGTTTAACCCTCATACTTCACAGCCCTTAGATAAAAGAAGGAAATCACACCTATAGACTAGCACCACATCAGCACTGTACAGTTTGAAAGTGTAACAGGCTGAGAAGACAAAGCTTTCTTCTGGAACTTGAAAGAAGTCAGTAGAAAGGACCACTTCAGTTTATCTGTGGGGAAGTGAAGTCTTGAGGGAGTGGAGTTGTTTGTCTGAGCACTGTAGTGCTGGCTGTGTTGTGTTTTAAAGTGACAGTGGATCATATTGAAGTTTGACATCATTGCCTTTTAAAGCTTTGATTTTTTGGCTGTTAGCTTATGGATCTGCTGATGTAGCCTAAGTTTTGCCAAGACCGTAAGAATTGCCAAGGATTGCAACTGTGTATCTATAGCCTGATTTCACTACATAGTTCAACATGTTATTTGCATATGAGGCATTGATAGTGTTCCTGTAGCTCAGCTGGTAGAGCATTGCATTCCCAGGGGAGCACATGTCTTGATAAACTTAGTATGGGGACAAATTCATACTTTTAACAAGTTGGCTATTTGCATGCATATTGGCTGTTTATTAGTAATTATAAAGCATATAATAATGCTTTATTCTGCATGACCATATTGTATATCCCTTAATGTTACCCTATACCTACACTTAAATGCAACTACCTTACTAAGTATTAATACACAGTAAATTAGGAGTTTGAGGCAAAAATTGTAGTTAATTAGTGAATATGTGTTCCTCATAGTAAAGTGTTATGACATGAACCATGTCTTTTTATATCCAAAACTTATACCTTTTATTTTAAGAGAGGAAACATTTGTCTGTACAGCTCTCCAAAAATGACAATTTTCATTTTACTCATTGCTCATTTTTAGGTGCTGAGCTGTCACAGTTACATTGCTGTTTACAAGCTCCAAAGCACATGCTAAACTATAGCTTATTTTTATTACATTAAATTCAGCATCTTTAGCAACAGTGTAAGTTTAGGGTTTGTTCACCTTTGAAAAATGCATTGCTGAAATGTGAACAGGTGTCGATATGTATTGATGTGCGTTGGTTATTTAATTCATGTCAGTGGGTGTGAGTGTCAGAGCATGCTTCATGTTCACATTTTCGATCAATGAAAGTCAATAGGTGGATTTCCATATAATATGCATGTCAGACATGGCCTTGCTGTATAAATAGTGCGCAGAACGAAAGCATGAAATGCTACAGTAGATACACAGTGACTAGAGACTGTTGAGGAAGTAATTATGTTTTGCAGTAGGTGCTGCAGCAATTGTTTCACATTTCAGATTAATTATCGATGTACCATGAAACTGTCAAGAGTTTTATAAAGTCTATTAAATTGATTAATGTGCTAATAACATTGTTTAGGACAGGGCATTTATGGATCATACAAAGAACAATTGAAGTAAGTGATAGCCATTGAATTCCAAGTCGCATTAGGATGTTTAAGCACAGCAGAGCCCACAGCTACCCCACAGTACCCGCAAGAATTTCACAGCCTTTCATATATTTAAAGAAGGCTTTCATAAACATGACACTTCTGCAGCTTTTAGGCTCCCTCCAGCCAAGCCATTATTTCTGCCCTCCAACAGGAATACCCAACTTTTATCCGCTTGGAAAAGTCTTGCATATTTCTTTTTATCTTTTTTCTTTTTTGGGGGCAGTGTGGATTAGAAACACTAGCATACTTTCACATATTTCACACTCTCTTTTTTTGAGGTTTCACACAGATGTGTATTAATAGAGGAGGGACACCCGGAGTTCCCTGCTGCCTTGTATTATTTCAGATTGGTCAAGCAAGTGATGGAGAGCAGCAGAGCAGAGAGGTGCAATAAAGAAATTGCCCTGAACCAAATAGGTCAGATTAAGAACATATTTGAAACTGCTCCTTTTCTGCTGTTGTCATCCCCATGGACTGAGAGACAAAACTTTGTAGAACATGATATATATATGAGAGACAGCTTTGTGCAGCCTGTGGCCCTTCGTTATGAGTTGTTAATGAGGGACTTTAATGGCAAAAAAAATGAAGAACAAGATAAAACACAAATAAATTACTTATGCAATAAAATTCACTTGTTCACTTCTAAATGCTGAGTAAACGCAGAACAGATCTCAGAACAGACCAAAGAAATTTCTCTCTTGCTCCTTGGAGAATGTAGTTGTTTGTTTGTTTGTTTGTTTTGTGTGTATTTTAATGGATGGGGTAGAGTGTGTGTGGGATGAGGTCACAGACTCAGTAATGCATGAAAAAAAACTGCATTTTACATCTAGCTTTACGCAACATCTTGTCACGCAGAATGACTTAGTGCGGATCACGAAACTAGCTGTCACTTCTGAACATTAGTATAAATCTCACGCTGCTCCCATGGCACGTGGAGACAGTGGCGCTTCATAATCACCGTTACATAACGTGGAAAGTCACAGAATGATGATTGGAAAAAGGAACTTGCTGTTTAATAGTTGTGCGTGGATATTTTTCTTAACAGCTCCTGTCACCCCGGGGGAAAATCCAAATCAAGACGCATAGCAATTCACACATAACCCCATTTTGAACTTTGTGTGCCTCATCTTTGTAAATGTCTGGATGGTTTGCTTTGTTTAAATAGCCCCCCGGATTTGCCTGAAGGCTTTTAAGAGTACCTATAGATACGCTTAATCACCGTCTGCAAGACATTGTGATAATTGTTTGTTAATCCTGCCTTTCATTTGAATAGTGCCGGTCTTCCAGAATTCGTCTTTTTAAAAAAATCAGGCATCGCCTGTGCCTCCTAGACTGTCACAGATAAGAATCTGGCTCAGCTTGAATAATGTGGAACTAATTCACAATTTTTGGGGTGGCTGTAAGAGAGAGAAAGGTGGTTAGCCAAAGAATAGAGAGAAATATCTCAGCCATTTGCAGACAACTTACTAATGAACTCAATTAAACTAAACAAAACAATACAAGAGCCTCCAGGCCAGCAGGAATCTATTAAAGAGAATCTATTATATTTTCATTGTTCTGTTTCTTTTTCACTTGCAGTCTCGTTGCAGGTTTATGAAGGTGGTAAATCAACATGCAAATACACCTGTTGTATCAGAACCAACAAGTGTTGTCACACGTTTTTCTGCATGTGTTGAACATATCGCACATTGTAAATGCCTCATGCATCTCACTGTCACACACATTTGTCTGTTCTCTCACCTTTACAATACCACACACACACACACACAAGTATCCTTTAGTGTCCTGGGGAACAGACAACATAAGCATAAACTGATCACACACACACACACACACACACACACACACTGTATAAATGGAACATTGAGGTTAACTGGGAACAGGAAATGATGGATATTAGCTCAACTCTCATTATGTGCATTAGATATTTAAAAGGCAATCCAGTAAGAGCAGAACAGGGTTGGAGTGACTTTCACTTGAAAATTAAACTGTCCATGCCAGTTTCACACACGAATCTGCAAACCTTTGGTTATATTGCTGCGTTCCAAGACCAGTTATGTGCACCTATTGTGCAGCCCAGGGCTGTGTGTATCACATCAGCTTGTTGTCTCATATTCAGAAATATCTTCCTCTCTTCCTCTAACTGGTATTTATGGATATGTTTTTCTTTGCTTACCACCAGCTCTGTCTGAATAAAGACAGAAGAACTTGCCGGCACATCTCTTCCTCTAAACCAAGAAAAAAAAAAGCTTTGCCAAGGACTCGAAGACATCCGCGGAATAAGAAACCAAAACTCCATCAGTGCCCTTACAGTGTTAGAGAATTAAGTGGGCATCCTTCTCTTGCATGTCTCTCACTCTCTCTCTCTTTATTCCACTTTCCAAGCTCTTTCACTGGGGCTCATCAGCAAAGCATCCTGGGACTGTTGAATAATGTATGTCCCACCATACAGACAGAGACACAATGCAGTCTTAGAGAGAGACTCAGGCCTGTTTGCTTATTGGACAATCAGACCACTGCTGTGCAGCCTGTTCTGTTTAAAACCAAGCATGAGCTTTCATTCATCTCAACTGAAGCCCAGCTCTCAGATTCTGGTAGTGCTTCTATCTCTGAGTTGCCTTTTAGCTGTGCTGTGAACATTGGCGGCTGCTCGGCCGTCAGAAACTAATTTCAGCTTTTAGTAGCTTCTGTTTTGTGCTCAGGGTCTGAATGTGAATGATACCTTTGAAACAGTGCCTTTAAATGTGAATAAACCCAATGCGCTTCCTACAGGGAAAGCATTTTAATGGATTAAAGTAGGAAACTTAATTATGCTGCTTTTAAGATACCTCATTTTAGTCAAATTCTGACACAGTGTTGCATGGGTTCCTGCATTTTAGACAGCATGAACTCTGAATTTTCTCTGAACTCTGAACCCAGCTAACAATTTTAGGTTGTAAGAATGTTTCCCTAATGTTTCCAATAAGTAACAAAAATGTAAAAAAGTTTTACAGCGTTGTATTAGCTCCAACGAACCATTGTAGTTTGTCAGCCAAGTAATGAACCAAGTAGTATGTCAGAGGCAAACACAAATATTTCGTGTTCAGTGTTTTGATGTCTTGTTTACTTTTGTTGTGATTTTGTTGTGTAATTGACAGCAATGTTTTGAGGTGAAAAGAGGGAAATTTTAACAGAAGTGTTCCCAACAAGGGACATTCACAGAGAAAACACACCATGAAATTCACATCAAAGTCACCATCAAAATAAAAAGAAGCAAACCAAAATGACAAAGCTGAAAGCAGTCACACAGGCAGTAGGCAGCGCAGGGCAGCTCACCAGACTTTGGAACAGAGTCAGTGTGAACGGGGGTTGTGATTTTTGGAAAACTTTTAGTCCATCCTTTACAGACACTGAGATATTTTTATCTTGGCAGCACCTTCTCTTATCTCACACAGACAGGAGGATGGGTTTAAAGCATGGGGCAATTACACAACACCCCAGAGCCTGCAGAGGTCAAGCGTCTTTCTCAACTACACATTACCAGTGGTAGGGGGGAAGGGCTTTCATCGAGTCCCATTTTTACCACTAAGCCTATGCAAACATTTTGGTAACCCCTCGCTCGGTTTCAAATTTATTTCTGACCCAAGTGTGCGCAATCTATGCATAAAAGTGATAACACATACATGTAATATCATATAAAGCCTTTTGTGTATATTATATAGAACACAGAGTTTGAATAGGAAAACACTGAGAGATAAAGTTGTCATTGAACTCCTGCGTTCATATTCCAGCCTTCTGTATGTGTGGCTGCAATCCAAGCAGTCCCTGTGAAGCGTATCTGCTCCTGCTGTCACCAGCTATGTAATATACCCCAGATCTGATCCCTTTGCTCCTTAGCCGAGTGGGTCAGCACTATACAGCAACACACTGCTCCCTCATCTCCACCTCATTCCCAGTCAACAGAGTCCTGCCTCCACATTCCCACCTGTAATCAGCCACAGCCCCAGTGTGCAGCGGAAGATCACTTCTTTTCATTTAACCCGGCTCTGCCCTGAACCGCCACACACACAACACACACACATCCCCGCTGCTGAAATCCCAGGCAGCACAATATTCCCATTTTCCCAAACCTTATACAGGAAGAAATCTCTTGATATTGCACTGCCAGGATTAGGGATTTGAGAAAGATTGGATTTGTGGAAGTTTGACATGTCTTTCTGCTTTGTGTGTGAACCTCTTCAATCAACCAGCATAGATTGGAGTTTCCTGTAAAAGGTCTGTGATTAAGTTCTATCAGTATTCTTTGGTACTTCAAACAGCACTGCATCTGCAATTGTTGACTGTGCACTATCTTCAAGTGAAAAATAACACAAGAGAAATCTTTTGTAGCTTTTGTTGCACAGTCCGCATTGGTTGTTAGCTTACTTATCTCTTTGCGCTCAGAAATTTCCAAATTTCACAAAACAGTTCGCAGATACTCTCACGGGTTTCTAACTTTACTGTCAGCACCACCCTGGAGAAGCAGATTTCAGCTGTAGATATGAGAATGTTTATTTCATGGGCTCTACACTCAGAATATAACATCTATGCCTCAGGACAAGCTGAAGGATGTGCAATGGTAAGACACAAGTTGTTAAATTCAAGCATGTGGTAGCACAGGATCTTCACTTGTTGTACAGCACACCATTTGTGGCTGTGGCTGTCACATCATACCTTGTGGAGATGTTCTGTCTCCTGCGTTACGTGAGTGCAGGTGGATAAAGGCCAAGCTGTGCCAGGCTGGCTGGGGAAAGATCAGTTTGACAGCAGAGTAGTATGGGACAGGAAGCCCTAGCATCATCCCAAGGGCCGGTATGCTGATGGAGAGTGACACGCACAGGAGCCACAAGGCCCCAGGCCTCTGATTACTAAGCACACCCAGGCTCATATCATATTTCATAGTCAGTAGCCCAGAGGTCATCTTCAGAAAGAAATACTGTTGGCTTCTAGGCAATCTAAGTCTTTTATTCTGCTTCATTCTGACTTTCAACTGCTCAACAAGAACGATCATGACCTGCATTTGCAATGGTGTAAATCTCATGACAGTCTTGGGGTTCAAAATTACATTGTTGAGAAAATTGACTGACCATAAATATCTTGTCATATTATTTCATATATATATATAAGACAGTATTGTGCATTTTGTTAAAAAATAGACTTTTGTACTTATTAGAAGATGTGCAAGTCACACAAACCTTTTCTTTAATAATTTTGTCACTTACAGATGCTAGATTAAGTTTTTATCATTATTACAATTAAAGCTAGTTTCTACAACATAAACCATGAATTGTTTTAGTTCCTTATAAGTTTATTTGCCAATGTTTGAGTAAGAAACATTAAAATGTAGCTTTGTTTTTGCAAAGACAAGCTCCTTCTTTTCCATGTATACATGTAACAAGTGAAATAAATTGTCCAGCTCACCTCGACTAGTCTATTATTGAGTTCCACTCTCATTTAGAACCGAGGAGACTTTATTTGTCTTTTTCTATTGCAGAGGCCGTTTATCCTCAGTTCTTGAATTGTTTCTTACACTCTCTCTCTTTTCCCCTCAATTACTCTCTTCCACTTTCTTTCTCTCTGCTCACCTCCCTCTCTCTGTTTTTTATGGTCTATCCATCCATAGAAGCATCATACACACAGAGTAGAAAAATAACACAAATCAATTAACTTTCCAGGCCTGCAGGGCTGGTGGGCAGGACAAGCTGAACAGACAGTGTAGTGTGTCCTGCAGCTAGGGTACACATTGTCATCTTATCCAAAAAGCTCAAGACCGCACTAGCAGTTTTACACTTGAAAGGTTGCCCCAGCAAGAAAAGTGTAGTTTACCACCAGTATGACCCAGAAGGAAAATACAACAACAGAGATATCAGGCAAGCTAGCTCAATGGACTGTTACTGTAACACAGAGAGATAGAGTGGGAAACAGGTGCTGGTTTGTGAGAGACAAGACAAGCCATTTAGTGCTAAAAAGTGTTGAGGTGTCCTGTTGGGTTAAGTTGCACATAATTGCCTTCATAAAACTCTAAAGTGCTTTGTTGTCTTGTACCTGTGAGAAAAGTGAATCACATAGGGAGAAAATATACTGACTCACTCTGACAGACAGCAGTCTTAAATTGTGTAAATTGGTCTTGTTTGGGTTGTGAAAGCTTTTGTACTGTTGACGTCTTGTAGCGTATACAGCCCAAACTTAAAATATGCAGCAGTGACATCATTTTCAGAATCTGAAAGACACACAAAAACGACTACTGTGGCTTTATGTGCTGATCAATATACTGGAGATGGTAGATATCATAAAAGAGATAAAAGCATAAAATGAAAGTGGTAAAATGGATAATGAATATAACAGGTTAAAGAGTGCTGAGACGACTCAAAACATGATCGTATTTGCTAAGAAAGAGATGGTTCATTGTGAGTGAAAAAGATGTGTAAGTAGCTGTCTGTAAAGAGAATACAGACAGAGCAGCTAACCAACTTGTCTGCCAGGCTGACCAGATTCCAAGTGCTCAAAACCACTATTAGACCAACAAACAAGAGCAACTAAGAACAGAAAACCAGCTTAGACTGACTTGAGATGTTTTTTTATCAGCTCATCATTTATCTCATATTTTTGGTTTCTTCCCAACTTCATCTGTTGTTTTTGCAGTACATAGCAGTACATTCCCCTATTAAAGTGATAAACCAGTAGGCTTGTCCTTATTAAGCAGTGAAAAGGTTCCTGGTTTTGAAGTTCATTCTCTCTTACTTCTAGCCCCCAGCCCCACAGGCCGGGCCCACCAGAGCAGGCCGACATTTTCACAGCCGCCATTGATGTATATCTGACCTTTGATGCATTCGTTCTGTGTTCCCTAGCCTGGCGCCTAATTAAAACTAACAGCCCCCTGATACTCTGCTGCAGCATGGCCCCCACCTCAACCTCCTACAACCCATCGAATTCGAGCTGGTCTCCAGAACACTCCATTCTTCCTCCAGTACTGTAGCCCATGAGCTTGCAGTCAGAGTGCATGGGAATCCATAATAGATCAGTATGGAAACCCACAGATTTGATGTTCTCATGACCTCTCTTTGAAGTCAGATCTTTGAAGCAGACAAGAGAACCTAGGAGTTTAGAAAAGCTATGAGTTAAAAAAAACTTTCTTTAGCTGCCTTTTGTTGTTCCTTTTTGTCTTGGCAAGAACAATACTTGCAATACACTTTGTCACCGCTAGAGGGACATTTTCACTTTCACAAATATGAAATGTGCCAAGTCTTATCAGTGTAGTTTTCATCTGTTAGTTGCAGATCCACTGGTGGATCAACCCCTATATAATCCTGAACACATTTATTTGTATTAATTAAATGTACGTGCATATATACATGTATTTTTGTATATGTTATAATTAATATGAAAAACTCTAACAGATGCAGCGTAGACAAAACCAGGTCAATTTGCTAAGTTAATTTTGCTGAGCAGTTTGGGTTTAAGGCAGTATTGGGTTTTTTGACAGGTCTCCTGAGAAACTGCTCTGAGCAATGCTTACATAGTTGACTACTTGGTTTCATTACATTTCTTAACTTTTACAGGAAAAAAACATGTTGCTTGTCGAAAACGTGTCAAGATAGGCAAAATGAAGCAAAATATATGCCCTTTTCTAAAAGAAAAAGCACGCTCAGAAGTTACACTTTCCACTTTGAAGCAGAACTCCTCTAGCACAGTCCCAGGTCAAATGTAAATGCCTGGTGGAAGAACAGAGCTAGCACTTTGTTGCATAAGGGGAGGTGAAGGGCATATACAGGGAAATTTTTGGCATTGGTGTCACAGGGCAAGGTGATGGCTCTTAGTGAGTACATCTTGCCCCTTTCCTGGTGTCCTGACAGGGTCTCGTTTATCTTGCTGTGGTGCAGTGTGGGTGTGTGCCTGGGGGTTGTGAGGTGGCTGATTTATGATGTCTCACCCCAGAGGTGGCAGGAGTGAGCTGTGACAATCTGGTCTTTTGGGAAAATGGCATGTACCCAGAATGCCCCAGGGAACAGGGGACATGCCAATGTCCTCAACGAGTGGCACAGCAACCCTGATGCTTTACTGTAGCTGAGAACTGTGGCACTTTACTTAAAGCAAGAACTTCCAGTACAATCCACTGGCCACTCAATTTAACGTTTTCAAACACTGTTTAGGTTACAACAGCTAGAGAACGAGAGTTTTAACATGTCAAGTTAAATTAGAGAACAATGGTTGGGGTGATTTTAATAGTGTTTTTCACAGAACTTTTAACATCTGGGTTGCCACTTTGCAAAGTTCTAAAACTGAAAAAATTGGGTCGTGATTTATGATTTATTCATTGTTATCTCAGAAGTACTCATTTGACAGCTTTATCAAGGTTGTTACTAAAAGTTCTCAAAACAGCAAGCTTTCCCTTCAGTGCCACAGGTCACTTTCTATCAGTAATGTAACTGAATTACACATGTGGAGTAGCTTGTACAAGTTATGCACATAAACTCAATACCTAACTGGGTTTTCACTAACTCCATAGAGACGCTTGGACACATCAACACACATACACATTGTTTGATATATGTGACCTTTGACAGTGAAGGCAGTGTGGTCATTGATATTCTTCAGAGGGTGTTGTGTTGGAAACCAATCCTCTCTCGTACCTCATGCACCAGTGAGATCTTCTCTAGATTTGGTATTCCCTTCATAGGGACTCTCCTAAACCACTTACCAACATTTGCAATGCAAATACCCCAAGACAGATTTATCCAATGGCATTGGGAATCACAGATAAACAGTACACTGGCAATGACTGTGCTTGTCATTCTCCTCAGATGAAGTAAACATCATTATGATTTATAGTGCTTGGTGACATTGCGGCAGCACAAAAAATAAATATTCCAGCTGACATACTGATAGACTGACTTTCATTTGAACCTGAGCAAAATAGTCTGATTTGTAACATCATAAATATATTTGGATCAATTGCTCTGCTTCTGCACATACATCAATGTCAGGCTGTTGAAGGCACATCTGGTCTCAGTTCCAAGCTAGCATTGCAGTTTCGCTAATACAGTGCAATTGATGGTAATGCTTTGTGTTCTCAACCTGTCTAAGAAACTCAAGTGGACAGATGCAACAGAACAGAATAGATCACTGGGAATTGTGAGAAGATTGAACCCATTATGGTCTGATGGTGGTTTTAATAACATTAACATATTGCGAAGCTACAGTGCATGGCAGTGAGGCTTCTCCATCAGTTTCAGCCAATCAGCAGCCAGTGAACTTTTCCCATTGCTCAGGGCAGCTGCTGCTCTACGTTGGTTGGGTTTTGATGAGTGAGGCAGATGTACTTCAGTGTGAATAATGCCAGATGATACTTCAGGGTCCATTTCAGTGCACCATAGCTGAAATATATTTTAAAATGATCCATATATGAAATGTACAAATCAAGGTGACATGATGGTGTTTCAATTACATTTAAGCTAAAAGATAAAGTTAAAATAATAATAAAAGCAAAACAATTTTAAAAGAAGTTCTTGCTACATATTATGGAGAAAGCACTTATCTAGGCACTCACCTGTTCATTCACTTTAAATGTTTTATGGACTGGATGCACACAGATACATGAGCTCAGTGCCACAGATACATGAGCTCAGTGCCAGTTTCAACTCATGGGGTGATGTGGAGCCACAATAATGTGGAGAGAATAAACAAATAAAAACTGTTGGTACTTTATAATGCACAGCTCTCTTACTGTACGCAGTCAATATGAGGGGGTGAGCAGGGGAGTGGTAGTAAACCCTTTCTGTATTCACAATACCATTTTTGAATCAAGAAAGTGGTTGTTTGGAAAACAGGTGGGTGGTCTATGTAATGTCAAGCAGATCTGTCAGCAGAGTGTGATTTTATAAAGGCACCTGCATGGCGAAAGCAAAAACAACAATAAATGAAAGTACAGTAAGTACAGTTATAATACTGAGAGTAATTCTATACCTCTCTTATTTTTTGTCTTCTGTTTCAGTTCAATCTCATCTCCAGGGTTTCAATGAACTGAAAATGCCAAACAACTTAAGCTCTGTCGATGTTATATATTAAAAACATGTATTTACTTTTGACTAATGCTTTAAATCCTGTAATCCATAAAAAAACCCTCTGCTCTTTAACTAAGGCATATTTATCAAGATTTCTATTAATTTCTCAAAGAAAATTGCATTTTATGATACAAGCAAGCAAAGAAAGAAACAGTTATTCTAAACGATATGTTTATTTTAAAATGCAATATAATTAACCCTATTGTATTAGAAGATTGATGCTAAATATACAAGTAATAAAATATGAAATTAAATGCATTTTTTATATTTTTCATTATTAAATATAATATAGTGCAGTGGTTAAAAACACAAAGAGGTTCAAAATGTTACAGTCATTAACTGTATTTAGAATTCATAATTTGTTGATTCTGAGTAATACATTATTAAAATTTGCCCAATGTAATGTTTGTGAAACTGAAATATATTGTTGCATTGCATTAAACTGCAGCAATGCAGTAAAGTTATGTTACAGTAGTGCAGTTACAGTAACGAAGAAAAGTCATTTTGTCAGTGCCACCATGCGGGTCACCATGGGACAGAAGATCTGTCTCTAATTGGCTAGAAAGTTAATGGAATCTTTACTTTCAGAAGCCGACTGTACCGCTGTCCACATGATAAAAACTTTTATGTCAGATTTTTCAGAAGGTTGACAGATTTTAGTTTTAAATTAGAACATAGCAAAAAGATAAGTACAAAAGACTTAATGTTGGTGGAGCTGTCTGGTCTAACTGATTATTTTGCATTTTTAAACATTGTCGCATGGCTGTTCTCAGTAGAAAAGGAGAGCACAGCATTTATTTGTGTTTGACTCAAGGCACTGACATTTACACCAGCGTGGAAGCAATTTGTAGAAGAATAATACTGCAGGATTATTGGAGGTGAAAATCACTCAGATAACATTAGTTTCAGGCATAGCCCAAACTTTATTTCTTAATTAATGTCTAAATTAACAAACTGTGTCTAATTTGCTGTATGACCTAATTATGTGCATATTCATATGTGTGTGTGTGTGTGTGCACGACATTTAATCAGTGGTAATTATTTGGCATTTTAGGGAACCTAACGTAAAAATGTCTTTTGCGCATAATTGCTTAGTTTTTCTGTGTTCCCAGTGCAAGACACAACAGAAAGGATGCGACACAGCTGGATTTTATTATTGAAGGAGGAAATATAGAATAGGAGCTGACAACTAACAAAACGTATTATTTACCACCATGTTTTTATTAATCAGAACAACAAACTCTCAATAGAACAAAAGTCACATACAGGGAGGTCTTAGTCAGACTGTTTGTCATATCAGGTGACTCTTTAGGCAGTACCAATCTGGAGATCATTTAACCAGTCAATTAACCAGAGTATCAGGTGCAACTTTTAAATCAACATTTTAAACCATTTTAAATACATTTACATTTTAAATCAACTTTGGATTTAAAATGTAGATTTTGACGATTTTGAAGGTGCTACATTCTAAAATGCTTATTTGCTAAATCTGCAAAAATTCTGCTTTTATGTCCACTTGCTCTCCCAGCACTCTGTATATTAAATACATTCTGAAATACTTCACAAACTAATGAACACTTTTCCAAAGGTCATTCAAATCTCACTCAGTGGTTATGTGTTATGTATATTTATTTATATATTCTTGTGTCTTGACTGTTTGGAATAAACTACAGTACGTAATGCCATTGTCCTACCATATACATTTCTGTTGATTGGACCCATTTTGGTTGGTTTAGATTTCTCCTCTCAGTGAGCATTTAAACACAAAAGAACCTGATTAAAACGCACATTCAAACAAACATAAACACAATGTAACAAACACAACCTGTGACGAAATGAGTCGCCCATGTGTGTGCGTGTTTAGATAGCAGTCAGTGAAGAGCTCTTTCACCCTGTCTCCTGCAATTACCCTCTTCAGTTTACCTAGCAATCAAAAACTTGTCATGCTGCAGAGGGCTAAATGGCATCATAACAGAATCTTCCTGTGAACTATGAGAATTGGCTTTGCTCTTTTGCAACACTCTGTTTATCTGTATTCACATTAGTTTTCATTTATAGCTGTATTTAGTGTACAAACACAGATTAGAGTGCATGTAATCAAAGACACATCCAAAATACAGTTCACCCCAAAATGAAAATAATTTTCATTCTCTCTTTGTCTTATCTTTGTTTAATAAAACAATTTCCTTACTGTTTTTTTCTAAATAATAAAAGTAAAAGGGGACTGAATTTGTCTTACTTTTTGTCATACCATGTCCCCTTTCACTTTGATTATAAGGAAAAGAGCTACCAGAATATTCTTTCCTTTTGGTGTGAACGAAAAACAAAGAAGAAACAAACAACATAAGAGAAAGTAAATAATGACAGAATTTTCATTTTTGTGATCTATTTATTTAATAACCAAATACTAAAAAGCAAAACAAACAAGAAAAGTTTCCAACCGAGTATCACACTAGGACAAATGCACTCTGTGAAATGTGAAGTCATTGTAAACCAAGGCCTTGTGCTCTATAAATAGACCAGCATCATTTCTGATGAAAGCTGTTTCTTCTCTCTCTCTCTCTCTCTCTCTCTCTCTGTCCTTTTCCGAGATGGGAAGGTTGTCTCCCATCAACTTAGCTCCATAACAAATAGTTGACAAACACCATGATCATTCCCCATATGGTCAATGCAGGCATTATACACAAAGGAATCCGCCGTCTCCTCCCTTGATATTGGCTTGTGTTGACGCTTTGTTTGGTTTGTAGTTGTGTTTAGTGTTTCATCAAATCTCCCCTGAGAGAAACACCACCGACCATTACAGCCCATCTCTCCTGCGTACTTTCCAATTTTAGCTTTTTTTATTAAACTCTACTGCTCAAGTGTCAAATCTACTGCTGCTTTGGGGTTGAAGGGCCAGCAGCAGTATTCCCCAGGCAGTGGGTATGTGAACCCTCGCATTGCCTTATTAATGCAATAATATGTACAGTATTGTGTCTGCAATGCTAAAGTCTTTGAAAACTGTGTGTGAAGTTACACTTTCAAAGTTTGGGAGACTTTGTGGAGTTTTCTATTATGCTTAATCTTAACTTAAAGAGAGGTTTCTCCTATTCTGTTCTTTTTTCAGATCTGTAAAATGAATGAGGGTAGCATTGCTCAGATAAACTAACCTTGGAAAATTTGATGAGAAAGATTTGAGTTCATATTGAAATCTGTGTTGATTTTAGATATCTTAGCAAAAGTGAGCCCAGCGTAAGACACTGAAGCTTTAAAGGAGGCACATGCGAAGTTACTGGAGTCTTTCTCAAGAGAACAACATTCATTTGCTCTCCAATTCAGCTCTGCCTAAGAGAAATCATTGAGATATTAAGTAGAAATCTCCACAATTTTTCTTTCCTACAGGACCACACCAAAGCTGTTTTAATGCTCCCGCCCGAAACATATTTTCTCATTCTTTTCATTTCATCTCCACAAATGACCTTGCTGTGCGGTTCTCACAGGAAGAGAGGAGAGGTGAGATAAGTCACAGATTCTCACAGTCTGGGTTAGAAAACGGGAAGTAAGTTTGGTCTTTTGGATAGTAAAGTGAGAGAATATAATTGTAATCGTTTTAATCTTGTGTCAGGGAAACGCCTGACTGGGGTCTTGAGATAGGTGTGTAGGTAGAGATCAGACCCACACATGAGAGCGATTAATGTCTCAGCCCAAACTCTATCAAAGATAAGGATCAGTCAGAAAGAAGCAGATATACTGTGGCTGGCTGTTGTGAACCCAGCTGCTTCAGATACAGAAAGCTTACACGCTCCTGATGGCTTTGTTATACTGATGAGGTGACAGAACTATTGTTCATTGAAGTCAGAAGCGGTGCTTAGCCCCCATAGCAGTCTGCAGCCAGGACTTTACAACTGCTGGATTCTAAACATCAGCCATATTCCCACATTGATAAGTATTTGCTACCATTTCACTGTGGGTTAGTTTTCTCCACAATCTCACCATTTGTCTTGGGATTTTCCATCTAGATTATTATCGGTGTTTAAATGTCAAGTGATCAGCCAGAATGTCAAATGCTCATGTGGCATTTGCTCAACCAATTGCATCGGTTTGGGGCGGGACTATCTGTTTCTCTGACCAATGAAGCCAGTTTGAAAACAATTTGTTGAGCAATTCTGTTTGAAATAATAAGTTTAAAAAGTTGTACTTTTTATTGCTTGCTCGAGAAATCATGAGAATATTTCAAAGTCTGCCCACAATTTTAGACTTTTTCTGCCAGTGCCAAACAGAACTTCAGAAAAATACATTGCTTTACAACAATGGTGCATAGGTTTATTTAAACTCTTGAGGGTTGTCATATTTTGTTGTTATTTCAAAATCTTTTTTAATGAGGCCCTGAATTAATATATGAAAGAGATGAAAGTGATCATGTGGCCTGTATCCCTCCTGTAAAAGTGTAAATTAGGCCATAAAAAATGATGCTAAACTAATGCAGCAGTGCCTGTTGAAAAAGCTGTCATCATTACCATCACTGCACAACATAGCTCTTGACGATATGCTGTCAGTAAAAGTAAAAATTGTCCCTTGATTTATACAGACCAACGAGTGGCCATTACACATCATAAATGAATGCTGTGACTTAAAATGCAGTTATATAGCTGTATTTTTAGGGAATTTTTGAAATGGTTGTTTTCCACAATGATGGAAATACTTTGTTGAAGCTATTATGCATTTACAGGGACTTTATTTTGAATGTTGAACAGAATTTAATACAGTGTCCCATGTACAGTGTAGAATAGTGTTTTAATAACTATAGATCAGGGGGTCAAGGATTGGTTGGCTAGCATGACCCAGTTAGCCACTGTTGGTAGATGACATAACACACACTGTTTATCTTTGGATGGTCATTCAACAATTGTCACAGAAAAAAGAAAAAACTACCATTATAGAGATCCTTGCTATTGACAGCTATGTAGAAGGAGATCAAGAATTTACAAAATGACACATACAGTGTATGCCTTGTTTGTCTGCTTTTTTTGTGTTGATTTAAATGTGGTGAATTGACAAAACTGCATCCAGCTCATTATACAGAGCTTCTACACAAACCCCGTTTTGAGAACACATACCACAGCCATAGAGGACATAGAGAGAGAGAGAGACTGAGAAAGAAAGAGATGAGCAGACTAAGGAGGTAAAGAAACCAGCGCACATTACCAGTCCTGACAAGGCTCATTTAGACATAGCCGTGATGAAAGGAGCTCTCAGCCTCATCTAATGCAGCGCTGTGAAAACGTTGTGACAATGCGGAGCGTCTCACTTAAGAAACTCATCAGGGGTCCCCGGGGGGCCGTACCAGAGCTCAGGGAGAAAAAGAGATGACATTGGAACGGGCATCACTAAACACACCCTGTTCTCACATCAGAGGGATAATAACAATGCTGCAAACCAAACATAATGTGTGTGTGTGTGTGGGAGAGAGAGAAAGCGAGAGAATGTGTATTGTTTAAAAGTCATAAAACTGTTGCAAAAGTTGTAGATTAACTATATGATCTTGAACTCATTCCAAGAAGCCTGTATATTGGACAAATTTGTTTTGTGTATGAGAGTGTATAAGCTGTATTGACCAAATATGTTGACCAAAAGCACTGTCCAGTGTTTATTACATCACAACTGTACAAAAATTAGTGTAAAAAACTTTAATTAGGGTATTAAGTATGCATTTTAACCATTATATTATATATTGTATTGTATGTAATAATTACATAATAATATAATATTCTATAGTATATATAATAATCTCAGAAAAGGAATTATATTAATATAATTCATATATAATATATATATATATAAAATAATATATATATATATATATATATATATATATATATATATATATGAAACAGATGAAACAGATTTCTGAGGATTTCTGAGGAAATGAAACAGATTTCTGAGGATTTCAAACATGTCAACATCTCTCTCTGACCTGGGCTAATGGCTTTTGCCTAAAGCACAAGTGAGAGAGTTGTTCATCTAGTGCTTTCCAGTGGCAGGTGGCGTCTTGCATGCGGTGGCCTGGGTGGCGTGGCAGGTGTCACAGGTATGGCACTGCCTTCACGTCAAGCCCAGCTCAACCCGACTCAATGTCAAAGATCAACAGATCTTGGGCCAAAATATTAGAAGCAAAGTTTCACCCCCACTGGCTCTGTGGTTTAGCTTACACTTTCAATAAACACAGCAGGACTAGAAAACAAGCACTTGAGCAAAAAAGCGAGACTAGGGAAAATCAAGATAAATGCCATGCATCACAAGACCGGTCTTTGAGCTGCGGCTCCACGCAAGCTGCCGACTTCATTCAAAACCCAGCAAGTCATTGTTTGGTTAAGATGTTGGAACTAGTATTACATCACCTGTAACACAGGGTAACACGGGTGAAGTTGACTCTTCTACTTCTCCTCTGAATAATTAATCAGCACGTTAGTTTGAAGAGCTTAAAAAACTGAATTATTTAAAATAGGGTTGAATACAAGTGTGTTGGGACAATTCTGTGTCAATCTGTCATTTTATTCTAAAGAGATCAGCTAAGCAACTTTTTTACTTTACGTGTCTTTATTGACACCCTGTCTCTGTTCTGTGTGATCATAATAGGGAACAGCTGCTCTGGGTTTTTGTTGACAGTTTTGAGAGAGTCAAGAGAAACTGAATGCCAAAATCAGCTGTCAAATAGTTGAAGTATTTGCCACCCAAATACTTTGAAAGATTCCAAACATTTTCTTTTCCCCTTTAATGGCCCATGTAATTATAACTCATTCGGATGACAGAATGAATTAGTGTGAAATGGAGCTCCCTAATGTAGCTTTATTTCAAACTATTGTCTTTTTTTGGTCATTTTTATCACACCTTAATCAATGCCAAAACCATTTGAAAATTACCTGAGTAAATGACAAAATGACAGACGTAGAAGGACGCATTCTTTTTTTTATACTTTCCCCTTATTCCCCCTAATGCTATTGACACGTGAATGAGCCAGTCAGTGTCCTGAACGCTTCCCCTCATCGTGTGTCATTTTAATATGTTCCGGGGGTGGTAGATTCTTAATGTTCAAGTGGCTAGATTAATTGGATTGCTGAATGAACTTCATGCTGAATCGTGAACGCAGAGCCATTTCAGCGAGGACGACACAAGTTAATAATGAGCTACGCTCATTTTCATGACATCTGCCTTCCGGCTCATCAGGTCCAACTCAGGCAAAGCCGTCTTCACGTAGTACAGTACTGCAGGCTTAGAAAACAAAGGGCCACTGATTATCTGGCAGACTGTATTACTAAAAAAATCTCTGGTTATCATAATAGATCAAATGTGCAAATGTGTTTTTCTCTCTCTTCTTCTCTTGCTCGCTCTCTCACTGCTGCTTATTTCTGAGTAATTTAAAGTTTCCTTTTTGCAATGAGAAATATTTTTTAAGTGCATCCTTTATTCCTAATTGGAATTTCTGACAACAACTAACCCTGCTGGTCTGACAGCTTTATTAAACAACTGAATGGATAGTTTCCAGAGTGTATATGTATATGTGTGTGTATATATATATATATATAGATATAGATATAGATATAGATATAGATATAGATATATAGATATATAGATATATAGATATAATAGATAGACATAAACCTGAGCTTTTAAGTTTTAATGAAGGTATTCGGCAGGCTTTAAAAGCTGATTGTATAATCATTTTTAAAAATGTAACTTGTCTATGAAGAGACTCCTCCTCAAAGGCTAGTCTGTCCTATTTACAGTTCACTTTCCACTTATTATAAGATATGTATGTGTTACAATGAGAAAGCTGACACCACTCAATGTTATTTACTACTCAAAGCAGAACCAAATAAAAAGACAGAATAAAACGTGTTGGTGTAGTTAAGTGCATTTAAAGTGAGCCTTGTGTAATTAGAGTACAGCCAGCCCCATTTAAAATTGTAAAGCTTAACACAAGAGCTATTACTTTTATAATAATGAACCAGTCTTCTTATAGCATTCCCTCATCTCTCCCTCTCTCACTTTCTCTTAACTGAGTGACTCATTTGGTTTCATACTCCTCTATGAGGTATTGATTTCATTGATCGCTGCACATGTTGGCAGAGTATTGTTTGCCATGAGATAATTGCCCCATCATCGGTCCTGTGATTGGTCTGACTTCTCTCTATACATTTATTTACAGCCTCTCTGTGTCTGCTAGAGAACACTGACACACTGCTGGAGAAAGTAGTGTATTAGAAGAATTGCAAAGATGTCCATGAAAAAAATAAAAACTGAAGCCCATAAAAATTGTCAGCAAATGAGGTCAAACTAAACATTATAAGAGCTGTTACCAGACGTGTTACCAAAATATATGTAAATAAATAATACAGTTTAAAGTCAGAGTTGTATTATTTTGTAGGTAAGAGCAGTACACATAAAAATTAAATATTATAAACATTTAATTGGTTTTTAGAATAGAGAGTTGCCAGTGTGGCACATTTGAGGGGTAACATATTTATACACAGCACCTCCAACTGATCATTTTGTCCTTTTTACAAAGTAGTAGCGTAAAATCATGCAGAATGTGTTATGTGTCAGGTTATCTGTCTTGCAGCTCAGAACAATGCAGAGAGCAATCACTCTGTCTAACATTAGGCCCCGAATCAATTCATGTGGTGCAGAATGTGACCTGCTTTTCATACTCCCAATTACAGCACTGACACTTTGCTGTGATGCTCATTTCAGCCAATAAAGGAGAATCCTGAGATGACTTGCCATTTAGAGCCTCAGAACCACAGCTGGGCAGGTACTGATACTAATCCTTCGGCAAACTAGAACACAGAGCGACAGGAGGATGCATACTAACATCCCATGTTCTCTATTAGGCCACGCATGCCTCGTGTACCAATTTTCATCCAATAAGAGGCCATTACATGTGGAATGGCTGATAAATGTGGCATGATCTAACTGGTACTTTGCAGATGGGGACCGCAATGCAGTTCATGTGCAGTGCAAGAGTATAGACATAGATAGAAAAAATAAAAATCCCAGTGGTATTTATTGTTTTGAAGACTTAAATGTAGCTCAAGGTAACTTATTATCTGGGTGTATGAATGCTAAAATTGCTAGATTTGACTGTGCTTCGCCTCATGGGGCTCCTCCCTTTCTTTCTTTGTTCATTAGTTTCTTCCTTCTTTCCTTTCTTCCTTCCATCTTACTTTTCTTCTTTCTTTCTTTCATTCATTTATTCATTCATTCTATCCTTCATTCCTTCCTCCTTTCCTACAAATTCACAACAATTTCTTTCTGCCATCGCTAACAGATTTCAAACAACAGTGAGGATTTTGTGAAAATTGTATTGTAATATTACTGGGATTGTTGTATTGCATGATCGCGCCGCCTGTGGAAAAGAATGCCTTGTCATAATGATGCCCCTTCTCTCTCTGTTTTTCGCCTTCACCATTAAAGCAGAACAATCTCTGGGTGACGTGACAGTGGTGGATGAGATCACCCAATATGCCTTTGTTCTCTTAGTATTCTTTAGTTTTTTTTTTGTTTTTTTCCCTTCTCGGTTTACCCCAGAATTGATTTTCTGTGACTTCCAAAGGAGACAGAGGCAGATATTAAAGCTTAATTTTGACAAAAGAAAGAACCTAAAAAGACAAGATTCATGATGTAATGCATATAAATGAAATATGTGTGGGTGGGAAAATAGACAGTTTTATAGAAACTTTCTATAAAACTTGATTGGGCAGAATTTAGACCCCAATGCTATGTGTCTCACTTTTTGTCTTTGTCATACAGACACTATAAAGAAGAGAAGACAAACAAACAATTATTTATTTACTACAGGAAACAGAAGAAACACCACATGAGATGGTGGTTTGTAACACAGTAACTAGAGACATGTCATATCTAGCAGCAGATCTAAACTGAGTCTGGCACTGCTCCTATCAGTAATTCACCTTCAATTTCTCCTCTGTGTCCTGTCTTTTAAAGGAATATTTAATCTAAAATGACAACATAATTTACTCGCTCCTGTCATTTTAATCCTATGGGACTTCAAAGAACACAACAGTAAAAATGTACTGGCCATTCTTTTACATGCAATAAAAGTTAAAGTTTTAAAATGACAATGACAGGTGTTTGTCAAATGACAAGACTAATGAGAATAATTTTCCTAATTCTAAACTTGACATCTCCAGTCACCATTCACTGTCCTTATATAGAACAGTAAAAACCTTAAAAAAAACCCTTTCTTTCAGCCCCATGAGGCGATGCACAGTCAAATCTAGCAATTTTAGTATTCATGCACCCAGATAATAAGTTACCTTGAACTACATTTAAGTCCTAAATAAATACCATAAAAACAATAAAAACCTTTAACATTTCTCTTTGTATTCCAAAGAAAAAATAAACTCATGCAGGTTTGTAACAACATAAAGTTTAATAAAGGATGACAATAAAATCTTTACATGAACCTTTTTGTAAACTTTTGTTTTTCTCTCTCTTTTCCACAATGTTGTATGAATCGGTTTTGGAAAACATAGGAAACAGAAGTGCTGAGCAGAAAATCTGTCTTCTGCCAAATACTTAATGTGAAAATATGCACCTCAACAGAATTGCATTCATGTAGGCCTGCATGACCTTTCCAGAGTCCTTGCAAATGGTGTAAATATATGCTATATGCATTTATTGTTTTGTTATAGATAAACAGGAGTTTCTAAAAGAGATCCAAGGATGACATGAGAGAAAAAAACAATGGCTACAGGGAGGAAGACAGAGAGAGAGAGACTGAGAGAGAGAAATGGACAAAAAACAGACAGGGTATGGGGTGTGGACAGTGTGTCTGTGTATGTGTGTGCACGTTCAGATCAGTGATGCCACACCGAACCAGAAAGTTGACAGCAGACTCCTAGTTAGGGCTGATGGTCACACAGATAGCTAGTGGAGGTGCACTCATTCAGGGCAGTGATGGATGGAGCTCCCCTGTCTCCTGGGGCATGAGCGTGGGAGAGCAGATAGGGACCTAAGCCCTGAGATCTGCGTCGTATTGGGTCTGGTGGGATAACCAAAGAAACCAGCTCAATATGAGACAAAACTGCTTGGCAGAGTCTTTGTCCCACTGTCAAATCAATCATTTATCTAAATTGTTTGCCTTTACTGTTTAAGACATCTGTTATCAGCTTGGATGTTTTATTCTCTAGCTTCAACTATTTATTTATTTTGAATGGCTAATTGTGATAAAAGCTCACAGACAGAAACAGTGTAAGTCACCCATTTATAGACTGAATCATATCACAGAGTTCAATCAATACACATACATCTTGAACACCAGAGAATGCGTAATAACAAATAAATAATATTTAAATAACCTTTCTAGGAACATACCAAGATTCTTTCTTTCTATATACCTCTGTAAGTAGAGATCTTTCACATAAGCACAGCTGATATTTCGCAGCTTGCACTATGGAGATGTCAAACTAAACAGTAATCCCTCACTCACTGATGTAATCGTATGGCCAGAGAGTTTAAGTGTGTCAACCGATTCACATTTCACAGCCCTGTGGAAAACCCATATCACATTTAGAGGATATTTTAGCTCTGCAAAAGTAATTCCAGTCAGACAGCTGCTGGGGGCTCAGGGAGGGCCAAGACATGGAGATATGGAGGCTAAATAGCATGTGTGCGTGTTTTAGGGTCGAGCGTGTTTGGGGTGGAATGTCGAGCCTGTGAGCAGTTGCCTGGTGTACATTATATTATCCTGCATGGGTAGCTGTGTTTCGGGTGGCATGAGAAACTGAAAAGGGGGCAACAGGCTCTGATTGATGGTGCTCCTGTGGGGCGAGCTCTCGCAGGGAAATCCTTATCTTATAGACTGAGTCGTCAAACTAGGCCAGACTCAGAGAACAACAGTCTCTGAAAAATGGAAGAAATAAGAAATTTCAGAAGTTGTGAAAAATCTTACAGAGGAAAATCAGGGACAGTGAGGCACAATGAGAATAATAAAAAGGCACGAACCAAAAGCAACAGAACATTTAAATGAGCGAAAGAGAGAGGAAATAGCGAGGATGGTCACTTGGGTGTACTTTTCTACATTTTATGCTTTCACCTGCTCTCGTTGTCTAAATTTGATGTCAGGGACCCTCAGTGGTCCCACAGGTTTGCATGACCATGGCCTACGTGCAGTATGAAATATAGCCCTGCACCTCATGTTTTCGTTCAAATGTTAAGCGCTCCACAGGGCACAGCTCATACTTTCTTAAAACACCTCTGCAGCCACCAATTGTCCTCTGTGTTTACTGAATCATGCCACAAAGACAGCCGAGTATATGAAATAATAATGATTTCTCCCCAGTAGAATCTCTGAAAAGGAATCATTTTTGTGAGCCTAACATTCATGAATAACAATGAAAAATCAAATATATAAACTGCAATAATAATAATGAAAAATAATAAAATGTTCTTGTGAAATCTGGATCCTAGAGTGTTGAGGCTAAATAGTATTTGTGAAAATTAAAAATACAGTTTAAAATTTAAATGCAAGAATTATTTAACAACCTCATCCATGTGGGTTTTGTACAATATTGGTACCCAACATAACATGGCACTTTGGTTTCATTTAAAAATCCTCAGCTATCGCCACAGGCTTTCTCAGAGCTCTGATTATGTCAGGAAAATATGACAAAAGAAACAGGAAGGTTGAAAGATTCATTTTCCTACTGCACTCACAAAAACAATCTATGTTAATAGAAGTAAAAGACATTAAAATGTCATTCGTATCACCAACTTGCTTAGGCAGAGTGAAAAGACATGGAGATTAACAGAATGATGCCTTCTCACACACACACACATCAGAGATATAAAAGAATATGTCAGAAAGGATACATGATTTGAATATCTCCTTCGTGTCAGGCTAAATGAGAGAACACTTTTCTAGTTTAAGCTCTATAAACTGTCTTACAACTCATATGAAAAGCAGGAATAAAATTAAACAGTATGTAAATGGACCTCATATGAACCCCATATAGAACGATTTTTAATAATATTCAGCCTGCTTTATATCACTATATCTTTAACGTTTGCATTAATATATGTTCTCTTTATCTACTAATAATGTCCAGTATAAGGCATGCATGTCGATTAATTTAGTGTTTTTTTGTCATCATATAAACATTTCCAACACAGTGTCATTTCCACCTTTATGCGTATTTATTCACATGTATTGTTTATGTACTTGTTAAATAAACTGTCTGATTCTTTTTTAAGCTAATTTTAAAGCAGGTGTTTTTGGTATCTTATATATGCATAATTAAAAACACATTTTCACACTTTGTTCATGATTTGGCAAAATTAAATCTTAATTGAAAATTACACACAATCAAATTTGCTATGCTAACATGTGATACCTTGATATGATTTTCATTTGCGCATATGGTGAAACATCCCTCTATTTAACAAAAATACATTCTTATTTATAACTTTTGTGAAGGACAATATATCAGATTTATATACTTCTGCCCTACTTCTGCAAACTGCGGTCATGTGTTAGCCTTAAAAAGGAAAAATGAAAAACGTGACTGTCTTATAAAATATTAAAAATCCATCCAGTATATAAAATAAATTATGCTATTTTAAAAATAATAAAGCAAAACCAACACATCATGATTAAATGGTACTATGGTACTTACAACAACCTGCAAATTAGCTTTCCAGGCTATCATTGCTTGCCACGCTTGCATTTAGCATTTTAACCCGTCTGTGTGAGAGGCTACAATCTAACATAAGCAGTGGTTAAGATGTGCAGGTGTGGAGGTCTTTCATTATTAATTACCCACAATGCACAGTGCGCACAAATGCTCACAGACCTGTGTGAAAAGTGCACTTTTTCTTTTATAAAGATACCCGACTCTGAAAACAAGACTCTTGAGATTGCTCCTGGATTTACAGCTTCTCCCAAATGGATGATGGAAATTATGGCTGCACAGAGTCCCATGTTAGTTGTACTTGGGTGAATGTGTTTGTGAGGGCAGCATGGTAATGCTAAATATATATTTTGAAGCAGCTCGATATAAACTCTGTCAAACAAGTATTACATAAATTGAGAGGACAATATCCTCTGAAGGTGTTGATTGACGGGTGGATGTAGAAAGAGTCTTTCTGGAGGACAACAGCTGTGTCTTCTCTCTGCACACAATGAAGGAGAGAAATAGTCGCCTGCAGTCAGTACAGGTGAGCAATGGGGAAGTATCTGTAAGTGAAAACACAGATCCTGGACTCATTTATCTAAATCAAATCTATTTACAGTCACTCTGATTCACACTCTGGATGAGAGAGAGAATGGCTATTAAAGACTTTGATACTATTAAAATTAATTTGTTAAATACCCTACAATATGGTGGTGATTCTGGTGTCCATGTTAGGATGACATGAGCCCCGCGCCTCCATCTTCAAAAAGGCGAAATAACCTGTTTACATCCTTTTGTGACAGTACTTCGTCAAATTTGTACTTCGCTGAATAGTCAGGGTTGACTCATTTGAAAATCAGTTTTTATATAGGCACATACGTTATAGTATTGGCTGCAAAAAGCTATTGAACATTTCCTTAATTCCTGACCATGTAAAATGATACCATTCATTTTAACACATTGACTTTTTGTGATAATATGCCCTAGTAGCGTAAATGGCCTATAATGGGCCCTTCAGCTTCATTTAAATACCAAAACAACTGAACAATTCATGAAACAGCAAATATGGTTTGTGTGTGTGTTGTCTGTTGCAACATCATCCTGTCTCAAATGAATGTAACCCTGGAGTCTTGCACATTGGTTATCTGACTGTGCCCTTTGGAGTTAACATCCCCCCTGAGAGCTCTCAGTGGTTTCAGCTGTGTGGACGTCATTGATCTAAAGGCTTTGATTGTTTGCTTTTACTTATCGGTCTCTGCTGTAATGAGCTCTTTGTGGGGTCATTATATGCAGCTTGTCTTTCTGTGGTCTTCTGCACAGGTGATATCCAAATGTTAAATGCACTAATACCATGTTAATGAGCTGTTACCATCTCTCTGTTGTCCTTTAGCAGTCAATGGTGTTCTGTTTTCCCATAAATAGAGCTTTTAAAAATCTTTACCTTCTTAGTTTATGGAAGATTAAAGGTTTGTTCTGTTTTGGTCACCTGTTTGTTTAGTAAGAATCCACGGGAGGAAGGAGTTCAATTGAGAGCATTCAAATTCACAAGATAATGCCAATAAATAACACAGCAAAAGTACCATATTTTTGGCAGCATATAGTTAAAGCCTGAGCTCTAGTGATATCAATCATATGTGGATATGATGACAGTTAATGTACATCTGCTCAAAAAGCTACTTCTGTACCCTGCTGCTTTTAATTATTTCATGAGACTTAAAATGTTCTGCTTTGAATGAGATGTGTGTTGGAATAATCAGCTGTTTACTTTTTGGCGTCAGTAGCTTGCTGTTTCATTTTTTCTTTTTTATGATTCACTCATCCATTATGATTGGGGTCAGTCTGACACCACAACAATTTTAATATAAAAAGCACATTAACTATGTTTTAATACCTGATTTTATCCTAATAGAAGTGTAATAGAGATATTAAACTTTGCATTGGATAACAGTCATTTAGACCTCAGGCTCTTGTTGGTGTGCACAAATATAGTAATTTCTCATTTCATTTTTGTACCTTTTGGATAAAACCTCATTTATCTATTAGCCAAAATAATGTTGATTTCTGCTTGAAGATGCTTGTTGCCTTGTTTATATGTCTAAAAGTTTAGCCTCTGGTGAAATAATACAATCCAGTGAGTGACGTTTTAATGTGGTTTCAATACAGTACAAGAGTGACATTTCCGTTTGAGACTGTGTCAGTGTATGTTATGTGCCGTGTAAGTTTCAATGCCCTAACATAAAATCCTAAAGTGCCCCTGATTTGCTTTGTAGTATTACAGTGAGCTACAGTCAGAGATTGCATTTATGAAAGCTAGGGCCTCACATAAACATTTAAATGACAGAGGGCCACATGCTCTCCATGTCAGAGTAGACAGGAACCACAGAGAGAGGTAAGACAACTCCATCAGTCATTGTAGCATGAGCCAAGCCTGACATCAACACACATCCAGTAGCTGTCTCCATCTGTGAGTTATCAGACCTGTAGGGGCTCAACCACACATGCACACACACAAACTTGGTTCCATCTTTGATCATCACATGCCTACATTCACGTTCATGTCAAGAAAAAGCTCAGCATACTTTGACAACCTCACACATGGTGGCCCCCACGGCAAACTGCTCTCTTATTTGTCTAGGCGTTGTAAGAAGAAGAAGAATCGTGTTAAGTAACATTTTTTGTTAATAATGTCTCGAGGTTTATATATTTCCAATGAGTCATCTGATTTGATTTAAGACTAAATCATTCACTCAGCTTTTAATAAAACTTTAAGCACTGGAAATGCATTAAAGCAAAGCAGAGAGGGACAGTGGGAACTGCATAGTCGAGCAGTCACAGAAGAGGGTTAAGAGACAGAAAAAGAAAAGTTCACAAAAGAGAGACAAGAACAGCATGAAAGAGAATAAAAACAGAGCATAGCTAACAGCAGTGCAGTGCATTCTGGAAGCTAGCTCAGTGCTGGGCGCCACTGTCATAAAAGCATATGACACAAGCTGTATCTGTAGGCTGGCTTGGCCCCGACACTTCTCTTTGATGGATGGTCATTTTCATTGCCTTCTCACACTTAATGAAGCTTGCAGTTCAAGTCTTAATTGAATGCTCTCTGCAGTCTCAAGTTATTCACTTCTTTCCCTTAGTCACAGTCTTTCTGCTAGTCCAAGCATCCCTGCTTCTGTTCTCCATACAGCACACTCGCTCTCCTTCTTGTTTGTGAGACCGATCCCTGATGAGTTATAATTGAAAAGTGCGGAGCGCTAACATGCATATTTTCACTCACACTGCCTAAAGCTTTTATGAGGCTGCAGGAGCCAGCAGTACCAAGTGGGCAGCGATAATAAAGGCGTATATGATAAAGCACATCAGTTCGATTTTGTTTCCTCTTCATCTCTTACTCTCTGAGACTCCATCTCTACCCCCTCCTTCAAAGTGAACAGTACATGCCGGAATATTGGTAGGAAAAATCATCCTTTGGACAATAAATAGTGAATGTGCTGTTTCCATGGTGAGATCACCCTCTCTGTTTGCAACATATTTTAGCTGAAAGTTGAAGAGAAATATGTTTTTGTTTTCTGAATACCTTGAAATGAGCTTGTTGAGATCCACAGATCTAAAAATTATACTTGCAACACCTTTAACCCTCCTGTTCTCTTTGAAGTCTCAGAGACCCCGAGACCCTTTGTGAATTAACTTTATCAAAACTGTTTTGTTGTTCTTTTTATTATCACAAATATATTAATATAAACACTTTCAGACAACCTTGATAAAATATTACATGACTTATGTTTTGGGTCTCAGAGTCTCTGTATATAGAACATTAAACAATGCGATAAAGTTTTTTTAATTGGTGTACTAACTCACTAACTGGTGTAAAAACATATAGCCTTTAACCCTGTCAACTGTGTTCTGTTATATCAACATATTACAGAAACATATTACAGAACTGAAAGGGTTTATATCATATATATTATGTGTACATTATTGGGGTCCCTGGGAGCCTTCACAGAACATCAGAGTTAATGATGTGCAATGACATGGATACATTAGATGTGCAATAGATACATACTTTAAAATGAATTATTTGTGTTAAACTATATGATGCAGCTGTTAATTAACCAAACTGTGCACACCGTACTGTAGCAACCCAGAGCGATACTACTAACAGTCAATCAGATAAACAGGTGAAGGAGTAAAGAGAGTGAATGCTGAACTTTAGAAGTGGATTTGCCTGGATTGAAGTGAATTAAGAGTAAAGATTTTCTCTGCAATAACAACTCCTGATTAATGAGTTTGGCACCTCTGAATCCCAGGTATTAATCTCTTGATTTTTGTAATCCAGGACACTTGATCAAAGGGAAGCATACTGTACAAACAAATGACAAAATCAAATTACACAGGAAACCTTGTTAGGGAGTAGACAGGAAAACAATCCCCAGGAAGAGAATATCATAGGCATCTTTAATGTTTCATCTCCATGATAAATTCTGAATTATATATCACAGTGATGGCACATAATATGTAGTATAATATTGGTATACACAGCACCTGTATATAGAATAATATCTGCAATCAACATTTTTCAATCTGACTTTGTGTTATGTCCTCACAAAGGAGTACTAAATGAAACAAAACAATATATGCAATGTGAAGTACAATTTACAGAACTTATAATTAGTAAGAAACATTAAGAACTAAAAAAGAGGATCAGCCAACAGAAAAATAACTAGGAAACTAAACAGGTGGTCAAAACAATCTGAAGGCATGTGGTGCTGTGAACCCTGAAGGAACTGCAGTGAGAAATGAAACAATTATTTCAAGAATCACATTTCTACTTTAGGCTTTTACTCTGAAATAATTATTCAGCACAATATTTACATGTTAATTAACTTCCAGATTAGTAACCCAAAACGGGGGAATGTTCAATTTATTTTAAGAGTTCTGGAAAACTTCAAAAGTGAGAAAAAATGGTTTGTTATTTCATCCAACAAAAAAATCACATCTAAACGAGACCACATCCAAAATCTATTTTAAACCTGGAAAAATTGTAATTTTTGTAAGACAAATGTGACAAAACGAGTAAGAAATAGTGAAAATTATAAATACATGAATCCAGAGCCTTATCTTTACACTTTGTATTTTTATACTGTTATTTGTAATGGAAACAATTGCATTCAGTTTTCACTAGTGGTGTCAATCTTCAGGACCCCAGTCTCTTCTCTAAATTAAACAATAAAAAATGTATGCATAAGCCATGAAAAACAAATATGTTCCTAGTATTGTTGAACTGACATATTGCAATAGTATATGTGTACTGTACGTCTTCTATACGAAGCTGTACCCTCTTAACATCCAATCGTCCCCGAAAAGCGCAAAACTTAGGGAGCTCCGATAAACTCTGTTGCACTGGAGGTGTGCACAGACATTAAAAGCAAACAGTTGCAGTTTGCGCCGATCGAGAGCAGATGTGGACAAAATTCAAATATGGGCAAAATATAAGACATGGGCAAAATTAAAATGAATGTATACATCTGATGTCAAGGGCTCTGAATATTTCAGACACCCGAGGGCAGACGATCTGAGCGGCACTGATTGACCGCACACACAGCTCGTCACGGCCGCCGTTCAGGTGCGCGTCTGCGCTCCGGGTTGTTAGTGATGGAGAGATCAAGTGTCTGCTGTCGTGCCAGTGTGTGTTCGTGTGTGTGCATGATGACATGTCGTTTCAGAGACGCGTTGAAATCCCAATGCAAAGAACACTTAGTCTAAAAACATAATGCAATGATGACCATTGTGACGTGAGCTTCACATTATTGCCCTGTCTGATATAGGAGAAGGTGTTGTCACAAATGCTATAGCCTGTATGTCAGTAACTATAAAGTTCAGTTGTGTTAATGTGACACGTTGTAAATGTAAACGTAAACTTTTCCCATATAGTAATATGACAACATATGCATGTAAAGGTCAATGTGTATAAAATTAACTTTTTTTTTTTATATGGGCGCTAATAGTTGAATAGTTCAACGACTATTTCATAGCTTTTTTGTAGCCAAGACTTCTGTGTATGTGAAAATGAAAATGAAACAGAATAAATCTTCAAACAGAACTATGCACTAAACGGGACAAAGCGTGACAACTTGCCCCGGTACTATTATAATAGAACTAACTGATTGCAGATAATCAGCAGTGACTAATTGTTGGCAGTAATCATTCTATTCCTGTGACTGCCTGTTGAAAGGACATTTACAGCTTCATAATGCAGCCCAAAAATGTGAAATCACAGATGCAGCAGTTGGCAGCAGATGCCATGAAGAGGCAGAAATATCATCGGTAGTGACTCATCAAAAAATGCTGGTGATAGACAGACTCTTGTGTTCATCATTGCTGTAACAATCAGCGGCACATGCTGAATGCTGCGGCCATATTGCTGAAGCATACTGAAGACTGCCTCACTGCTAGTGTCTGGAAACACTATGAAGACCTCGAATAATGTCTGAATTCAAAGCATTTCAGGAGTTTCCCTTTAATCTCAATGCTCTGTGGTACAATATTTAATATTTTCTCTCCCCTTTCTAATTTAGCTTTTTCAAAATCCCCTTTGTGTTTCTCCGTTGTATTGTAGCAGGGTAATTTCTCTAAAGGTTGGCAGAGCATTTGTGAAGTTCGGCCCATGAATCCAACTTCTATGGATACTGGCAACTATGTATTTTGTCCTTGCTGTACAGGACAAGAATTTGAACTAAAGGATTCAGGAATTCTGATTAAATATAATAGGCTTTCTCGCTGTGCCATTGTTCTCAAGTCAACCTTGATTGCAAGCGACACCAAAAGAAACGCAGTCATACTAAAGATTATATGAGGGTAAGATGAATTTATGGTTGTTATTATGGTTTTATGACCTGCATTCACTTCAATTACAGTTATTCTTGAAAATTAGTAATATTATCTCTAAATATGTTGATATTATTGTAAAGGTCGCTTCCTAGTATTTATTTATGTTATTTTCAGTGGGCTCTCAATATCAGATTAATGACTTTCTGCAGTCATTTTTGTATGTTAGTTCTATGATTAAGACAACATGACTCATTTTGCCTCTATATCTCTTGCAATGTTTCCCTTATAATGTTGTCCAATTTACTTTAATTGCGAGTTTTCCCATAGCAGCGCAGTGGAGGAACATTTTCAAATGGTCTATCTTCTCTCCTGAACAAACAGAATTAGGATTTTTTTTACTTGGGGAAGCGCGTAAGTGCCAAGCTATAAGGCTTTTAAAAGCAACATAATCGTGCTGTTTAAAATCGGCGCATCATATGAACAGAATTAGCTCAGAGTCACACTTAAAAACAAAACAATGGAAGGTTAGAAACATCACTGGTCAAATTCTTATACTCGAGCAAACTCGATGTTTTTTTGTTTGTTTTTGCTTGGTGGGGCTTCATTGTGAGGTTTAGATGACCCATAAAATATGATGTAGCACACTTCATCTCACCTTCTAACTGATGCACACCGTGCTACAATTTTCCCGTCAAACAACTGAGCAAATCAACCTTACCGTTGTCCGTGCACGTGAGTCCCTGTCTGCCCACTCCTGACAGATTTACATTGTCTGGAAAACTGACACTGCGAGAGTAAAAGATAAGAGGAATAAATGAAAATGAATTTAGCAGTAGTGATGTGTAGTTTGATCGTTGTGGAGAACATGATTATGTCAGAAAGACTGATGAGCAAAAGCTTGCAGTGATAGATGTCTTGTATGTTTATTGATGTGATTAGATAGATTTGTGTTGAATGTGTGTTTTCCCCTTTGGCATAAACCCTCATTTGTCTTATTACAGTATGAATGCCTATAATTATGGCTTTCATTCAACAAATACATGAAAAATGATGGATCTGATTCACATAAGCCCCTAATAAAACAAGACAAGGAATGTAATATATTTAACTTAAGCCTGCTCATTTAATGCTTTGGCAAGAATCTGTACCAGTCATACTGACCCTTAGCTCCCAATCAATAAAGAGTGATTAAGGAAGCAAACACACAAATAAATAAATAAAACACCACATTTAAAGTGTATGTGTGTGTGTGTAAAGCCATTGTATAACACATTACGGAAAACATTTTTAACAATTTGTGTGGTCCAAAATCAAATGTTAACAGTGTTATCACACTTACAGTGTTGCATTTAAAACAGAACTTTTACCAGTTGTCAAGTAGATAAGGCCACAGGAAGAAATCTCCACTCATGTGTGTGTTCAGACCAAATCCAGAGAAAGGGGGAGATGCTGCTTTCAGTGTATAGATTAACATTTCACTGGGGTCCACATGCAGATTGGAAATAAATAAAATAAATTAAAATAAATGTAAAATAAATTAACAGAATGTCCTTAAAATTGTGCAGTTCATCAATGAATAATTAAGCTAATGGTCTATTTTCACTGGAGTTTCAGTGGTGTTAATTAGATTATTGGTCAAGTGTTATGTGTTTTAATGGCTGTTCTGATGTATTGAGAGCAGGGTCGCCGATGGCCAATTTATTGTAGATATATTAAATCATTTAAAGAAATACAATATACATAAATATGCAGAATAGTGATAATAATAATAAAAACATTTTACACAATGACCACTTCTGTTAATCTTCTAACAACACACATTTATCAGCTGATGTTGTTTATTTCAAAATGGTAAAATGTTTTTGATTAATTGGTCTTGCCGATACATACAGAAAGTGTAATTTAATTAAATCTGGTTTGCATCACAATGGTACAGTACGTTCTATAAAACCCCACAATATTAAACTTTTTTGAAACAATCCCTCACATTTCTTTATTCTTTCTCATCCAAACAGTGTCACAGATTCAAATCAGAGATTAAATAAGCATAAAAAGATATCTTCCTCTATGTGAGAAAGGAAATTCCTTTTCTTTTCTCTATCGCGCCTCAGATGTGTAAGACCAAAGATTCAGCTGTGACATCAAAGTGCCTTGATCTAAAGATCTATACCTCCTTTTCGGTTTTCCTTTCTCAAAAATATCATCAGAGGCATATATTGTAGTCATATGAATGTGAGAGTTTAATGTTTTCTTCCTGTTGTTAATGTATCTACCAAGCTAACAGAGAACATTCAAAAATGTTCTCTCAAAGTTATCAAAAAACGTTGGTAGAACTTTTTAACATTATATATCATATCATATCTTTATCATCATGTTTGAATAATGTTCTAATAATCATGCAAGCAAAGACATTAACACAATGTCTGAAAAAATTGGACATTATAAAAGTTTCTAGAATTTTCAAAATAAATTTTTTTATGCTTTTTGTTACTTTTATTAATGGAAATGTTGCGGAAACGTTCTTACAATTCTCAGTTGTACGAAATCGGTTCAGAGGCAGTGGAAAGTGTGAACATACTTATTTTACCTTAGAAAAGCAAGCAGAATGGAAACCCTCAAGTTAAATCTATGTTTACCTACTACTTCACAACTGCTTTGCATTTCATAAGAGCAGGCAACAGTAGGGCTCATCCTTTCTGCTGCCTTGACGATTTGTAAAGAAAGGATGTGAGAGATAGCTTGTTACCCACTGCGAGGCTTTATAGTCTTACAGGAAGTCAAAATCTATGTCCTTTGTGAATTTGATTAGGCTGTTTTTGGAAGCTTTTCCCCAAAATGGGACACTGGTGTACTGGTGGCCTTTCTATCTTTTTTAACTTAACAAAACAGCAAGACTTTCTTGGTCAACTTTACAACACACACCAGTTCAGTTAACCAGCATTTTTGTCATGTTAATGCCATGTTCTATGGCCATGTTCATCCACTGAGTAGACCAGTGTCAAACAACTAACCAGCATAAATCAGCCTGAACCAGCATGGAGATACACTTAAGGCTGAGATCTATAACTTTCTCTTTTGGTTAACAATGAGCAAAAATGTATTGAGCAAGTACATAATAGATCAGTGTTCAAAACGATCTCCTTACCTTACTCCAATTCGCAATGCTAAATTTAGAATAATGACTGACAATTTGAGCTGTCAGGTTTTGCAGGAAACATCAGTTTGACTGTCACATCTGTAAACAGAAAGCAGAGAACACAGCTACTATGTTGTGTGTGTGTGTGCTGAAGATGCTGGAGCATTTGTAGCATCTTATAGCAGTTTTTACTTTTAGAATTGAAACTTATCCATTAAGAAATTAACTCTGTATGTCACTTGCAGTTTTTTGTTTCAATCAGAGATGACAAAAGAGAAGCAAAAGTCATGACCTGCAGCTTTAAAGTAGTTTTATAGCAGAACTTTTCTGTATACATGCAAATACATTAAAAAAGTTATCATTGGAAACTTGATAACACTACCTTCAAAGACAGTCTAAATGACTTTTACCCCAATTTTCCCTGAAACACTTATTAAAAACAGAGAATATTTCCTATATATCTTTATAAGCCAAATCTACACGTACATACACACACATAGAATCACACACACACCTAGAAGTACTTACACAGCCCACAAAGTTTAAGTTAAGATGAATGAATGCAAATTATGAATACAAATGGCTGTGTGCGAGTGAAAGAAGGGGTTCATAATTCACAATAACCAGCATGACTTAACTGCTATTGGCTGAGCCAAACGCCTCACTAAATAATACCATCAGATTATTGCAAAGTGCTGATTTATTCAGACAGCCACCAGCCTCCAAGGCCACAGCACAGCTGGTTTTACATACTTCCACAGGTGCTTAGGGCAGAAGTGTCCATGAATATTGCCTTCTCCCAGGGGCCCCTGGGCACCCTTCCCATAATGCTTTGCTAATTCTCTCCACTGCCCTCATCAGACCTCTGCACGACATTCGAGAACAGAAACAAGCATCCACGCTCCAGTCATGACACTGGCGTGTGATTTATGATTGCATGATAAACTGGAAGCATGATGAAGGGAAAGTGAAAACAAATGGTACAAAATGCTTGCGAGGAATAAAGGAGGAAGCGAGCGATATCAGAAGATTAAAGAATGATCCTGAATTTCAGGGCTCTTATGAGGGGCATCCATCACCACAGACACTCATACAAATAGTATCTCCCATATTCAGTTAGTTCCCCTTGCAGCACTACACAGCTACATGATCGTCAGCAGCTACCGTGCGATGAGCACTCGCATAGACGTAGACACAAACGCTTAAAGCGCTAATGCTCATCTGTCTAGCCTTCAGTTCTTACACATCAATTTATCCACACACCTGTGACCATTGTTCTTAAATATAAGAAGCTACAAAGATTTTGACATGTTCAAGGGCCCTTCCTGTGACAGCAGAGTATTTTGGGAGTTCTGGAACACAGTGTAACTTTGCAGTTGTCACACAGAGTAAAACAATAGCATGACAGGCACCTGTCTGAAACAGATTGTAACAGGACCAAAATGGCACATCAGTGTGATGGCAAGTGAAATCTGATTGAGTGGATGCTAATCAGAGAGAACAAGCCACACTGGGCATTCAACACTGACGAGTACCGGCATAGTTAGAAAACACATACAGCTGTATTCTGTATTCCGAGGGCTGGCAAACTTTACTTGATGTGCCTGGCAAAAGGAGGGAAGTGTGTTATGTAAGATGGAAGCATGGAAAGAAACGGAGCGAGGATGGTTTCATTGCAGGGATAAATCTAAACGAGGATAAATAACTAACTGAACAGGAATATAGAAAAGGAGAGAAAAATCAATACCCAATAAGCAGAGCCAAGAAAATGCCAATAAACAGCAGCCAGGGATATTCAGAAACCTTGTTTGGAACGTGGGCACTGTGACATGTCTCTTGGAAAGCTGCTTGGCATGGTACATAAATAAATGTGAGAATAAACTGGGCTATTTTATTAAGTGTTATCCTTATTGCCACATCATATATTAAGCAGAAGATACATGTGGAAAATCCCTTATGCCATGCTAATGACAATGTTTTTTGCTGGCAGCACACAACAGTATTCTGAGTTTGTTTCCAAGAAGGAGCTTAAGTGGCTCTTATGAAGCATTTTTGATGCATGTTTCAGGAAAATTAATAAGAGATTAATAAGTGATATAGTTTTATAATAGATATATTTTAACAGAAATATATTTCATTCAACATTTTAAAGGTTTAATAAGAAATAGTTTTGTGTAATAAAAAAAAAATATTATTTTTCTTATTATGTATACTGTGTACTTTTATACTAGAGTATCACATTGTTAGCATACCAACATGTCAAACCCTGAAGAAATCGATTGTGAGACATGTGGAGTGATGTTTGTGTGGCACATGGAGTTCCTGTCTATGTAAACCATTGTAAACCAGTTACTGATGAGAGTTCATTAAGACATGGTTGCTGGCTTAGAAGGAAGCTGTTTATGTAAGCATAAGGCATCTAAGCAGCTCACTGCATTTTGAAACAGAGCTAAAATGAGTTTAAACAGTTAACAGAGCAATAAACACACCGTGTGCGGTCAATAACAAATTCTGTTGTTCTTTTGGAAGTGGCTGTAGCTAAGCAACATCCTGACAATCATTTTAGCATGTTAATCACACTCGTCCTCATCTGTCTATTGGCCAACAGGTAATTAAATTGATAAATTAGAACTTTTAAAACTGTAGTAAATCGCAGATACAGTTAATAGGCTTCAAAAAATTCAATTCACTTTTTCTTTGTCTGTCATCTCTCCACAATTCTCTCTCTCCTTTGAACTATAACTAAATAGTACCATCTTAGGGCCCCGAAGCCTTTTCATACCAGATTTTTTTTAACAGTACAGAAAACCTCATTCCTTCCTGCCGAATAAATAATTTAAGACATAGAAATTTCAACAAGGACAATTGTCCAGTCCAAAATTATGCCTATATGATGAAATAATGGTTTCCCTGATAGCTCTAGATGAAAAATCTAATTGCACAAGAACGAGGAACCTGTGTATCCTAGCAACAGCACACAGCCTGGTTCTAAGGCACGCAGTTAATGTAAATGCTCTAGAGGGCTGGTCACGAAGCAAAAAGTTCCTTCAAACTTATTGAAGGTGAACACCCATGTCTCCACAAACATGCAGCGCCACATTCTTAGAGAGAAAAGTTAAAGAATAATAATAACAATAACAATCATGCCTAATCAGCTGAAGGTTCCATCAAAACTCTGCATGCTATGAATATTCAATCGATTATTTGGAATTGCATCAAATAAGGCATTGTAAATGGACTTTTGTTTTTTGTTACTTGTTTGGCTCTGTTCTGCTAAATTCTGTGCCACAGCAAAATATCACAAAATAACAAACAACACCCACAAAATGAAAGCACCCAAAGCACTGTTCTCATCTTTTATCCCTTGTGTCTCTTGTCTTGAAAACATTACTCATACACAAACCCATTGAGACCCTATAATGAAGCTAATGCTTTTTAAGAGGACATGATACAATCACACACTCAATCAAAACAAGACTATGCTTCCATCCTCAAAAGTCTCCCATGAATGTATTTATAAAAGCATTGTGGAAAAGGGAAAATCAACAGGTTAAAGCATGGGAATGCCATGCTTCAGTGAGTATGTACCTCGAACTCAGGGAGGGCAAACAGAGAACAGTTGGCTGGCAGTGACCAAGGGGTCAGAGTTGCTGGTATGACAAGATCGGTGCCTTCAGGGAATAAGGTGTTCTGTTGAGGACACCTCAACAAATGTCTCTGCCATTCAACCATTCCACACTGCCATAGCCAAGACTGGATCCCATCCACACTTCCTGGCTTTGAGATATCTGTAACCACAAATATACAAACATCTTGTGATATAGGATAATTGCAGGAGAGTAAGAAAGAAAGTGAGATGAATAATGAGAAAATGATTATGGTAAGCTAATCAACTTTGCCAGGACCTGAATCTGAACCTGTGGCCATTCTCTTTGCATCCTCATGGTAGATATGGCACTTGGCATTGTCGGGAGGGCCAGCTGCGTTTCTCACGCTCACAGTTACACTGCCAGCCCAGTTCTGTGCCATGTGGGCACCATCTGCACTCCTGCTTAGCTTCACTTCTCCACCTTAGGAGGAACAGGTGACAGGATTAACAAATGAGGGACTGAATGGCATATCCAAATGTTATTTTTGCAGAATATGTGGTAGGATAAGAAAACAAAATCACCATTTACGTACAAAGTACTATATCAACATTAATTATTGTATCTTTATGAACGTACATGCTAAAATGCGTATACATTGCATAGTGTCTATATACCCAGCTAACAGGGAGTGTTCTCAAAATGTTGGCTAACATTCTCTAAAAGTTCTTTCAAAGATCTCTCAAAGTTAACAATAATCGTTTCTGCAGTAACAATAGTAAAGCTTTTTAATATTATATATCATATATCAAAACATTATTCTTAAGTAGTTAGTGGAACGTTTTAAAAAATTAAAGAATAAAATGTTTAAATAATGTTCTTTTAACCAAGAAATAGCATAATATATATATATATATATATATATATATATATATATATATATATATATATATATATATATATATATATATATATATATATATATATATATATATCATATGCAATATGACTGCATTAACCAGGCTAAATTAGGTTACACCAACAGAGAATGAGATGATTGGGTACAAATAGATTATTTTAGGTCTGTTTACAATGTATGTTTAATGCACTATAACTTTTGCATTATCTGCTAAATGCATAAAATGTACAATGTTTAGTCAACAGCATGCATATTAAACAAATAAATAATAAACAAAACGGCACTGTTTAAAAAACAATGTAAAAACAACAGTAGCTAAGCAACAGCAAAAAGGCAAAGAGTGAGAAAAGTCAACAACAACAACAAAATGAAGATTACAAATCGATTGTGTTTAGACTGAACTACTATTACAAACGGATTCCATTACCAAGAGGAAATGGATATATTGATTTGGGCCAATGCGCTTCTCTTTATGGTTTTTCATTTTTAAAATAATGAGTGACTTTTTGGGTTGAAGGGGTTTCTTTCATGCCCTGAGGAGCAAGTTGACTGAGCACCATCCATAGCCATCCTCAAACACAAAAACAACACTTTCCCTCTCAGCTAATGTAAGCCATTCATCAGTGCAATGCATTGTGTCACTAGCAAAGACTCCCAACCCGATAAGATGGCATTTGTTTGATTGCTATCACTAAGGTACTGTTACCTTAAATTATGTTCTATAATTGCTATCTTGGAATAAACTACTAGGGCTCAGTAGACCGATATGAGCAGCAGAATCGTTTATGTCCGTTGAATGAAAACTACTTGTAGTGAAAAACATGCCATCTTGCAATATATAAAACTCACAGCTGAACAGTCCAATAAGCTGGTATGGAGGTTAATATGACATGGAGGGTGATATGCAGTCATTGAGACTCCCCCAAACAAACGCAGATACACACAGAGACAATGACTCCAACCATAGACCAGTTTACTATAATGAAACCACAAGAGCATAGAAGACAATGTATTAGATTTAGTTTTGAATTAGGTTTTAGTTTTCACAGACGTGTGGGGAAAAATGAACATGTGTGGAACCTCAATATTGTGATACTGGTAACACTTTCTCCTCACCAGTATGGAACTGATCAAACACAGGTAGATGAAAACCACTTGGCTATTTTGCCTTTCCTGTATAAGCTTTTCTCTGTACAAACTTGCATCTTCTAAGACACTTCCTGTTTGGGTGAACAGGGTTGAACAATGGAGCCCTGGGACATTTGTGTTTCTCTTATTTGAAGTTACTTTGGCTGAAGGAGAGATGCTTAAACCTTGGATGTTTTTTATGTTTTGTTTTTGAGTCTTCTGTTGTTCACCACCAGGTGGTCGAATGCTTGGTTTCTTTAAGAGGGATGCTTTATAAGAGCCTTTCTTTCTAAGGGGGTTTTGCTGTGGTGGTCCGTCCACCCACAGTGCGGCATGGGGGGGAGCAGAGGAAAGGCTTTTTCCGAGGGCCCCTCAGGGAGCTTTGCTTTCATTGTGATCTGTTCAGGGAGGAGAATTTGTTTGAAGAACTCCTCAGTACACTTTTGCCACTCTCTTCCTTCTTTTATGATCTTTTTTGGCTTGTGAGGTTCATGGCCATGGCAACCTCTATCATCAAGAAAGCATGGATTCACGACAGTGACACCCTGGCCCTTGCAGAAGAGGATGCGTCATGTTATGCTGAATCTTTAACAAGGCTTTGTCCAGATGCCTCATACTCCTGAAAAAAAAACAGAAATCGTGCATTATTTCAAACTTTAGGTGAATTGTGATTGCAACAGGGAAACTATTCTTGCTTCTAGTGAAAATGTGCAGTAGATGCACAGAAAGACTAAACAAATGAATTAACCAGACATGAACCTTCAGACGAGACACGTTGTTGTTTTTGTATGCTGTTTTTGTAGATGGGGCATATGTTGTCTCCTGGTATAAATATTTCATGAGATTCATATTGGTACTGTGCTTTGTGAAGTCCACATGCAAAGCAGAAGGCAATCTTGCCATTGCTACGTGGTCTACCTGAAATGAAGTTTCCACAGACCACTGGAGACAGATGGCAGATCCATTATCATGGGCGGCCATGGCCAGATTTAGCGTACACAGTAATTCATAGAGTAGCAAAACACAGTCCAACTTTCTTTGTATTTGTTCCAAAACTTTGTCCCATCATAAATCTTCCATACCATTTAGTATTGGCTTATAGAACCATGTGCCTTGTATAGACATTCATGACATTGTTTCTTTGTGATGTAAGACATGGTTTTGACAAGATATATTTCTTTAAGCTAACTAGAATCAATTATTTCAATAATTTTCATTTAGACAAAAAGGTTTCTAAAGGCGGGGGAAAGGAAGTATTTGTCCTCCAACTGTTGATGGATATTAAAATAAATTCACAAATGTTGTTGGATGCACAACCTAACAACTTCTAGGTACTCCAATTAATAAAATTAGAGGACTTGGTAAGTTCATAATTTATCATTATTCGTGATAAAAATGATTTTTATTCTGCCACTTATTAATAAAATATTTTTATTCATGCTATATCATTTATGTACATTCTGTTTAAACAGAAAACAACATGAATAAATGAATCTACAGAGACCTTGGAAATATCCCTAATGCTTTATATGAACGCTTAATTTGTTGTCGTTTGCTCATTGAAAGGTCTTGTAAACATTTTACATTTCCAACAAAAAATACAATTTAGACTTTGTGATAGATCGTCTTGTCTGTAGCTTGATGCATTTGGAATATTTAGATTAAACCGTGTAAAGCATTATGAATGTAAACAAAAACAAAAAGCTTTGCAGATACAATTAGACTAATGTACTCCATCTGATGGCGTCTTCAGAAGAAAAAAAGACAAGCGGAGAAGCTGTTTATACATTTAGTTTTATGTAAATGAGAAAGCAGAGCTACAGGGCCATACAGGTTAGACTTTTGTATGGAGCTTGTCTTGGTTCATTTTGATATTCAGATTCTGTAACTCTAAAGCTTGTATTATTGCACACCTGTCGTGTGTGGAGAGAGAGAGAGAGAGAAAGAGAGAAAGAGAGAAATAGAGAGATGCTGTCAGCTCGTTCTCCAGTCAGGCTCTTCATCTCATTTGGTAAAGTCTTGAAAAGGTGAACCCAGTGGCTTTTTTGGCTGTGGAAATCCCTTAACGATTATTTTCACGCCTGGAAATGATTCAGACAGAGATGAAGGCTGTGAACTTCAGCGAGAGGGTGGCGACAACGTGTGCGTCCTAGCAGTCACTGGAAGAAAGACAGAAACGTGGATGTTCCCTGTTTATTAATCGGAAATAAAACTTGAAACCCCGCCTGTGGGAGTGTATAAGCGCCCGCTACATTTCCAGTCAATGCAGGAGTCCATGCATTGAACTCAATGTTGCTTATGTGAGCTGCGCAGAGATCAGATACGGCTCCCATCCTCAGCCTTTCTTTTTTGGGGAGAATCGGCTCACCCCGCGGCTCGCTTGAGATGGTTCAGTCCAGCTGCGAGAGTCCAGTCTCGATGCACTGGGATTTTTCTCAGCGCCGACACCAAGTGAATCTTCCTTTTAAAACCATCTGATAATCGTGCCTGCCAAAAAAAAAACATACCCACCATGAGCGCCTCTTTGAACACTGGCAGATCGGGACTCCTGAGGACGGAGTGCAGATGTACATACAACGGGACAAGAAAACTGGATGGTATAGGGATTTCTGCGCTAATGAAGGTGGGAGTACGGAGGCATCATTGGAGCGGGGTGCTGTTCTTCTATATGGGGCTGTTGGCGGCGTCGGCTAGGGGTGAGTTTCCCGTTATGCCGCATGTGCGCAGGGCAGCGGTTTACGCGCGCTCCCTGTTGCCGTACATAAGATGTTTATGCACTTGTGATCGAGCAACCCTTTCCAGTCCTGACATGTGTATTGACTCCTATCATTGTCAATTTCATACCAACTGTATGCCATTTAATGTCAGGTCATTGATTCGTTTCATTGATATGGGTCCGCATCTAACAGGCATGGATAGAAACAGTAGACTGGAGAACCACCGGGCAAATAATATAAAGAGGCTGTGCACGGAGTGACCAAGTAGCTTATATGATTTATAGCGACGTGATGTTTTCGGGTAAAAAGCCTTGTGTACTTTAAACGACGGATTTGTTTGTACTGGACTGGTGTCGTTTCCTGCCAGCCTCGGTCTGCCCCATAAAAGCATAATATGTTGTTTTGTGCTTTGGGTAACATATGACCAGAGCAAGACGTTTTCTTTTTTTTTTTTTTGGAGAATATATCACTTTAGTTTTAAGTCAGACAGAATAGGTTAATAAAATGCAAAAAAAAAAATACGTAGATCACCGCTTAAAAAAAATATGTGTATATATATATATATATATATATATATTTGTAGCACATATTCGTTTGTGTGTGTATGTATGTGATATATATGTGTGTGTGTGTGGGAGCCAAGAGTGAATGAGTGAGTTGGGGAGGAAGGGGGCGTATGTGAAAGCGGAGGCTGGAGGTGGTTCATGCCGACAGCACGGCTCTTTGCGCTATTTTCAGGCTGGTGAAAAACACTGAAATACAGGATATATGTCTTTCATGTAAATGATTTTCGTTCGATTAAAGTCACTATCTAGGCATCATTATTTGTTGAACTGATTGAAATGGCGGCTTTTCGCCACAGAGTCTGTTTCCTCTGGCTTGGAGTGAAGTTGTAGCCAGTTTTGACGTCCTTGTTTATCTAATAACTGTAAGTGTCACATTGCAAAATAAAGGTAATGAAAGTTTAATTAAAGTTTGAAGTTTTAAGGTGTTGCAAATACCGAAGAACGAAATTCAGGCTAATAATTGTATTAAAATATGCATTTGTGCAGCGATTTTAATTTCTCTTACGAGAAGCCTGGCCCACATTTGGCATTACTACTTGTAAGCACTTTTGGACACTTTGCTCTAGCCGCTGAGATTCCTCGGTTTTATTTCCTAATAGTTAGCTGGTGATGATTAACGCCGATAAACGGATCCACAAAGCCGGTTGACATTTACGTTTTCATGCATAAGGTGACGGTGGCTGCTCGGTAATATCGTGAACATGAGTCCGGAACACCCTTGCAAAGACGTCAAGCAGTTTCCTGCTTTTTCCATTGAGCGGCACCAAAGCTTCAGCATAGCTCCGTTTAAAAATGGCGCTCTTGGGTCTCTCATGCTTCATTAATAAATCGAGTATATCTTGAAAACCTTTTAGAGGTTTCGTTTTAGCGCATAAGCTGTGACTGGTGTAATATAATGGGCTTTTCTCTTGCTCGAAGGAAATGCAAATTTAATGCCCATTCAGCTTCTCGGCCGCGACTGAGCTCATCATGCAGGCAATATGGTCCGTGGATCAATGCGATTGACTTCAGAGTATATAATGCACGAAATGCTCGCACCTGCTATGCAAATAGTTTAGATAGTTTAGTATTTCTGGATAATGACAGTCAATAAAATATAGATCAAAAGACTATGTGAAAAAGACCTTTTTCACTTGGAGGCTTGGTTTGAAGAAATGCATTGCGTGGATTTGTTTCTCTTTTCCAGTGTGAACGAACGCGAATCTTATTCTCGCGCTCAGCCTCAGATGTTACAGCCCAGCAGAAGCATTCAAGATGAAACACTTTCCTCTATTCCAGCTAAACAATACGAATGTGAGGGAGTTTGCCTGTAAACCATTTTCCTCGCCCATAAACACTGACAGCTGATCGCACTTGACTTTACGCAACGTCAAAAGTCGCGAAACCAATGCGTTTCTATGATGCAACTGGGTGCAAGGTTCTGCCGAGGAACCCGAGAGTTCGTGAGCATTCAGTGAATTCTTTTCATCATGCTGGTGGGTGGAAGGTTAAAGCATGAATTCGGTTCTGGACGGTCTCTTGGGTTTTTACGAAAATACAAAATTTCACAGCGTTTGTGCTCCCTGAAATGAAATCAAAGTAAGTGAAAAGACTGTGCACTATTTTTTTTTTTTAAAAAACAGATTCCTTTTCTATAGTATATGTTATCCTTTCATGGCCATTATCTGCTGCTATATGAGAACAATGCATTAGTGTGCATCCCATCAGTTGTTTAAAGCGGACTGTGACTTGCCACCTCAGTTTTGCGACACTTCAGGACCGCGGACAGCTCCCTGCGCTCCCTTTGCCTATGGCGTCTTTTCCGCCACGTTTCATCACCGGCTCTCTTCACAAGCTGCTTTAACAAACAAAGCATTTTCAAACTACGAGTCACAAAGGGAATAAATGAACATCGTTAAATGTTTAGTAGCCTTAACAGCTTTGCAGCTTTACAACTTTGTTTTAAATGTTAGAGTCGCGATCTCCTGATCTCCAGCCAAGTCAGGACCGAGGACAGCTCCCACCAGAGCTGAGCACCAGGGGACACAGAAGTGTCAGTGAAAAATCCTCCACACAACACTGTTTTTCTCACACATTGCATTGTGTATTTACCTTTCCTGCGTCATCTTTACCCCCTTATAGCATTCCCTTTTCAAAGTACACATGATAATGTGTTAAAGAAAATGAACACTTGCCAATCTGTTTTCACAGATGTTGAAAGTAACAAAAACAAAAAGGTTTGCTGTTTCTCTGTAAGTCCCAGTGGATTGGGCAATGCTTTTGTTAAGTAAAGAGAAAGAGTTTACGCAGCAACACCAGAAGTTGCTTATAGGTTTCTAGCTTTGATACTAAACATTTCTTTATTACCTTACTGTAAGTAAAAGACTCAAATTATCAATATACATGAATATAACTCTGACTGTAATGACACAGAGTTATCTATGTGTACACAAAGGTACATTCACCATGAATAAAATAAAAGAGAATAAAAGAGAAGGTAAATATATTTAGATGTTTAACAGAATTACCCCTGTACTTAGCTGTATTTAATAATAAAGAAACGTTGATTCAGGAGAATAAATGGTGATGGTTAGGGCACCCAAACTAAGTTCTAGAAATGAAAATATGGTCATTATTAAGGGTGAAGAAGTTTTCACTGAGCTGTTTCTGTTGTGTGAAAGGCTTTACAGGCCATGATTATGGACACAGCAAGATAAAATAACATACTAGCTGTATGTGACATTTACACTGAGAGCCAACCCTGAGGAGACAGCACAACAGGCATGGAATGAATTTTGTATGTGGAAAGTTAGCAGGTTTTTAGTCTTGAGCTGTCAGATGTCTCTTTTTATGTGTACTTTAGTTTTATTGGGGCAAGAAGTAATTCGAGGTCAAAAATGATTTTGAGTGTTTACAAAAAAGTTTAGACCAAAGAATACATTATTATTATTATTATTATTATTATTATTATTATTGTTATTATTATTATTGTTATTATTATTTTAATATTATAATAATAAGTAAAACTGCAAAAAGAAATTCTTTACTAATTCTAAATTATTTTCACTATTCATTTTTAAAATGTACACTCTTTGAACGTTTTTAGGAAGCTTGTTTTGGTTCTGTCCTGTTCTAAAGGCATGATAGTACTGTGATAGCTTAGTAGTCCTCTGCTGAGACGGACTCTCATTGAGAGAATATAAAATGTGAGGGTCTCTTTCTGTCATCCAGCGGACACTATCAGCTGTAGATTGACAACAGAGATTCCTCTTGCCTTGCTTCCTGTCACTCCCAAGTCTTTTTAAGAACCTTGATGTAGTGTGTTCTTATCTTCGATCTACTGTGATTAGATTACGCACTTAATCCATTCACTTCTCCTCCACCTGAGCCTTGTTTGTTTCTCCTCTCTCCCTCCTTTCATTTCTCGTTCTCCTTCACTTTCTATTATGCTGTTTTTTCATTTTTTTATGCCCATCTTTCCTCTGTCCCTCTTTGGCATGACACATCACAGTCAAAAGCCTGCAACTGATTTTATTTGGCAGAGCTCCACTGAGGGGTGCCATTAGTTATTGCTCAACTCACTGATACTCACCAGTTATTGCTCACTCCAATGTTTAACATATTTCTGTTATGCACATACAGAATGTAATATTTGCTCCATTTTTTAAAGCATGCAATTAAACTCAAGGTGAGTTTACTTGAGGATCTATGCCAAAAGATAAGTGGGACAAAGTTACACAGAGAGATCAGGAGAAGGGAATTAGTACGCAGCAGAAAACAAGTCAGACATGGGTGTTTAGAGGCAAGGGGGCTGAGTGAGGCGGACAGCCGTCAGGTCGCAGCGTGCTGGGCTGCTGCAGCCTGTTATCCGCTCTAATCCGTGTCAGTCCTGCGCCGCTGTCGCAGCAAACACACCTGTCAGCCTGCACTTGTCCCATATCCAGGGGGAGAGAGCTCTGGGATGTGTAGGAATAATGTGGCTTTTTTGGGGTGCATTGACAGGACAACTTTGAAAACCTGCAATGTTGGTATCTTTTTGATTATAAATTACGGATCTGTCACTATCTTTCCATGTATATTATTGATTTGCCAAATTAATGGTTTGGTGATGGTTTATGTAAAAATAAATCTGTTGGGTTTCTTTAAAGAATCTAGCCAACCAGAGTCAGTAGCACATTTAGTAAAAGTATAAAGCCTGAACACAGTCAGAAAGTGATGTTATTACTAAGTGTGTATAGGTATTTACTCTGTGTGCCTGATTTAGGTTCAAGGGACAATTGGAACAAGTCGTTGAACTATGCTTGGCCCAGAGAGTCATTACCGTTTCCCATGCAAGCCAATCAATAGTGTTCTGTGGATGATAATTTTAATTCTTTAGTACCTCAATTATTCTGTAACTAAAGCAGCATCGATCCAGCAGCACATGGATGGCAACCAAAGAAAGGTTGGAAGTTAAGCAGTATGACTCAGTGGAATGCAATGTAAGAAAGAATAAAAATAAATCAAATGAACTAGACTGATCAATAGTCCTGAATCCTTCTTGATTCATGCCAGTGCAATTATTAGAGCTGTCAATGAATTAAGAATATTAGTAGAAATAATCACAATTAATCACATAATCAATATTTGCAAAGAAATGCTTGCTAATGAAGAAAACTGAAGGACATTACAGTCTGTGGCAGATGAACATTAAACAGAAAATTACATTAGAATAAAAGACTTTAGATATCATTTTTTTGTTTATTTTCTTTATTACTGAAGATTGAGTGGTTTAGCAGTCAGGGAGGGGTCAACAGAGAGTCCTTTATTAAAAGCCTATCCTCTGTCTCAGTCATGTCTCCCCGTTGGCATGGGGACACCTACATACTGCCTCATTCTGAGTGCACAATAAACAAACAGAGCTACATTCATCCCCCGCCCACCCACTCATTCAGACCCAGAATAAAGAAACTGGAGGGTTTTTAGACAGAATCTACTCTAATGGGCTTGCAAACACAACATCTCTTCTGGAGAGAAGGAATGCAGTGCTTAGCTATGCAGTTTTAAATCCTAAAAAAAGAAACAGCATGAGTAATTCGGTAATTCCTCGGTGGTTAGGTTTTCAGTCGTTTCCTGTGAGCTCTGAAATGCAAGAAAGAGGAGAAAGGGAGATTAAGAGCACACAGCTATGATGGCTGGAGCTGGCTGGAGCCAGTTTCATTGAAGACCCATGTTGGATCAGAACACTGGGCCATTGTGGCTCTGTAATGTGGCTGAAAATGCACTAAAATCTGTCTGAAACACTCTCCTTGTGTACTGTCTGCTCTGTCAGGAACATTTCTCTCTAAAACGCTGAGATATTGAGGCCAACCAGCCCATTTCAGATCACTCTGTGTTTATCTCAAAGGACAAAGAATGCTAACCTGTTAGCATATTCACGATGTAATGAATATCCTAGACACCTTAACTTGACTGACATGATTTTCAGTTCCAGACTGAATTACAGCATTAGCCTCTTGCAAACACAACAGCATACAGTGTGAATGCATGTTTATTGCAAGTCTAATTCACTTGAGCATTTGAGCTAAAGCCCAACATAATAGATAACATAACAACATAAAAAGATTTTAGTCTAGTTCGTCTAGTTAGTTATTACATGCAATCAGGCAGGTGCGTTGTTTTTGTTTTAGTCAGTGACTGCAGTAAGCTTTCTAAGCTCTCAGATTGGATCTGTGTGTTGTTTCTATGTACCACACATAATAAGGCTTGCGATAAATTATTTTAATTTTTGTGTGCATGTGTGTTAGTCAGTACTAATAAGGAATATTGGACACATCATACAGCCAAATCTTTCATGCACCTGGATGTGCCACACTTATGCCAGCTGTGCTGCTTGTTGTGTGGACTCTGTCTCCGTCTGTTGGCCCTATTTGCTACTTGGCCCACGAAGATGCGGCCTCGCTCGAGCAGAGCCAATCTTCTCCTCTTTCCACTGGATTTGCCTTGCTATTAATGGTCTTCACAATCACCTCACACAAACATTAGGGTAATATATGGATTTACCCAGGAAAGCTGAGGTCACCGATTTCCATTGTAATGGCACCCATTCTGCGGTTAATGCGGATATGATGGAGTTTGGAGCTAAATGCCCTGACACTTTAGAAGGTAGATAGTCGTACACAGAGAGATTTGTGGCACAGAAAAGGTTGTTTTTCCTCTTGCGCTGGCGTATTTGAATTCCCCATTCACATTTGCCTTGTTGGTACGGTATTACTAAACTCAGGCCCTAATGGTATTTTCCACTGGTCTTTGAAAAAGTAAATATGATCAATTTGAAGTGTTTATGAAAACTGGTGAGTCAGATCCATTTGTCTCTTAGGTGCCCAATTTACAGCAGAGCTATGGCAGATAAGCTAAAAGGTTCTGAAAAAGCATTCTGGGAGATTACAAAGATTATCTGTTATATGGTATGCAAGCATTTGCCTTTTTAACTCAGTCACAGAAGTTTGTCTTGTCAAATTAGAAATGTGACAGATGAGAGATGCTGTGATGAAGAGAAGTATAGTTTATATTACTATTATCTTGATGGATACTTGTTTTGAGGTCATTTAAGTTCTGTTCAATTACTAAAACCTGGATTGTCTGCTCTTTCTTCCTTTGTGTCAAATAAAAGAATCATTAAGAAAATCAATAAGAAACTTGAAACAGAATCAGTACCAGAAGTGTTAAATTCCTTACAATCCCCAGGTCTAATTTCTAATACCCATTTTATTATTGTGCATCTACAGTAATAGACTGGATCATTTAGCATAAGGAGCTAAATAGACCAATGTAGAGTCCACATTAGGCTGGACTGCCTGTAGCTGAATATAAATAAACAATCAGAATAATAATCAGGATGAACTGAGCAACAAAACAGATAAAACAGAAACAAAACTAAAGAAGACACAAGTGGCTGAGAGAAAAGCTAGTAACGATACTAAATGCAAATGAGAATAAAAATACACAGACTGTATTGCTTTAGGAAGAGAGCCAGGGCAAATAACAGGGATAGAAATGTAATGTTCTTGTTTTTTATAAAACATATGTCACTGGCAAACAATGTTATGCAAGGATGTACAAGGTTGGTGATTTGATATGTATTTAGATGCATATCAAAAGCTTTGTGGAATAATCTTTGTTAACAAAACCAGGATTTTCTGCCAATAACACAAACTGGTGTTATTTATAAATTTCATGCTGCTGACTGTTTTCTGGTTAAATAGCAGGATGACATATAGATTGGCTGTTTGTACAGAATCCTCGTATTCCGCTCTTATGATACCTTCCTCATAAGATCTCTGATTGTGGCCACTTTGAAGGATCGCTGTCCTGCCAAAGTATGGCACGGTAGTGATCGATTTATCAAAGTGTCATGCCGAGCACTGCAGCCCCGTAGCAGCAAACCAACAGCGGAGGCAAAACAAACACTGGTTGGCTCTGAAGGTGGTCTCCGCAGTTGCTCTAAACAAGGTCAAAACACTCGGTTTGCACTTTGCTCAACCAATATGCTTTGAAAACTCTAAAAGAGATGCAAAAAGAGACAGGACAGTGTGGATCACAGGCTTGGGGAGCTCTGGGAATGTTTTTGTATTTGTTTTGTAATTTCTTTAGAGCATAATTATAGAAAACAGAATACACATTTTTACATCACATTGCACAAATGTATTACAAACAAACACAAAAACAAAACAACAAATTGTACAGCAGTATTTTCATTTGGGGAATTTCCATCTTAAGTGTTTAGATTACAGTTTATGTACTTGTAGAAGAGTTTATTTCCCAGATACAAACAATCAACAAACATATTTTTAAGACATAGGGCCTAGGAATCTAAATATATTTTAGTTGGCTGTTATGTTTAATAAATTAAATTAAGTCACTGGTGAGTTATGGATTTTTTACAGTTGAGTAATATGGTTAAATAATAGATTAAATTGTACCTCAGCCAGAATGATTGCATATTACAGTAATCATGACTTTTTATAGAAACTTGAAAAGTCTTGAAAGAATGGCAAAGCATTTATGAACATAATACTATAGAGTTTGTGTCCCTTTGATATTTATGCAGCAGCATTAACACTGATCACCCCAGTTCATTAGTTCATTTCAACATGCATTTATGACTATACTGAAGAAATAATACATATTTACTTATGCAACTACCCTGCTTTGAGCTCAAAGCATTCAATTGAATTCAACTGAATTTCTTTCAACTCACTTAAAATGTGAAAAACCAATTCCAAATCACTTAGCCAGCACTCAAAGATAAAGTGATTTATGTAAGTAATGTATTTACTGATAATGTGGTTTGCCAAATTAAAGAACTATAATTTGCACTTCAAACCATCAAAGAGTCAAAATGTATCAGAGGGTGTGAAATAAAACTGGTGATCAATGATACTTCCACCTTGATCAGATCATGCTGAGCCTATGTCTTTATTCTGGATTGTAGACAATGTGTTATGAATGCAGAACACAAGCTAAATACAATTCTATTGCATCCTTCTATGGATTTTGTAATATATCGGTTTCCAGTCAGGCTGGTTTTTGCATCTTTGAAGAGTCAGAAGAATCACATTGACTGTGTTTACATGTGAAGAATATTGCCATTTCAATATTTTAAAATCTACATTTGTTTACACTGTTAAAAGTGCAGCAACATTTGTTTACACACTGTTATACGTGAAGCAATACAATTGTAGTAGATGTTCTGATATGATTATGAAAAGCACTAACACACATTTCTAAAAATTGTTGGTAGGTTTTGTAAATTATAAAGCAGTAGTTGTTAAAAAATAACAAACATACATTGTTTTGCACATCAAAACAGTGATGAACCTTACAGCTTTAGTACACTCTTAGAACACGTGCGCTATTAAGTGGAACTGACTGAGCTGGTTAAAGTTAATTGAATTGAAGTAGAATTGGTTGGCAGATGACACCTGGTTTGATATTCAGTGTATACATTTCCAATCTCCTACATCAAAATATTTGTGGGGCCAGTGTATATTCATTTCTCATCTACACACTAAAATGTTGGTATTGCATGGGTTAACAGCCAGTGGTTAAGACTATTAGCTTTTTAGCGATTGCTGTCTGCGTTTGCACTGGTTTTGTGACATCTATTAGTGCCATTTCACATAAAAATTAAGTAAACTATTGACTTTTCTCTGTGATAAGGGTTTGTAATGAAGGAATCATGAGGGTATATTGATCAGGATGTACTATGGTAATTAGACAATGTATTTTCCCAGCATTCACAACACCTTGCTGCAGGCAAAAAAAAAAACTGTCTTCTGTACAAACCAGTGTAAAGCTGATTAGATGACTAAGGAAGGACAAATGTACCTTACTTAATAATCTTATCTGTCTCTCATGAGCTATTCCAGTCCACTGTTTGACTTTAGGCTGTATCAGCAAAAAGAAATGACTTTATTTAAAAATGAACGCCATTTCTTAAAGGAATAGTTCTTCTAAATAATAATACAAATCTGCCAATATTCAAACACCCTCAGTTTTAGTTTCAGCTCTTATGCTTTCTCTTTGTGTAACACCAAAGTAGACGCACCATTTTTGAATCGGAGAGAATAACTGTAATCAGTCAATAAAGGCTTAATTGTTGGTTTATTCCTCATCACATTTTCATTCTTGGGTGAACTTTTCCTTTAATTTTTGACACTATTCCATTCAAAAACATAAATTTCATTCTCAGTGTTGTAGTGCTTTATATCACAGAGAAGACTGTCATAAAACCCCAAAACCATAAAGGAATCTGTGTCCAGAGGTCAAGTGTTCGTTCAGACCTCAGATGAGCATTCCTTTTGGATCAAGGTCAGATATGATATATTGTTTCCTGTCATTGCACATTTCTGCTTCTAGGAGAAAAAAAAACCCTTTTGTGCTAATTGGGTAGCCTTAGAATTCTGGTTAAAAATTGTTTTTAAAATGCCACAAACTGTCCACTTAGCATTTTATTTTGTGACACTTTCTAGCCTATTTATAATTTATGTCAAGAGAACATTTATCACAGGCGCCATGCCTTTTAAACACAACGCAAGGCATTCTCTAAATCCTAAACTCTCTATTCTATTATCATTTAGAAATGCGCACAGAAATATGGCTACTGGCCAAAGGCGGATTATCTGAATACCATTCAGCTGTATTCCAACAATTCTTTGACAAATTCTTAGTTTAAAAAACCACCTGAGGTTTTTCCCTACTCGGATACATTTTCACTTAATTATTAAAATTCTATGCTGGTAGGCAAAGCTCTCCTCCTTTAGAAATCCAAATCCCAGTTCTGTCAGGGAGTTATCCAATAAAACCCCAGCAGGCTATGCATGCACAGAATGAAAAAATGCACTTTTTTCCTCCCATAATTGCACTCTATGTTGAGTATACAGGATTGTTGCATTAAATAGATTTATCTGACTTTGTGGCACAATTTGTTTGCGTGTGCAAATGCTTTGAATATTTGCGCATATGTGACATGCTGGTAGAGCTTGGTTTTTCATTAAGAATAATCTCACTGTAATCTTGACTCCAATATGTTAGGGAAATATGTGGGCTGTATGTGGACATGCTGAGTTCCCATTTGTGTACTGGTTTGTTGTTTTTTTTTCATGGACTATGTGTTTGAAGATAGCAGATGTCTGCTAATTATGTATTCCTAATGCTATTTTAATCGCCTAACCTCAAATAAATAAAAAAAAAATCTGTTTGGGAATCAAACAAATGGATAAACTGTACTACTCTAGAATTTGATATCTATTTACATGTTTTTGGCTGTAGATTTGGCTTTAATGCTAATTGTTTTTCTATATATATATTTTTTTCTTTATATATATATATATATATATATATATATATATATATATATATATATATATATATATATATATAATATATATATATATATATATGTACATATGTACATATGTACATATATATATATATATATATATATAATATATATATATATATATATATATATATATAGAGTTGGCAGATAATGAAATAGCCACACACGACTCCACCGTCCACCTATAAAAATATAAACAGTTTATTAAAATATATATTTTACCTGAACTTAATTAAACTTTAATTAAATTCTAAACTAGTAATTTATGGGTTCTGCTGTTTCTGTTAATTGCAAGCAGTTATCTGAAGGTTTACGTTTAACTAACAATTATTTTAACTTTGGTTTTATAGTACAGTTTAAACTAGTAATGTGTGGCAAAATCTTACTGTTTTGAAAAGACCATTGTGTCTTTTCAACATTGATTTAAGGCTCCCATTAAAGAGGTGAACCACAGGGAGTAGTTAGGGCATGCTGTCAGGTGCAGATATGTAAGCTTCCAGGAGTAGATGGAATTAAAAAAATTCTGAGATTATTAAAGCAAGAAAAGACAATTAATTTAAAGGGGTGGTACAGACCTGTCCAGAACAAATAATTTAGGTCAAGCTTTTCTCTGATGGATGGAATCACACACAGTTATTAAAATTTCTGATTGTGTGCAATATTTTATAGGAGGCCAGTGACAGTTATGCAAAAGAGAAATGCAATTAATGCACAGTGTAGTCTGAGCTGCAGGCGATATTATGGAGTTATTAAAATTAGTTAAATTAATAACCAGAAGTGTCATCCCTCCAGTTTCATGTTTTCCTTCCAGAGTTACACTGGAACCAACTTACCAACCACTGATAAAGCTGAGGAAATACCAAGGGCAGCTGACAGTATTAATGTTCTGGACCATATGTTCATTTAATTGGCTCCTACAATTGAATATTAGTGCATTATAACTTTGCAGAGGTGGAAAAAATATGAACATTAATAAACGAACGTTACAGTAATTTCAGCTTGTCTATTGACATGCACCTTGAGTATGCACTTTAATAATTACATGGGCATTATAGGGTCCTTGTTATGGAAGCATTTCATTGTACTAACAAATGATTAAATGCGCTGTCACATCAAATAACACACCAATTAATGTATATTAATAATGTAAAACCTAGATTAAACTGTCAGGTGAACATATTCATTACGCTGGGAGGTTATAAATCATACAGCATTGTTTGCAAACAGTCTACAACTCTGTTGATATACAGACAAGCTTACCGAAAATGTGTCACATGCTCGAATGCTGATTGCTGATTGGTGCGCACCACATTGACAACCAGCGGTGACGTAAGTAAGTGAAGACTCAAACCCGTGGCGTTAACTTTGACTGCAGTGAAGTCTTCGCTGCGGGATCGCTTTGCTCTCGTTAATGCAAAATTGTCGTGATCTGGAAAAAAATAAACATTTGAGAGACGCACATAAAAGCATTGTACAATAAAGCTAGTCAGCTGAAGGCTAAACCGTCCAAAATAACGCACAAGATCCGTGTCAGCAGAAGTGTTCGACATAAAGCAGCACAACCATTACTAAACGTGTCGCATTTATGGTCACAGTTGCAGTCAAACCGCTGTATGTTTGGTTGAAACTTGTAAAATAGGTTGATATCTTTTAATACTGATGATTAATAATGAGGTGCACATGCTGACAGTTGTATTCTGTACCTGTCATTTAAACAGAATCATCCATTTATATCCACTTGTTTATTCTTCTCTCCTATTCACAGCTCAGAACTGCAGTCACACGCTACACAGTCCAAATGGGACGATAGAAAGCCCTGGATACCCGTATGGATATCCCAACTATGCCAACTGCACATGGGTGATTGTGGCACAGGAACACAACCGGATACAGTTGGTATTTCAAGGCTTTGCCTTAGAGGAGGACTTTGACATCCTTTCGGTCTATGATGGACAGCCAAGTCCTGGAAACCTACGAACACGGTAAATGCATTCAAAGTTATAAGTGTAAAAGCTAAACAAAATCATTGAAAAACTTGGAATTGCTTGCTAACAGTATTTAGTACAGATGCAGACTTTAAAATAGAAATGGTAGCTTTTTATTTACTGTTTAGAAGCATAAACTGTGAAAGCCTTTTACTTAGTTTTGGAAAACCTTGTTTGAAGGGAGTTAAAAAAATGTACAATTTTATTGTGGGTCTGCGTCTAATGTTCTGCAAATTGAAACCCATGAGTTGATTCTGTGCTTTTGATTTTAGCACCAACGTGAGCCTGAGTTTTTCCCTTGTATACTTTTATATATATATAAAATTAGATGAAAATAAAAGAATTTAGACTCTTGGGACTGAAGGATATCCTGTTGGGGAGTGTGCTTGGGGTCTTGGCCTGTTTTCCATTCCAAAGCTGCCATTTTAAAAAGCGTGCATTCGTAGATCCCTGCGTTGATACATTTTCCCAATGAAATAAGTTTGATAGAAAGCATTAAAAACTCTGAGAGTCTGTGTGTTGTGTGTCCTCACCTTTTTCTGTTTCCTTTTTATTATTTAATAACGTGCACAAGGGCACTTTCATTATTTCTTTAATTTATTTCTTTTCTGCGTTTGATTCAATGACAGCCTTTCCTATAGCACTGCATTACCATGGTGATCTTTAAATTTTAACCTTGCTCAGAAAGCTAGTTTTCTGCTAGTACAATATTAGTGTCAGCTGAACTAGTGTCCTGGAGGACTCCAAGAGATATTGAGAAAATAGCCTAATATTTTATGATACAACTTTAATTTGAAAATCTGTATTCTGTGTCCTGGGTCCACGTGGAACTGTCACATTTTCTGTCACATTTTATGTCACTGTATTTTTTGTGCTTCATGGTTATCAGAAGAAATCAAGCCAACGAACCGTCAAATATAAATTAGCAGCACATATTACTACGTGAAGACAATGGACATGTAAAAGAGCTTTAGTATGCTGTATGGTTGAGTGAATGTCTATCTGTGATCATTAAAGATCGCTCAGATGGTCTGTTGCAAATGAAACATACCATTCTGCCCATGTGCTAATTGAGCTAATGACACATTTAATTCTTCATTCTCAGATGAGATACCATTGGGTGACCCAGTCGTTTCATTACCTCCGCCTACAAATGACTTTTCAAGAATCAAATCTTTTTTCTCTGAAATAGCTTCAGTTAGTCATTGCGGTTCATTGCCACGTTGCCCATACTCAGTTAGCTGCCTTAGCTCTATTTTTTATTAAAGGATTTATCAAAATACATTGTGTAACTCATCTTATTTACATTTTCATATAATTTATTTGAAGTCTTTGCTCAATATGCAGAACGTCATATTATTCCTCTTAATTTCTGTTGAATCAATTCTTGGCTAAATTGTAATCACTGTGGAGAGGTTTAGTTTGCGAGCTGAAGTGCTGCTTTATCCACCCAATTAGGAAATTATTCATTTGGATTTTAAGCAGTTTGCATGTTGTGGTGGGTGGATTTGATTCCGATCAACAGAATATGTGATATATATATGTGACAGCATGTGATATATTCCCTGTGATGTTTCAAGTGATCTGTTTTGAATCTTGGTACTCTGTATTTTAAACCTCACTGTATTCACTGATATTTCTTCAACAATAGATCACTATTATACAAGTCACTGCTTCATGCTTGTATAAGTACCCTGCTCAGAATTTTTCGAACTTCTCAATGTCATGTTACTTGCCTTTTTAAAACACTGTGTACAATATTAGATATCATCTATGGAAACGTGTGACATTCTTGACACGCTGGTTAAAATTCCAGTATCTGTGACTCTGATTGGGGCTATGCAGCTGTGGGTATTGTGGAAGCATCTTTGGGGCATGTATTTATATTATATTATATATATGTTGGTGATGCTATATATACACGCACACACACGCAAACACACACACACACACACACACACATACACAGGCACTGGGTTGAGAACACATAAGCTTCCATGTCGGACTATGTGGCACAGTATGCCATACATTTAGCAAAGACCTTCATATAACTCCCTCTATCGCAGTGGTGCTTAATTCTGCTCCTGGAGATCTACTTACCTGCAGAGTTGCTTGGAAGTCATATTTACACTGTGTACTCATGTAATTGTGCTTGGAAGAGAATGGATGCATTGGGCAATTTCTTTTCCCTTCTGTTTTTTTCCTAGATAGCGGAATGCTTCTCGCACTGCTGCAACAAAATGAAGAGTAAATATTTGCTGTGTAATTGCTTCACTGTATGTAAAGTATTTTATCTCTTCTGTGCTGCCACAGGGAATTATGGGAAATGTAGTTTACCTGCACACGAATCCTCATAAACCAGCTAGGAAAATCCACTGGTAATTACTTCATTGTGGTGGCAATCATGTGCACTCATCTAGTAAATATTATATTATTCCAACATGATTTGAAAGCTGCAATAAATCCAACTTTTCTTTAATACACCTGCTTGCTATTTTTAAATCAGCTGATAGACCAATAATAAACACCTGAACAAGTGCATAGAATTAAAACCGAACTGTGCAATATTGAGCCCCTCTGAGTACATTTACTCTCCATATGAGACGGGGGTCTCAGACTAATGAACTTTTGCTTGGTTGAATCAGTTTATCATCTGCATTAAGGTCATGGACAGCTTCTGCTAATGGTTCACTCTGTGCACTGCTTAATTCTTTACTCTGAAATGTATATCTACTCTTGCTTGTCCTTGGTGACCCACTAACTGACAGATTCTTTGGAATAGGAAGACCCTGAGCATGCTCTTGGTTGTAAAAAAAAAAGGCCTATTTGTCAAAGCAGTCACAGGGGTCTATAATACTTACAAAAAGTTACCATTTAGCATTTTACTATTTCCATTAAGCACTCTGCAAAAAAACGTGACCTGATATCTATGCTCATAGGAACCGCAAATGTTTTTGAGCCAATCACCTGCAGCCATTTATGCCATGTGACTGATCACTATGTCATGACAAATTTTATTAGCTGATGGCACTTACAGAGTCCCAAACCCCTCATTTGCAATTACCTTAAATTGTGATATAAAAGACAGATGATAAGTTCAGTCCATGTAAACGGCCCTTTAAAAGAAAACTGAAAATTTAAATATTAGCCACACAGGCATATGTGTGTGTGTGTGTGTGTGTTCTTGCACACAGTTCATCTTCTTTTAAACATCCATCAGTGGTAAAAGATAGTGTGGCATCACCAGCCAGCACATGCTGACTAAACCAAGCTAAACAGCCAAACATTAACCTAACCTACAAGCCTATTAAGATTAAGTTTGCCTAAATGTAAAAATACTTTACTTCCTTTCCCCTTCCTGTTTAAGAGTTCTTGCAGTAGGGATGTGTGGATCTTATCCTGTCAGGTTCATAGTGGTGGCCACTTTAATTGCTGTTATTTATGTTTAACTCCAGGGCTGTGCTTCCTCTTGATATATGGGTGGCTCTTCGGACAGCTTTCATGAAAGAGCAAGCTTCCGACCAATACCCTCCAATCCTATTAAATCAGACGCCGTCATCCTTCTCTTCCTGTACTGAGCCTGGTCCAAAACTGGTTCTGGCAGCATTTGCTGTGGCTCTAATGTAGTGCATGTAAGAAGTGAACTGAGCTTTGATATGCTTTTTGGACCCACTTTATATCAAAAGAAATAACTAAAAGTTTGTCTTGCTGCTTTTTAATAGATTCTCTGAATTTGTGATCTAATTTGGGGTGCTGTCTACAATGTTCATTGTCAGTAACTGTTGCTTGCCAGATTCAATTTCATATAAAAAAGAAACAGTTTTCAAACAATTAACTTGAAATGTGGAATTGAAATTGAAACCCTCTTCATTGAAATGTTCCATTGTGTAACGTTTAAAACAAAAGTTGAAGAGGCTGGATTTATGTGCATATGTTGTTAATGAATCCAAACATTAACATAATCCTTAGCGTGACAAGAACAAGGCATGCAAAAACACATGGACACCTGGGCACAATCAGGGTGGGGTAACAAGAACAGAACTACAATATCCAAGAACAAGGACTACAAAACAACTTTAAAATAAAAGACATGACAACAATATGTAAGACCTTGACATGACTTTTTTGTCTTATGTGACATTCTCCAGTGTTTGGAATGATATTCACGCAGTAAGGACAGTCATTTGTGACTTAAAGTTTAGCTTTGGTAGAGCTCTGCTGCTCATAAGTAAAAGTCATTTGCTTGCTGTACGTGGACTTTGTATTTTCCTGTAACACACTGTGGGAGCTAATTTCATATGTACCCTGTAAAAGTATTAAAAGGTCAGACACGGACATTTGTGCTTAAGATGAAAAGAAGTCAGTAGGAACCTTCCTCTCTACTGTTTTTAATTAAGTTTTCTTAATTTTGGCACTTCACTGTGTCAGTGAAACAAGATACAACAATGCAGGTGAGCGATGTGCTATAAAAATGCAATTTGCGTGCCATGATAAAACACAAATTATGTTATAAGTGAAGTGTGAGATTGAGTTAAAAAGATGCACTTTTAAAGTAAATTACTTACTAAAAATCACAGATGTTCTGCTGCGCTTTGTTATGGCGGGTAAATTATGATACATTTTTTCCCTGATTTAACTGGATGTTTTGGGGGAGTCATGCTATAATTGATTATTCATAATCTGCTAGAACAGTGTGTGCTGTGTTTGAAGTGAAGCTGCATTATTTGCTGTCGGTGCAGTCTATGAAGTGTATAAACTCTAGTCTCTGCCGTCCTGCATGTGAAGTTCAGACGATATGAGCAATGAAATTAAGTTCAAATTTGTGTTTGTCGGCATTACCAGTAAGTTGAGCAGTAAATAGAGAATCACGCTGCAACATTTCAAAGTCTGTTTAACAGAAATGTTGTTAACGTTCGAAATGACTTGCTCCTTTTTTAGCATTGTTTACATTTCAAGAGCGTTTGCCTGCTTATGTTTGCATGTTTCTTTAAAGCTGATAATTGCTTAGCAAAACCATGTTAACATGCAAACATGTTGGTTTGTTTAAATGAACGACTACACAGCAATATTCAGTCCCGTGTTTATTTACGTGCTGTGATATGATACAGATGACTGAGTGACTCAGTTATTGATTTTGTATATTCTGTCAATTAATCTCAAAAACGTTGCACTTGTCTGCTATTTAACCTTAAACCATATTCAAAGTTTAAGATCATAAATCATTTGATTGGGTCATTCTTAATAGCATAGCATATCATATCATGCACATCAAATGTGGTAACAGTCAAGTTTTTTTGTGCCACTATGGAAATGTGCCAAGACTGTGTTTATTTGAATAAAGAGGACACGAGGGACAGCAAAGGAGAAAAAGAATCTATTTGGTAGAAACTATTGGGATTTCATTGACTTGCTTCCGTATATCATTTCTTCCTCGATATCCTACATTTCCCCCATACAGTGATTTATTTCCCACTAGCCTCAGGTACTTGATGGAAATCTCGGCACTTACTGTTGCCTGTAATATTGGCAGAGCCATAAATGGAAGAAACATTACTTTTCTTTCTTTTTGTCCAATGTACAGTTCAGTACACGGTACTTCCAGCCAGAAGCAGCGTTATCATATGGAAAGGGAAGAGGTCTTGTATACAGTTAAAATGCCAGCTAGCTGACTGATGGGGAAAAATTTGTACTGTTTTTCTCATTCCTATAGCTGATCATGAAATGAATATCGGAGAGTTTTGGAATGATATTGTGGTAGCGGTTGTAATACGCAAATGTTGACATGGGTGTATGGGTGCGAGGCAGCATCAATTAACTTACAAAGATGAACATGACCTCTTCTCGACACCTCATACGTGGGAGATTTCTAAAGGGGCTCGATTATTCCTTTCAATCAGCTGTAAGAGATAATGCCAAACTATATGTCAGAGTCTGGGTGACATTTACATGCGGCTTATGATCAGCTGAGGCATATTGTTGTCTTCATTTAATATTTTTCCATTGGTTCCTCTAATATACAAACCCAATCCATTTCTCTCATCACACCACATTTCAAAGTGTGAAATACATTAGCAAATTATGCTCACACCTCCTGAAAAGTGACAAGCAGTTCTCAAGAGAAAAAGTGATGATGAGACTAATTGATTCAGTTTCTCTATAATGAGACGCCTGTAGATAATGCTGGCATATGATTGATCGTTGAAGGAGATTTGGAAACAATATGTCACGATGGGAGAGAATGTTTACCATAAGGTTCTTCTGTCAAATGTTACCTTTTGACGGTTATTGTCCTTGAATAATGCTGGGTTGTTCTGTATTCTGCTCAGCATGCAGGTGCGAGAGAACAGGAAAATGTTTTTTTTTTGAAGAGATAGGAGCCTAATGCTAAGTGACTTTCCCAAAAACTTTCGAAGGCAAGGTTAATTAATAAGTCAAGGGAGTGTGTATTCTGGTGTAATTGGTAAAACAATGTTAAAGCCATTAAAATGAAGGACCATCCAAAATTTATAAAGCTTTGTTCAGACAGGCAGCAAAAATCAGACTAATTCATTTAGTTTTAGTTTGAACCGCATGCTGACACAAAATCTGAGGTTTGCCTACCTGGTCCAAACCACATCCATATGTGGTTTAAAATTGAATTTTTGTGAGTGCTTCTTGGTCTGAATCATGTCAGGATGGCGTTCAAATAGATTTGAACCTCATTTCCTCATTCGGGTCTTGACACGTATGTAAAGTAATACAAACTGAACAGTATTGTCTGGAGCACCATATTTCTCATATTCACACTTGCACTGATATAGCTACTGATGTAATGTAACACATTAACTACACTGTACACAAAAATCAAGATTTTGGCATTGTAATGATGAGTCAGATTGGATTTCAAAGTCAAATGGGATTTGTGTTTAGTGTGAACAAAGCCTGATAAACCATCTGACTCTTCAACAAACAACACAAACTTTTACAAATTATTTAAATGTAAAATAGACCAGGGTCAAAAGTTTATTGGGAGGCATAAATCAAAGAGGGGTAGAATTGCCTAATTAAGCAACAGACAGAGTAGTGAAGAGCAGTGAAGAGAAAGAAACTGAAATTTCCAGGTAATGAAGGGACACGATAACAAACGTGATCCATCTCTCCAGCCACTGGTTGAGGTAATGAATAATGCTTTACCATTAAGGATGGTATCGATGCTTGCTAAACATCTCATATCCTCATTTACCTTAAGTATCCATTTTTCCTGCTTAATGTTCTGTACTGTTTTGTTTCTGTAGCACAAAGCGAATGCTTGATGTCGATAAGCAGATACAGTGAAGCAGATGGAGATGAGCAGTGGGGGAGGGAGCTAATACGTGACTTCAGCAAGCTTGTTAAGAGCTGGGGGGAAGTGGCTTCAATTAACTTCTTTAATTAAAGTACTTGTCGTATTGCAGTGGTGAGTGGTGAAGGTGCCTGGCACCCCTGGAGAATACAAGTGTGGATCCGCCAAGGTCCTTCTGATGAAGAAATCACTTGAATGCCCTCTCTGTATAGTGTTGAAGTCCCAAACTGGTTGTTTTCCACCTGTTTCTATGAACAGCCAAAAGTAGTGTGTCACAGTTAAGTGAAGGAAGCAGAGCGTGAACGTGAGATTGAGAAAGTACCTCAGCAACGGTCATTGTGCTCCCAATGTCCTTTGCTTTTAATCAAATCAAACCTGGTTTGAGAGTTTATTAGAATTTAGACACAGTGCTTAGGAAGAGTGAGAGAGATACAGGACAATAAAATCACCTCATGTACAAATAATGCATTTCCAGCCGCGGCCTCTGAGGTTGAATGCCTTTTTGAAAGAGCTGGGAGAGGGCTGAAGCCTCATTCTTAACTCATGCTTTGGCAATGAAGATAACGCTTAAATAATTACTCTGTGAGTCTGCAGTGATCAAAGACAGTGAGACTATGAGGACACGTAGGAAAGGAAGAAAGGAAACTCAGGAAAGAACTAGAAAGGAAATATAGAGGAAATGAAATGGGCAAATGTTTCTGGGAATAAAGAGAAATGGGAGAAGTCTTTTTCCTTCCTCCATCTGGATCTCGATATCTAATTAAAAATTTAATTACAAAAAGTTGGCTGGAGTATGGATTCATGCAAGATGCTCTGATTATTGATACAGGCATGATACAATGATGGATGCATTTTGATTGATTTATTATCCAACATTTCGTTCTTTCATATTTATTTTAACAAAAATTGTTTCGTTAGAGACCTTTTGGCAACAGATACACTAAAATCTACAACTGTGTTGAGGGTTTATTTATTGTCTGAGTATATTATTTAATTACTTTAGAGCTAGTACTGTATGATGCTGGGTATGTTGTGTAAATTATTGTGTGCTGTGTGTTTTTATGCTTATTAAAATACAATGTTGCTGCAACATATAATAGTTTGAAACACTATTTACAGTATGTGACATGCAAATCTGTCATTTATGGTTGTTAGGACATAACTAGTTTTTGCAAGTCTATGTTGGCCATTACCTGGTCCATCTCTGACCAGCAAACAAATGGGCTACTAACTGGTGATGCCAGCTGAAGGTGGTCAAGCTGTTTTGTCATTGTGAACCAAGAGCCGTGTTTACTTGAGGGCATTTACAGACGCTATGACAATTACATATCTGAGCAGTGTGTGAGGCCTGTGTGATAGATGTGAGGTGTTGGCTCATGTGCTAATAGGTGTTGTTTTCTCAACTTGCTACCCAACCTCAGTCAAAGACTGTGCTATGTACCATGCATAAAACTCAAACTGTCACACAGATTAAAGGAGACTTTTGTGGGTTAAAAAGTCTGAGCCCAACCTCAGTTCGTTTTTGTCTTGATGGGTTTTCTGTGTATTTCGTGTGTGCTTCGGATGTGTTTCAGAGACCTATCAGGGAAAAGCATAAAGTACACAGAGTGTCGTAGTGCACTTGACGAATGTTAGAGAGACCATAAAAACATGGGCTGATGCAGATTGTGGTTATTTTGGTCAGAAGGGTTATCAGGTGCAGTGTTGTGTATATGTATGTAGAGTGATGGGGTTGTTTGGGGGAGTGCAGATGGTCATTAGCTGCAGTGTTAAAACTCTACAGCCTTTAGGACCATTTATCCTCCATTATGAGGTTTGCCACTATGCTCACTTATCGATAACTCATCCTTCTCTTCCTCTTTTATTTCAGGGCTTTTTATGGCCCTAAAATTCCTCTGCTTGATCAGCACAGTATTATATCACTGCTTCTTCATGCTAAATAATTTAGCCTGCGCTACTTTTCTCTTCTTGCTCAACCTCACACCCCTTCAGTGTCTGCGCCTCTTTGTATTATTCTCTATCTCTCTCTGTCTCCCTCTCAACCCCCCTCCCTCTCTCGTCCACCCGCCAACATGGTGGCTCGTTACTTACACTGGCTTTTTTGTGATATCTGCACCAATGTATGTTCATGGCAGCTGAGCTTATCATTTTGTATTCTCGTGATCCATATTTTTAATGGTTTGCCATGCATTCAGATGTCTAAATTGAACTAACATTTGAAAGGCAGGCAGCTGGGACGTCACATCAAAAACTTCCATCTGAGCCAAGAACAAATGACTCGGCACAGTAGTTGAAAAGGTTGGCTAAGCAGAAATAACAACTTAATTGTTTGAGAGAAAAGATATGGCTGTACATTGAAATTAGATAAGGAACTCTTCGTTCACTTGATGTCATAGTGCAGTGGAGATAAGAGAGAGGCACATGAAGTCAGTTGAGTCTGGTACTTCCTGTTTATTAAGCATAGAGCTGGTACACTGGGTCAAAACTGACCTTTATGTAATATTGTCCTTGCCATTGTAAGTGTTATGCATCGGCAATAGGCCTCTGCTTGTAGATGCTGTAATTATGCTGTTTTTGATTTAGATTTTCATTTAAATGTATTTCTTAATGATTTAAATACTATAAATACTATTATAAATACTTAATTAAGATTTGATCTTAATTACATAATTAAGATAAAATTTGATGCCCTAACTGATTCCTTCCACAGTGTTTGAAACAAGTAGACACTACTAGGACTGGATTGTTTGTGTTGACATGATCTGAACCAAACCAAACAGCCTAATGAGCTATTGCCATGGAAATAATGTCTGAATTAAAGACTTTACGTAGCATAAAGCTACTAGATATTCTTCAATATTAATGCTATGAGATTAGAGAGTTTTTATGATATTCATTGTTTTCCTTTTTTTGATGACAGGAGTGAGAAAAGGGGATGAAACATGACCCATGATAAACAGCTCCTATGTCCTACGCATGTGTACAGCCCACTGCTGCACAGTTCTGAATGGTCCAGGTGTTTAAACCAAGCTTATATATAATAATATATAATAATATATAATACATATATATATATATACCAGTAACAAGGTCAAAGGGAGGTCCTCCCCAGTTTCGGTATCTGCCTCAAAAGCCTACTAACACAGTTCCTTGCAGATGCCTGTAGCAGATGGCTTGGCCTTCAGTTGATGTGTTTGAATGCCTTCCACCTTGTACATACTCTTAAGTCAGATATATTGCAGTAATCCAGTCTCAAGCGCAAAACCACTCATCCACCCCATTACAGCCATGATAGACTTGTGCTACCCACCCATCATGGCAGCAGAGCAAAAATAGCTCCAGTAGATAAAGGCTGGCTGAGATGATGTTTGAGTGGAAATGTGTGTGGGTAGGTGGAATGGAGCAGCATGTGTTTATAAAGGTTGAGAATGATGGCAGGTGAGGATAATCGGGCAGCTTTTACTCTGGACATTAGCCACTCAGGGGTGCTCCAGCAGGTGCGTAACTGCTGCAGCTCAGGGCGAGTCGAGTCCTTGAAGACAAGAGAATTACGGCAGTGAGTGTGTTAAACATTATTAACATTATCAATCCAGTTCACCTAATGTCCCTCACTGCAGGCCTACAGGTGGACTTTGTGAATGAGGAGCTCTCTGTTTCTTGCTTTCTCTACATCTTTCGTACAGACACTACTTAGCACTGAGGATGGGTATTGTAAGAATTTCTTCAGTTCTGGTTCCAAATCAGATTCCTTTAACAAATCTGTTTTCTTATTGGGTTTATTAGTTATTATTATAGTACTTTATTTTAGTACTGTCTGATCATTTAGCGTGGGGGTTAGTATGAAGTTGGTTTCATAGTAAACCAATGTTACATGTTTAGAATAAGAACCAGTTCTCGATTCCCATCACAGTGTTCCAAGGAACCCAATTATTCATGAACATCTTAGATACCTTTTAGATGAGCTTGCAGAAATCTAACTTCCCCCACCCCTCAAAGTAACCAGCTGTCAATTCATGCGCTTCAGATCCCAGTTACCCCAGAATGTCATGGCATTGATAGATGCATGCACACATAACATATTCCTTGCTCACCCTTGCTCTTTCTCTATAATTTATTCCCTAATGTTTTCTCTTTGCTTGCCTGTCAGAATCCTGCCACTGCATCCCTTCCATCTCTACAGGGTGTCCTTTTTCCTGTTGGAATTTGGCTGCCTCAGCAATTGCCGCCTTCACCCTTTGAATGAGATTAGGGAGGTCAGACCTGCTTTAGTTTGATGCTATTAATATGTTAAAGCAAGCAAGTGACCTTCGTTTAATTTACATTGTTTGTTTCTTCCTCTTGTTAACAAATGGCTGTTGCAATATACTACATGGCTGAAAGTACTGTGTGCGGGCCGCCTCTTATAATTAATGGGCTTGTGTAGGCCCACTCATTTCAGTGAATACAAATCATAACACTACAGCATGCAGTGACATTTGGGAATGTCCTTCCTTTGTGCAAAATGAGGTCCATAAGTTTTAGTGAGTATGGTGTGGAGGAATTTGACTGACCTGTACATACCCAAGCTAGAACTCTATTGAACACCTTTGGAATTAAAAGGGATCTGGCATACAGTAAGCATTCCATCTTCCAATATCAGTGCCTGACCGCTAATGCTTGTGCAGCCATGCTGCAACATCTAATGGAAAGCAGCAACAGGAAGACCAACCACCGGTTTTGATGTTCAGTGAACATTAGTGGGTATTTTGTTCGGCAATCAGTATTATGTTCGTGTTGTTTTGGCATATATTTGGTGATATAGCATTGTTCATGAATTCAATGCTAAGTGCTAAATTTAATGCTAAAAAACGCTACAATCAGAAGACGCAACAGCCACCTGTTTTGTGTGAATGCGAGAAATAAAGGAAGTATTAAGTTATTTTTGTTATCTCTAGCTGGACTATATGCAATTCACATTGGCGTGCTTGCCTTCTCTTTCCCTGGAACATGCTGTGCTGATATCAGCTTCCATGGCTTTTTGGAACAAGGCCATGCATGAAATACAGATGGTGCCAACCATGCTAATGCAGGCAGTTTAGTGTCAACCCTAGTAATAGTTTGGTGTCTGAGAACTCTGGTGTGGGACAAAGAGCACTGGTAGGTCTCTGATGTGTGGTGACAGTGGTTGGACGCCGAGGTTCATTATTCATGGACTGACACTCCATTTAATCACATTTTATTATGAAGCCGAGCTGGACTCCGTAAATCAGCCGCAGCATGAAGCTACTGAAGGGTGGAGGAAGGCGGGGAGGGAAGTTTACGGGTGGCTTTAATCAGGGAATTTATCCAGTGACACTAGCCTTATAACACACACACACACACACGTTATACCCTCATATTCAGTGTGCAGATGAGTGGGGTAAGCTGTTACTGTTGTTTTCTAGGCAAGGAGAAATGAGAGAGTGGATTATTACCACAAATTGTTTCAGGATTGTAAATAAACCAGGGCTATTGGCCAATCAGCATGAAGGACTACAAATATAGTTTCCTAAAGTATCTGTATTTTTAATAGTATTTTTTTTATTTGGAGGAAATTATTATACTTTAATTTGAGTTACTGACATCTAACACTTTACCCCATGGCCACTATTTTGGGAAATGTTTTGCAACATTTCTTTTGGGGAAATGCAGGTGTTTCATACATTGTCAATTCAAAGACCTGAGTAAAGCCGCTTTAACATGAAATTCAGCTTACCCACTGTACCTCATATAAAATCACAACTTTGTTATCAGCAGACAGCATGTAAATACAAACTCTATGCACACAAACAGACACATCCAAGTGCACACACATGCAATCTGTATTTTCTCCTCCTTCAGTGATCCCTGCACACCAACACCTGTTCTGCTTCTCCAGTTTGGGTATTTTTCTGTCCCCTCTTCCTTCTCCAATATCCCTGTTCCCTTCCCAGAGGAGAACCTGGGATAATTGGAGGGGGAAATCTGGACTGGATGCTGCACTACTCATCCATGTGGAAAGGGTTTTAATAGAGCCTTCCTCTAGCCTGAGCACACCCCATAGCTTCCTGTCTAGACCAACCTCAATCAGGCTTTAGTTCATTGGTTGTGGTACCACTCAAATCCTGGTTTCTAACCTCTTAGCCTAGAGGTGATCTTCACTGATGATCCTCCATTTATTGTCAGAAATGGGAGAAAATCTTGGTTTTGTCATTTTGAAAATGTTTTGACAGTGTTAGTTCTGTTCTGCGCATCTTTAAGAAAACATTGTATTTTGTATGTGATTTATGTACAAACCACATTTTTATGTTTCAAAGCTGCGTGCCTTTCGCAAAAAAACATTAGGGTCTATAAAGCTCCAGATAGATGCTGATATTAGAGGACAATCAAAGTTTTAAAAATGAAAATTAGACAGATTTTTACATAAGTCACGATTAATACACACATCATGATTTTGATGTGGCATATTTATTTATTAAAGTTTTTATATAGCAGTTAAAGACTTATGATATGATATGATATATAGCACAGCGGAATGATTTACTTTTATAGTTTGCTTCTAAATAATAACGTTATAAAAATGTCTGCTGAGTGCTGTTCTAACATCAACAGGAAACATGGAATCTCTGCAAAGTATAGCAGATGAACAAGTGCTAAAAATTACATTTTACAAAAGAAAACATACGTCAGACAGACTTCTTGGTGACGCATGGCCGCTGTCAGGGGCGCGTTTGATATTTTAACAATTTTTGCCTCCTCAGAGATGAGTCATAACTCGGTTTGAAGGTAGCGTTCTTAAACATTTTCTGTTTAGATATGATTTTACAGAGAGATATTTTTTTTGTAGTCATTTAAAACACCAGTTCATCCCCTCTGAGTCATCTGCCGCCTGTCTAGATTTCTGCTCAATTAGTTTATTATCTCTAACAAAGATATGTAAAATGACCCTGATCCCTGCCACTGGCTGCTCTGTGTGTCGGGGCTGCGCTGATCGTGATTATATGACAGTTTTGGGATCTGACTTAGAAGTCAAAACTGATGTGAGGCCTGGAACATGAGCGCTCAGAGCGATGCCTGTAGCTAAAGCTGCATCACAGTTTAACATTCTGCTCTGCTGACACCCTGGAGGACTATATGGGTCATAGTGGTGCTGTGGGAAAACGCCAGCTCACATGCACAGTTGTCAGACACATCTGGCAGCTGGTGGCTCCGTTTTGGTCTAATCAACTCAATAAAAAATGCCCTTAGGATACATTTTCACACTACAGATCACAGCACTGTACTTCAGTTATTAGCGCCTTGTCAAAACAATATATATTACCTTAATATCTGTTATGAATATTGTTTCTGGCTGTAATAATGTGCTGTGTTGTGCTTTAATAATGTGCTTTAACCAATGTATAAAAAATAGTTTATTAAAAACTAAAATTAAAAACTAAAATGAATTTGTCATTATTTACTTGCCCTCATTTGCTCAACAACAGTCAAGAAAATGACAGTTTACAGTGGCCATTGCTGTCAAACTCCAAAATAAATGACTGTAAAAATAGCTGGTATAACTAATTTGTCGTTTATGCATGGAAACACACATTTCAGTGAGGTTTCTGTTCAAACTGCCAAATGCAGTTTATAGCTTATGGTCTGACTATCTGTAACCTTTGACCTGTGAAATATGGGCTCTTAAATGCTCTATTGATTTTGATTTTGAAAGGTCTGTAAAGGGTTTATTTGCTACCGTTTTGAATGAATTGAACATCAACCATAAGGACTCTGGTTGCCGATATTGTTTAGAATTTTCACACATCACCTGTGATGTCCTAGTTAGCTTTTATACCACAATAAACTGCTTTAACAGCATTTTATTTTCTGTTAAAGCTTGAAATTGCGACGGTCTGTTTAGCACAGTCTATTTAACACTCAAGCGTTTGCAGCTGGCAAGCCACAGCGTGGAGTTGATATAACAACATAAGCTTTGTCCCTTTCTCGCATTTTAGGTTGACAGGGTTTCAACTTCCTGCTCCTATTGTCAGCACAGGACCAAGACTCACACTGTGGCTGCTGTCAGACTACGCCGTAAGCGGCCAGGGCTTCAAAGCTGTGTACGAAGGTAAGAATCATGTTTTAATCTTGTTTCATTTTCTTAATCTTTCCTTCATATCTTTTACGTCTAGGAACATGTTCAATCCCTCATTCTTTGGCCAAACTCTGTGGTTAAGTAAAATGGATGCTTACACTTGCATGTGTCACAGTAGACATTTATCTGATTTTATAGGCTAATTGTTTTAATATGCATGGGCAGTTTAAAGGCAGAGAATCCATTTGGTTTTTTAAGCCATGCTGGCTTCTCATATTTCTTTTGATGTGAGAGCTTTATGACCCAGAAAGCAGCAATATTAAGGAGAACGACTCTCCGCTAATTACATTAATTATCTAATTTGGGATTAGGGAATGATGGCAGGTGAATCAAGGTCTTTGGCAACTCGAGTTCAGCTAGATCCGCACAGAGCTGATGGACAATGAATCCTAAATGGAGCTCATGAGTTTGCTATATGAGCATGCATTTAAAGTATGGTTTATATTTTCGCATTGTTTCTTTGTGGTTTTTGTACCATTTGTCTGAACTTATGTACTTGATGTGGTTGAAAAGTGATTAAACAGTTCTAATAGATAGAAAGATGTCTGGTTTTGCTTTGATGCATATACTAATTCAGTCTGGCACCATAATTGTGTTTCACTGCCTGTCACATGACCTTCTCCTGGGCTGTTGACACACTGTACAGGAGCAGAATTAGAGAGTGATGTGCTAAATACATGCCTCTGGCCTGACTTTCAGGAAAGACAGCAGCATAATGAAAAGCCCACAGCTCTTATCAATAGCCCACGGCTTTAGACTCGTTGGTTTTAGTGATTTCCTTTGTGTGTGTCCTTCACAGCCGAGCTTATGGGGTACATCAGCACATCCAATTAACAGTTTATTGTCCTTTTCTTAATGACAACTCTGTCCTGAATGTGATTACAATGTAAAGCTGTGTCACTAAAGCACTTTTAAAAAGTAAACTGGGGTTGTGTCTGTTAAGCTAGTTCTGATTATCACGTGTTGCTGTTGCAGTGGCTGTGGCTTAGTGGTTAGCACATGTGCTCTGACATATAAACCCATGTTGAGAAGAAAGAGACTGTTGAGTGGGAGGAAACACAGAAATTGAGATGGAAATTGGTTGTCTGGGACATTAGTCAAATTCACAGGTTAGCGGCCATTATACAAAAACATTTTGATGCAACTGAACTGTCATAATCAAGTACCGTATGAAAATTAACCATTATTTTATTGTAGTAGAAGTGCAGTGATTTTTTTGGCAGATTGATTACTATTTGTATAACCACAGTTTTACTACAAATAAACTGGTTTAATTATGGATAGCAAAACCATGGGCTTAATTATAGTAACCATGCTGTTTTGGTTTCATTTGTAGTAAAATTGTGGTTAATTTTTGTTAGGTGTATTTCAGAGGGCCGTGTAATATTTTACCCTTTTGTTACATGCCCCATCTAACATGTGCAGTCCTAATTAATTTTGCGTGGTCTGTAAGTTATTGCAAAGATAATCTTGATGTCTCTGTGCTTTAGTTTTCACCAGTCTGTGTGAGATTTTCTTCCCATAAAAAAAAGGAAAAGAAAACTAATTTGAGCATTGCTTTCTGAAGAGGGCGGAGCTGAGGGGGAGGATAATGGTTATAATGAGGGCTCTGCATCTTCATTCTGCATCTGGTTTCTTCCTTTCATCTGCTGGGAAAAGAAAGCCCCCCGGCATGATGGTGAAACATTAGGGGCATTATGAGCACTGCTATCAATTAGCACTCTCAATCAGGCCCCACTGCAACTGCCACTCTCTGTTAGAGGAGCCACCGGTTTCACATGCCCTGCACTGTCTTCTCTAGCTCTGGTGGGATCCCATCTTGAGCTAAAGGAAGAGCAATCTAGCACTGTAATGAAAGTGTGTAAGACAGGGAGACACAGTCTCCCTCGCGGCTAGCTGAATAGATGACACCAAATGAGTGAAAATCAGAATAGCATTAAAACCACTTTTGATTTAATACTTGGGCTAGTGATGATATGAAGATATAAGTTGTTTTTGGTAATAGTCATTAAATAGCAATGAACTCCAGAAGATTTATAAGAGTTTTTTTGACAGGACTTTCTACTCTTGGTTTGGACTGGGCGATACAGCTAAATAATGGTTTGTATAGCTGGTAATCTAAAATGAACATATTTATCTACATTGCTCAGTACTAACTCATTACTACATTGCTCAGTTCCTCCCATTGTCATATACACTACATGCCTAACCCAACCCCTAACCACCCACTTTTGAAGTTCACACCTCGTTTTGTAGAGTTCTGGTCCACAGTTAAATCTACTTGGCTCTGTCAGCATTATTGCTACTAAAGTTTAAGTCTGAAATGCTGTTATATTTGAGAGTAAAATCTGTCATAACATTATCATACATGCAACCCACAAGTCAAGGTGCTCCAAAAATGCATTAAAATCATTGTTTATTTTTACATTGTTGCTTAATTTCATCCCGCTAATAATATCACCACGAGAATTTCACTTAGATCCGAATATCTCATCTCAGCATGGGTTTGATTGTGTCTCAATTGTACTATTATGTTTTTATGCATTTTTAATATTAAGATTTATATGCCTTGCAGACTTAATAGACTTCCAGGAATAGAAACAGTCTGTTTTAATCCGAATAAATGGAACAATATATAAATGAACAAAGGAAAAATAATGTTGCGATAAGTGCAGACATGAAGGATTAGTGCGAAACATTCCACTGGTCTGTTCTTGTTGATTCTAAAAAAGTACAACGGGGCCGTTTGCAGCTTTAGTTCTTTTACTTATGAGTCTATCACAAACCAATGATTCAAGTGACCTTTGAATAATTATGGGGGTTTGCATGAGATTTGTAGATTAAACAGCAAAGCATTTTGTCAGCTTTAATCAGCATTGCCGCTAACATAGACTATTTAATCGGCACTGAGGTTTACAATGACCATTATTACAGTTTTCTTGGGAATAAAGCTGACTGTTAAGTTTGCGAAGGTAAGCAGTGTTTTGTGTTGAGAGCGGTATTTTGGGGGGGATAGGGTACAGTGTTCTAGGTTGCCTCGGCTCTTGGGTCACAGCCAAGCAACTCTGCGTAATTTAATGTTTTGCCAGATGCAGTGCTAATTAATAGCATTATTGTGAAAGTCACTGTGAATGGAGCACTTAACTAAAACGCATGGCTGTGATGAATGCACTCACTGGTGTGTCCGGCCCAGAGCTGCAGAAGGAACAGGGTTCCTGCAAACATGCACGTACAAACACATTTCACAGTGATATACGCTCAACACCTGCGCACAGATGCGCACATATATGCCAGCACTGACGACACTCACACAAACACACACATGCTTCATTTCTCATTGAGCTCCATATCTGATCATAATTCAAGCAGGATTTTTCCTCACCTTCCTGACAGGATGGAGATCATATCCACCATGGGAGAGTTTAACAGAGGCTTTCATGAAAGAGCCGTTTCAGCAGTCTTCCGAACACACACACATATGCGTCTCTGCAGGCAGGAGTGGACTTGTTAAAGAGACCCTCTGCTTTTCTAATCGATATTTCCGCTGAATCAGAGAGAGTGTGGCCGTGCCCTCTGTGAGAGAAAGCTGCTCCTTGTTGTCCTCTAAAAGCACACATGTAGCACTGCTGTAACGCTCTTAAGTGGATTGCTGAGAGCCGTGAGATTAAAGTTTGCCGGGGTTGATGGGAATTCAAGATTTCTGATCCATATCAAGTAATCACCTAAAAATGTTCTCTTTCTTGACTGAAATCCTGCAGTTTGGTAATGCAAGGGCTTTTCATACTTAAAATTCTGAACTCAGGGTAAGCTTTAGCCTGGGTTATCTTGTTTCATGTTTCACATTGTTTATACTTAACACTGGGTTAATAGTTTATCCTGGATATTTTATAATTTCCCTCTGGAAACTTTGGGTTAACATTCTCCTTTGCATATTTATGAGATCAGTAACATTGATTGGGCGAAAAACGTTCCTATTTGCATAGTAATGAGGTCAAGAACATTATCGAACTTAACTCACGTCTGGCAAGTCCATTCTGACTGATCTGAGTCAGCTTAAACATGCAAATATCAATTAAAATTGTGCTAACCCCCCTTTCAAAATTACAAATGTAAAATGTTGCTTTGCTTGGGATTAAGCAGGGTTTAAAATGAAAATAACTGGGGATTTAGTGCAGTGTGAAAAGCCCTGTAAGTGTCTAGGTGTCAAGTGGTTAATGCACATGCTCCTATGCTCTGACAAGTTATGCCTTGGTGCTCATTTGGATGATGTGAGTTTGAGTCCAGCTTTTTTCTGATCCCACTCCTACCTTTTCCCCATCATTTTCTGTCTTCTGTTTTTCTGTTTCCATCAAAAAGTGTCAAAACTATAATGAAAAAGTTACTTCTTGTTTTTAGACAGTGACCTATCCTGGACCGATGAGTGGGCTCACGATGATGATGTTCATGGGTGTAGGCGTGATGCTGAGACATCCTGATGTCACTGTCAGTGTTTACAGCACGTTTGCCCTGTGCTTAGTACCCCACAATGGTTCTCATAAGAGAGACACAATTAAGCTCTCTTCAGCTCAAACAAATGGCTTTGAAAACAGATCTGCAAGCACTCAGGGACTATGTCATGCTGTTGTTGCAGAGCCAGTCGTTACAACCTTTACCCCAGTAATCTATGAGCAGATGTCATTTTGAAGAGGCCAGCGAACCGTTCGTACTGGAACGGAGGCTGATTCTCAACCCATTCCTCATCCTCATTTTCCATCATCTGCTCAGCTGATTCATGTCCTTTCAGTCCCGTTTATATTTTTGTTTATTTTCGTTCAGACGCTTTGTTCTGCATGACTGACAGCAAGATAACCACAAATAGCTTTACACTTGGTTAATTTTAAATCTCTTGTATAATAAAACTAAATGCAATGCACCCCTCAAAATTATGTGGGACTTGAGATGGATTTTACTGTTGTTGCATAAATGCATCACCCATCACAGTGGCAGTTTGGAGAGCATGGCTCTGTTGTTGTTATTGGCTGGTGTTACTAATATGTATCCCCAGAGGGTCTTATAGAAACATGCTGTCCGCTTCCTGCTAAACTCAAGGTGATTGACAGGGAACATCGGTTTTCTGATGTAACACATTTAAAAGGACAATGATCTCGTTTTGGAGGTAGAAATGACAGCTGTGCACTGCGAACAATAAAAAAACAATCCTGTTAAATTTATAGCAAAACAGGTTGAGTTGCCAAAAATTTACCAGAAAACTAAAATTTCACAATGTTTTAGGCATTATAGGGTGGTATTTTTGTGCCTGTATAATTTATAGTTCACAACTGTATCATTATATAATATAGCAACCTAGTGGAGCTTATTAGATCTGTTTTTAATAATGATAATTATTATAATAATACTAGTGCTGAAGTTGAATGCAAGCATTCTTTTCCCTTCAAATTAGCACATTGTAGACATGTACTTAACACAAACATGCATATACATCTGCAGGCATATTATATTCCCCAACTGCCATTGCTGAAACTAAATATATAAAATATATCAAATAATCAAATTTGAACTATTGAAACATTGATCAATATTGAATGTTGTGAGAAGGTGAGTTTTATTTTTCCCATTTCTTTCCATCTCTTATATCAGTTGTTCTCATTTCTTCCCTCTGTGAAGAATGTGATGAGAGTATTATGTGTTTACTTCATGACAATTTAACGCATGGTTTGCGATTGCCCGGCGAATTCAATTATCAGCCTCTCTTTAATTGTAGTATTTAGCACTTTGCCAAAAGGAAAATGTGTGTCTAGTAAATACAGGACGTTCAGCAGACCACACAGTATGGCAGATGTATGTTTGTTGCCGTGACCGTTAATTGATTTTTCAGTTTTTTTGTGGAATTATAGTATATGCTACACTATGCATCCTACAGAAAATGCAGATGTTTCTGTAGCCTGGATGCATTTCCTCTAATGTTGCTGTAATCTTTGAGTTTTTAAAGAGCAAAACAGAATTAGAACTTCAGTGGAGGTGTTTATTAGGAGTATCTGTGAGGAGACCCCAGAGATGCATTAGTCTCAGATCTGTGTAATGGCTTCTCTTTTGGGTAAGAGCACCTGTAACTATTATGATGGCCAGTGATGAGTTCTGTATCTTTTGAAGAGCACAGCGCTCTGATATCAAAAGTGCAAAAATGCCTGCACCCAAATAAACAAAGCACATAATGACCTGGTCCACATTTTGGCTCTTTACTGTTAGTCCCCATGGCAACACTTTGAAATATCTGAATGCTCGGATCTTCCATCTCTCTCTATTTTGGTGTAATTTCCTGTTCAAAACTGATGTAAACAATTTTTATTCTTCCTCCCATGTAAAACTTTTATTATAATTATTATTATTTCTATTATTATGGTCAAAATTATATAGCAGTGTTGCCTAAATGGCTTATTAAAGAAATATCTAAAACAGATGCTATAGATCTGTTTATTACAGTACAGTATGCTTTTAATTTCGGACCCACTTATAGATGGGAGAGTTACGGACATCACAGGCTAAGTCCCCTCACTTTTAACTGAGGTGTATGAGTTTGAATGAGAGATCAAAAGCCAGTGAAGCATAAGAGGGGCTGTAATTGAAAAATGAAACACACCCTTTTAAATGAAAGTGCTTGCCAAATGAAACCATAAAGACAACCTTAGGAATGCTTTGGATGCTTTCCCAGTCTCTAAATGTTGCCTTGCCAACTACTAAGATTCTGTTTGGCATTGGAGGTGTGTCTGCCTGTGTATTGTGTGTGTGTCAGAAAATCAGAAAAGAAAGAAAAATGTGTTCTTCACAGCAAGCTTTTGGGAGTTGTAAATAAAGCTATTTACACAGAGGTCTGAAGGCCATGCATAGAACAGGGTTAGATTTGCATAAATAGACTTTAAAATCAGTTAGATTGTATTTGAAACAGGCAATTATTAGGACACCTTTGTGGTGAAGGAGTCCTCGCTCAGACAGCAGAAATAGATAACTTGTTACATAAATGGAATAAGAAGCAAGCTTTTCAGTATTTTTTTTTTCAATTTTCAAGCTCATGGTCAGTTACTGTGATGTGTAATGTAATGCTATTTACATAATACAATAAAACAAAATATCTGTATATTTTTCTCATCGTTATATTAAAACAATAGCTGTTATAGTGGTGATAGGTTTGGTTTGATTACACTGTAGCTTAAGTCTGATGGCGTAAAATCTAATTGAATTAAACACAATATGGTGTTACATTCTTAAATTTTCAGCATAGTGCAATATAGAAGTGTAATTTAATATAAATGCCAAATGTTTATTACGTATAATAACAAATTTAACATGCATCAGTTATCATACAAATATACAACTATAGTAACTTACTGTTCAGTTGTCCACACAGTACCACACCATTTCACATAAAAGTATATTATATCATATAACAGTAAATTATGTAATTCTGTTATTTCTCCCCACTAAAGCTGCTTTACAGATAATCATATTATTGCCTCTTTATACAAGTTTTATTGTTTCTCCTGTGGACTGAAACAGGCCCACTTGTTTTATTAAATGTGACAAGTTGCTATGGGCACCAGCTGATCTGATGGTTGTATTATTAAAATGCACACACTTAGAACATGCAAGCAAACGAATGCACTGCGTGTGTGGGGCAGCGTGACATTATCCATATGAATAGGAGGCTGAGGAGGTAGAGACAACATGGAGTTAATGCTGTGGGCTTTTGCTGCCTTCATCTCACCATCTGTGAATGGCTTTCATTTATTATCCAGCACTGGCCCAGAATCTGTCTGTCACTCTCATAACATTTCACCTGTTGAATGGTGTCTATGGTTACACTGCTCACTTCAGTATCACTTCTGTCTACTATTTCAGCTTAATAACCAAATAAAGAGGTGGCTAAAATTTTAATTAATTAGGCAATTGTAAAAAACAACAATTTGTTTACCTGCTCTGTCTGTCTCTCTCTCTCTCTCTCTCTCTCTCTCTGTCTGTCTGTCTGGTTACAGACTGGAGATCAGTTTGTGTTTAAACGTGGCAGATTGTCATGTGAGCTATAAATTAGGTGCCATAGATTGAAGGCCGCTACTGTTGCCTGACCCAGATCTTCATGCAGAGATGAGGGATGGCATTGTTCTCAGCAGCAGGCAGCCAGTGCCACTGCCCACCTGCTCCCATCCTGGGAGTCTTTTGGGTGTGTTTGCAGTATAAACTGGCCTAATGGAGTGTGGCAGTGCAGAAGCCTGCTGAGAACTGAGATGAGGCCTGTGGCAAGATAGAGACATTAAGGGTCACAGGAAGTGCCTGGTACAGGCCTCACCCCTGCTGAGGTGCCATATTAAAGCCCTGTCCTGCAAATATGATCTGGAGTGAAAATGACACATTAGAAACAAGCCAGAGTTTATTTTTATATGTCATACCTTAAGCCAGTGGTTCTTGATTCACGGATCCCTAAAATAGGTCTCTGGTCTGTTTTGATAGAGGATGAATACATATTTTAATATATTTTCCTAATTTTGTATGATAAGATATGTTTTGGGTCACTTCTTCATGTCTAGTGTAAAATTTAGGATGACACAGAAGCATTTGAGAACCATTGGTATAAGCAACAGCTAAATTTGGTCACAATACTTACGATTTATTTAAATTGCTAGCATGTGAGCTGTTTCACAGGGTTGCGTATGGAAGTGTAATTTCATTGTGTCCCTCAAACCTCTCACTTATGGCATATCTGGTATATCTTTTTGTGCTTTTAATGGAATATTTTATCATAAGCTAAATAAAGTGAGTAATTTGGTTTTATTGCTATGCAAATGGCTGTATCTACTTGGCTATCAGTCTCTCTCAGTGGGAGAAGAACATGCCTTTCTCAGGTCCTGCATACCAAAACAACTTTAACTTTGTTTCTACTGTATTTCCAGTCACGTCTGAGGTAAAAGAATAAATAAATAAATACAATTTAAAAACCACTAAGGAATGATACTGACTAAAACAAATTAGTGCAGTCTTTCAGTGAAACCTATAGAATCTTTAGGTAGACATTATTCTGCAGCCCCACTGAAACTGACTAGGGTGTAGCCTGCATGCTGCCTGAATGAGAGACCTTCCAGGGGAAAGGAAGGTTGCTGCTCAGAGGCCAATAGGGGGCGCTCACCCTGCAGTCTGTGATGGGTCTTTATGCCCCAGCATAGTTAATGGGAGTTGCACTACACTGTTAAAAAAATAAGGACTCTGAGGGCTGGAACGTGCTGGATAAATATAAGGAACCCTATTTTTGCAAACATTTTGTGACACTATGACACTGCTAATAGGTACTGTACTGTACCTGTACAAGTACTGTAGATACTTTCAATACGCTTTCCATCAAAATATTTTACCAGTTCAGTTAGGGTGGTCTTGTTGATGAACTAATTATACCATCACATGGAAGCTCTGGGAAAGCTTCCAGTGTCCACAGACGTTCTTGCATGGCTGACTTAACAGTTGTTTAGAGCTCACAGTCTTTGTGCGGTGGAACTCAGGTTGTAAGCACCAGCTGAAGCCATATATACACGTGTCACTTCTTCTCGTTATTAGTTCCGTATTTATTCCCTAGTTTGAAGACATTGTTTTTCCTTGATGAATAAAAAACACTGGAGTGCCTGCATGTTTTATGTTTGTGTCCTATAATGGCTCTCCCTTTATGCAAAACATTGAATAATGTTATGTATATTGTGTATGCTCGTGTAAATGTTTAGGTTTACTGGCTTAACTGTGAAACTTCTGCACATCATTACTAAATCCCTGACAGGATGTGGCTGTGTAAACCTGCATTGTTGTGGCTATGCTTCTGATACCCAGAGTCGTATTGTAATCAATATTCTTAACATGTCTGGGACAAAGTTTACATTAATATTAACCATTGGTGGGCAATTTATAGCTAACACAGGCACAAGCAGTCATTTCTAAGCTTTGTAATTGCTCAAAAGGAAAAAAAGTGGTGCACTCACTCACTGTTTAGCTCTTTAAGAAGCCTAGGGCTGTCACAGAGACAGGTGCGATTTCTCTGGACACCTATGTTAATAATATCTGTCAGATATCAGTCAAACAGTATTCCAAAACAAAACAAGCTTCCAGGACCTTTAAATCTGCATCCAAGATTAAGTTGCCAATATTATTTTATGAAATATCTTAGACAATGTGTTTGCCATAAAGTTTATCATAAAGTTCTTGCTTGTCTTTTTCAAATTTAAGACACTGTCAAACCCAAATTCATGTCAGCCTTAAACGTGACTGAATAGAAGGTCAATGGATTTCTCTGCTATTAATTTGAAAGCTGTGTCATCTTTAATCATTTGCTAACGCTCATAATTAAAGTGTGCTGCAAGTTTAGCTGTAAGCACTCTGCTTTATTAATGACTGTTCATTAGATGTGGCTCAAAAAGCAATACTAATAGGAACGCAAGAGTCCTCTTTTACAGAGGCTTATATTTACACTGAAGTGTTTTTGAAGAGGCCAAATGCAAATGCAGGATCTATTTAATTGTTTTCCCAAAAGTCACAGTTCCTGCAGATCTTGGCTTTCCAAGTGATGCTAAAAGTGTCTAATAGCTCATAGCAAAATATTTCTGACAGTTAATTACCTTATGCAACCCCCCATCCCCCCATTTGCCATCACAGCTTATCTAAAGAAAGAACTGCAGAGAATTGAGGCAGTTGCCATTTACCTTGTTATTTGTCATACATGCATCTTTTAAACACAGTGATGTGGTCCATTGCCACAGACATGTTTTTTTTTGTTTGAATGCATTGTTTTAATAAGGTTTACAATCTGGAATTAATAGCATCCTTCCGTTAAATGAATGATGACCATTAATTGTGATTCATTGTAATGCATGATCGTTTGACCCGAACTCTTAAAATAAAACATACAATTCTTCATACTAATCTGCATTATGACTATAAGTTGTACCCCTAGTGAGATCTTGAAATATACAGAGGCCTGGGATATAAATGCTTCTGTTTGGATCCTACAAAATGCACACACACCTTTATCTGCCTCGCATTAATATTTAGGCCAATTCTCTGCAGCCTTTTAAAAAGCATTTGCTAAGTGACTTAAGCTAAAAGCTCTTCTGACAGTTCTCATTTGCCTGCAGTTCTCCAACTGCCTTGTTTGCTGTTTTTTTCTTCTGCCCTTGCTTCTTTAGTTATTTGTTTTCAGGGTCAGTGGTTGGTAAAGAGAGTTTTTGTGTGTGTATAACAGTTAAGGAGAATTTAAATTTTGTTTTTGTCATTTTGGCTTATTTTAAAGTAGCAAGGGATTGTGGGATTGCACTACAGAGTTCTTAGAGTGACCTCAGAGGAAAGAAGACTAGCTGTTTGTGGGTGATGACGTAGATGGTGAGCATCCTAAGACGAATTTATTGTAGCTTGTGTTGTGTTTTAGATTCTGGTGTTGTGGTGTCCACCAGGGTACTTAACTAGGTTAATTAGTAAGACTCCATTGGTTAAACAGCTTCATCAGAAAAACTATGCTGTGAACACAGAATGAGCGGCATTAAACAGCATAGGCCATCCTGGAGCAACATAGAAATGATGGTCTTAGCTATTCTTTTCAGCAAGGGAAATATAGAGGGAATATGCGCTTGGCAAGTAGACAGAGAAAGAAGAATGACTTCAGAGTAATAGCAGCCGTATTGTGCATTCACAAACATGCCTGCATGAGTTCTTCACATTGGGTCGTGTGTATGCGTGTCATTACAGTGATGCAAACATTTAAAACAGAGAGCTGCTTGTGGCCAGATGTTTTCTTCATATTCAGAAAGGTCCCTAAAATAAAATAAATACTCGGGAGTTTACAAATATGGGCAGGTCACTGACACTGGGCATTTTGCATTTGTTTTATCAAAAAAATATTTTTTACAATTTTTAAACATTTTTTCTCTCCTTAATCTTAACCTGAAGTTAATCATCTTTCTTTTTAAAGAACACAACAACTTAATTTATGTAATACTGTAGGTAGACAGAGGCCGTCTGTATGTCTTCTTGTGGACTGGTATAGACTCTGAACAGATAAAACAGGCATTTCCTCTTCTGTTTTTTGTAAACAGTCTTTAAACCTAGCCCTACTGGCAAACCATTAATTTAAATTATGAGATCACCTAAAAATGTTTTAGGTCACCTAAAAATGTATGTACACATACCATATCAATGAGTTTCCAGTGGATATTAAACTCACGAGTACTTTGCACCTCATAGGTAGCTATTACAGGTGTTTTTGTTGAGCGGCTTGTCTTCCAATCGATAGTGCTCAGGGTCCTTCATAGTCTGGTTGAAGTGTAATTCTGTTGCATTTCAGTGAGCTGGGGGCCACATGTGTCTGTGAATCTGTTTTAAAGATTCTGTCTCTGGGGGAGTATGCTTAAAAATCGTACGCGCTGAATAGACCACAAGAAGTCATTCTGCAATACTTAAAGAGATACAGTATGACATCCTCCTTTGTGTTTTCTGAAGAGCATCGTTTCTGAACAGAACTCTGTCTCAATTACCCAAAAGAACCTTTAGTGAAAATTCAAGAGGCTACATCATGTGCTGGGAAATATGTTTTTTCTATACAGGCTTGAGGTCCAGCTGTTCAGCAAAACATGTTGTGTTTTGCGGATGCAATGGGATTCTGATGTGCTGGTGTCTTCACCAGGCTGTTTAACCAAAAATAATTTTGGTTAATCAGCTTTACCTGTGAAGTTCTTCTGGTGAACTGCATGATTTTTCTGGTCCGCCAGGTAGACTAGACCAGAATGAGCCAAAGATACAGCATTATAGACCTTCTTGATTTAAGCTAGTCTTTTCAGCAGAACATTGTAAGAGGAAAAAACAGTGTTTGTTTTTGCTGTGTAGTTAGGACACTGAATACACACATAGCACATAATGTCTTTGAATCGTGTATTTGACCTGAAATAGCTGTTTAACATTTATATTGCACCATTCAGAGTCTTGGTAATGGCTTCATAAGCTCTGTATGCACAGCAGTAATGCCACATGCTGCCATTTTCAGGCGCGGTAAATGAAATGGTGTTCTGTAAAATAAATGAGTTGTGTAAGCTCTCTGTATGCACAGCCAAACCCCATGTGTGCCATTGGTGGACCTGGCTGAATTAACAGTGTGTTGAATACGCTACTGCACAGATCTGATTGGCTGGATTGACAGTGTGTTGAATACTCTACTGCACAGATCTGATTGGTTGGATTGACAGTGTGATGAATATGATACAGCATAGAGCTGATTGGTTTGATTGACAGTGTGTTGGATATGCTGCTGCCTGGAGATGATTGGCTGGATTGACAGTGTGTTGAATACGCTACTGCACAGATCTGATTGGCTGGATTGACATTGTGTTGGATATGGTACAGCACAGAGCTGATTGGCTTGATATGCTGCTGCCTGGAGATGATTGGCTGGACTGACAGTGTGTTTTATATGCTACAACACGGAGCTGATTGGCTGGACTGAAAGTGGGTATGCTACTCCAGAGAGCTGATTTCTCTCACACTCTCATTAGCCCCAGTAATGGACTCCTGCCATTCTTTCCAGTCAACCCCAGGCAGGTCCACACTGTCAGCCCCAGATCAACTTGGCATTGTTTGCCAGTGTCTGTTTTGTTATTTGTCTTTTGTTTTTCTGCAAGTAAAAGCTAGTGATAAACAATCTGTCTTAGAATGGAGAACTCGTTGGGTCCCATTCAGAGGTACAGTACATGTTTGCTCTCTGCATCTCAAACAGTAGTCCTTCTCACTCAGATAGTGTTTTTTTGTCTCTTTACAGCTTTTTCTGTCCAGCTCTGTAACAAACAAACATACACACACACACATCGGGTGGTGTATAAGATGAGGGGTTGTGTTCTTATTAGCTGTGGCTATTTATCAGTCTTTCCTATCTCTGTAACACATATCAGGATTAGCTTTGCTGTACGCTGGCTTAGGCTCTCTCACCCGGCTCGCGTTTTGTCTTACCTCAGAATCGCTGTTTTGTGTGGATTAGGCTGCCGTTGTTTTTGGATTAGTCTGCTTTTGTGCAGTGGCTTGAGTAAGAGAATGGCAACATCCTGGTCCCGCGTGGAGTCTTGCAGAACAAAGGTTTCTGTGGGGTGCTGCATCGATGTACGTTTTGTAAATAAAACCCCAAATCTGAGCCTTGGGTATCTGGGCTGAGTACTCCTGAAGTGGAGGAATAGCTTACAAGAAACACTTTGGAGATGTCCTGTTGAATAAAATATGACATTTTGGTTCTATATCAGCTACTTGTTATAGGGAAAATAAAGCAATGTGGGTCATTCATTAAAATGGGTGATATTTAAAAAGTAATTTTAACTTCTACAATTGATGCCAACTTGGAAATTGCAACTTCACCTAAACGTTATTTTTCTGAAGTTTGAATTAAAAAAAAAAACTTTAAGCAACTTTTCAAACTGGATAAGGCATCGATTTTATAGAATGAGACATGTTACCATTGGACTGGTAGGCAGTGGTGTGTGGCTGAGGCTGGTTTAGGGGTACATCCTGCTGATCTGTACTGGCAAAGAACTTTAGATCCACAGAAGCTCATGTTGCAGAGGTCTCTGTGTGACGGGATTTACCTACTGCCATTTGCTCTCCGGGCTCAATCCCCCGTCTCGACCCACAACCTGCCTTCACCTGCCTTATTTATCCAGCAGGAAGCAGCCTCACCAAACATACACTGAACTTCTGTTGCCATGCTGTATGTTAAAAACCTCAGCTATGTTTAATTAGTCTGTAATACTGGACAATGATCAACATCACAGACTTGTTAAATGTGAGTAGCAATCTGCTTAATTCTGTTTCATTTCATTTTAAAAACCTTCCTGTTTATGTTGGCATGTGGATGGTTTATTTTCATTCTGTTTATTTATGTGATGCAATTCAGATATATGATTTATTGATTTCATGTATGTTCTGTTAATTAACTTAAGAAATCTTTCCCACTTGTCCACTAAGCCTTTGAGAAGCAGTTATTTTAAGATGTATATTATCTGCATGATTCCCAACTTCATTGCATATGCTTTATATATGACAAGGATGCAAATTAAATAAATGGGATGTAAACATGACTTATTGCACTGGATATACAGCAACCGATCCGATTAATAAACAGCATCAAATCAACATCATCCCTACCTGTGGAGAGGAAATGCATGTGTCCCACTGTGGGCCTGCGTCCTGCTGTTAAGCTGTCAGTCCTGACATTCTTTCATCCATTTTGGAGTATTCTGTCACCATTCCAGCTAATCGCTGAAACTCTCTGAGCAGCAGAGTGTGACCGCAGCACACTTCCGAAGTGAGCTCACACTCAGTAAACTGAAGTCAGTTATTTTCAATGAGATGTTATACAATGTTTGTGTATTTTCATAATGTATTTGACTAAAGTTTGTGTGTTTTCATAATGTATTTGACTAAATTTTGGCTAAATAAGTAGTACTATCAGCTCCATAAATAGGAATAAAAGTTCTGCCATTACTCACCCTCATGCTGACTTTGTTTTCTTTGGAGCACAAATGGACCCAAAATTGTCAACAAAGTTTGATTGGTTTTAGCTCCAGACCATTCTGATATTTAAACAATTTTGTTGTAAAATTATGCTGTCGGCCATGACATCTCATAAGGTCACTTGCATTGTTTGTCAACCAGCAGCACAAAGACTCAGCGGCATTCAGCGTTTTAATCACTGCCAGTGTGAACTCTACTTTGTCAAATTCACATCATGCTGGCTACATACACTGACTGACTTCTCTCTTAGGCATCTAATTAAGATCCATTTCTGCCTGTTTCCACTCATACCTGTTTCACAGCACTCAGCTCTGATCTGTGGTTGGAGTGTCAGGCTAACACAATAAGGTCTCAGAATATCACTGCTGTTGTGTGCATTACGCGAAACTGACGGTCGCAGGGTTAATTGTTATAAATATACCTTTGCTTTAATGCTGTTACCTTTGGAAAAATCTCTAGCATAATGGTACAATGCCATTCATCATCAGACCCAATCGATCTGCCTCATTTTCTCCCCAATTCTGTGTGCATAAGAACCAGTTTTGCAGACAGGAAAGAGCAGATTGTTAATCAAGACTGTTTAGGTCAAAGAACAAACGCAGGGTTCAGTGGATTGTCTTTTCGCATTTGAAATCACCTCAGTGGAACATTTCGGTCAATACAAGTTGTTCACAGGTACATTTGTGAATCACTTCCAAGTTACGGTATTTAAATTCAATATGTTAAATGTCACGTTAGTGCAGGGAGGTCTTTTTTAACCAGTGGAAAACTTGGAAATCTGAGATTAAGTGGGATGTCCTCTAAATGAGAAACATGACCAATAGAGCACTGAGGAGTGGTCTCTTAGGTCAGCGTTTGTCCTTATTTTAGAGTCTTTATTGATAATCAATTGTATTCCACTTCACTGTATACCAGCCAATGGATAGGCTTCTCTACTAACCCTGAATACAAATACACAGTGTTGGTCGTTGATTTAAGTAAGCTGCTTTAGGATTACACTGAATCATTATGGATAAAGCCACCCAATTAAACGTTCTTCATAGACACCCCTCTGTATGAGTCACGCTGGCTCCATGCTTTTAGCTGATTTGAATCTGCTTGAGAAGTTCTTTATATGAATTCAGTTTAATTTGGTTAAAGGTCCCTATTTTCATGAATACAATGTAAGAGGCGCTTTAAACTTGCTGTTTTCCCTTTCTTTATAAATTAGATGCTTTAGATTAGTAAACAATGCTTATTTTCATAAAAAACCTCTTGATGTATGTGGTCTTTCAGAAAATCTGAAGTGTTTATTATTTATTTTATTATGAACACTGAAACCTCTGTGAAGTTTCCAGCATTTTTGTTTGCAGGCTTTATACAGTATTTCATCACAGCATTTAGAACAATATGTGACGTAATCAGTTTTGTCTGTGGCACCTGTTTCATTACCATCACTGTTTGAGTTATCATACAATGTTAGCAGTATGTGTGAGCAGCTCAGATGATCTATACAGTGTCTGAGCTGATCTGTCAACGCAGCTGTTTAGGGAATGTTGTGAAAATTATCACAAGCTTTATTTATGAGTTCTGTGTGCTGCGCTTCCAGATGTTACATGATTTAGCACCAGATGTTTACCTGATCGTAAGCCACATATCTTGAAATGAAAGAAGACTTGCCTTGTGTTGTATCTGCAGTGTTGGTGAAGATGCTTTATAATTATCTACTTTTTTGTTAGTTACAATGTAGCTAACTACTTTAATGTTAACTATCAGAGGGTATTAATCAATTAATCAATAGAGTATTTTTCTAGCAGGATCTCAATTAGGGTGACAACATTAAACACTTCAACAGCTAAATTTATTGTACACTGAATACAGCCACAAAAACTAGCAACCCTTGCAAAAATCGAAACATATTGATAAATAGTAGCATTTAACGAAATATTTCACAAATACAAAAACACGCTTCAGCATAGCACTAATGAATCTTTGAAATGTTTTCTTAAGCAGTTCATTTATGTGAACCATTTTGAATGTAACGATTCACTAAAATAAATCAGACTTTATAATGGTTTCTGCAATATGAGTAAGATGACAGTTTAGAAGAACACATCTAGTTATTACCTCGGTTCACTCAGGTGTAAAGCTGCTCAGTACAGTGTGATAAAAAGGTGCAGTAGTGTTTTGTCATAAAACACTGTTATTCATTGGAGAAGTAGCTCGTTAAATCTGCAACATTGTGTACGGTACGCACTATATGTGCACATAATATGAATAACTGTGTAAAATATTCATACCACCACATATAATGGAAATAGTGACTCTTGCATTCAGTGATGTAATCTGTTAATATGCATGAGTGTCATTACTTAGACAGAGAGAGAGAGACTTTTATAACACATTTAGTGTTCTTTTTTTAATTAAAAATTTCTACTGAATAAAAATAATTTAATATTGTTTAAATTAAACTTCTATTTAATTTTAAATTGCCATTTTCATGGTAGCATTTTTTGCTAAGTTTAATAGAACACTTCCTAGTTTACCCCACACTTTTTATTTTATTTTGCACATCTAATATCTCATTGTGCACAGCTGTACTGCAAACTTTGTAGAAATACAAACTTTCCAATACACTAAAATTGAAATAAACGAGAAAGAGAGAATGTGAGAGAGGGAGGTAGAATTAAGCGCAAACAAGACACATTCTATGCTTATTTACAGAGTATGTCATTGGACAAAACATAACATAATATGTAGCATGTTTTTCATTGATTATTTTTTTCCTGAACCCCTTGTTAAACATTAATCATGGGATAGGGAATCCTGCAAGATTTCCACCCTCTGGCTTAATATCAGAGTTAGAGGAGTTAGAGGACAGAGGCAAATGTAGAGGTCACAGCGGGACACTGCTCATAGCAGGAAGCCTTCTACACATGTTCTCTTGTTTTCACTGTGGGCTAACACACTGAAAAAATGGAGAAAAAAAGAAAACCGCCTTCTGAAAATCACACATTTAACCAACCTGAGTTGATTTGCTAATCTTTGCTGGGTTAAGCTGATTTTCCAGACCAAGCTGTTCTTCAGCTGGTCTAGCTGGTTTACTAACCTGGCTAAGCTGATGTTCAGTGCTCAAAGCCCTCTAAAACCAGCAAACCAGACCAGCTAATATCAACAGGCCAGCTTTTAAGCCATTTTCACCAGAGATGTAACATACACTGTGAACAGTATGAACCTTTTCACTTGTAAGGCTGTAGATTTGTTGTTCGGTCCTAAGGTAGTGCATTATCCAGGTTTAGAAGGATCCTTAGAGTAAAAAAATAAAATTCTCAGAATCATCTCAGAATCATAAAAAAGTTTTTCCTTAACATTCCCTTTCAAAGAAATTCCATTACCTTGTTTGTCTCCTGTAAGGCCATGAGTTTCTCTCTCTGCATCTTTCTCTTTTTAAATGTCTAATACTCTATTCAGGACTCTATAACTTTCCTGGAACTACCTCTCCCATTTAACATTTGTCTCAGGCAGGCTGTCAGCTTTGTGCAATTTAGGACCTTCAACAGAGGCTCTGATCTGCTTCCTCGATCCCTATTAGACATGGATTGATTTCACAGGGATGTGCATGGAAATTTCCCAAATCGCAGAGTGGTTTCTTACAGGATGCAGGCACATACACACACTCACATGGACAGGGTTGTCTGGCTAACAATGTCTAGGGATTCTGCTAGCAGCAGCATTACAATTAAAACATGTTCCCATACACAAAGAGCTTTGATCTCATTTAAAGCTGGATTTAGTCCATTAATAGGATAGTTTAAAGTTATAAATAACATAAAGAACACATTAAGGGATATTAAAGTAGTTTACACAAAATTGAAAAAAAAGAGAAAATAATAAGAAATAATAAAAAAAACCCATTATTTTTTATGCTGTTGTAAACCCATAATAATGTATTTACAATGCTAGATAAATGATGACAGAATTTCCATTTTTCCATTCCATGTTTTTCCAATTGTTGCTTTAAAAATTACTAGGATAACATTCCATGTCTGTTGATTGGTTTATCCAAGCATATTTTGTTTGGCATACAACTGTGTAGTCCTTTGTCATTTGTTTAATGCAAGTCTACCATTCTTTGCCCTGACTGCTGAATGGCATAAGCAGCTTCATTACACACAGGGCTTTCAAAAAGTATGTCAGTCTGCTTCTAAATAGCTTTAAAGGCAGACAGTGGGGATTATTGTGTCTGTGGATGAGTGGTGTGAATCCGCCTGTGAGACCAGCAGTTCTTAGAAAGAGCACGGACTAATGGAGGTGTGAATGCTGCCGTGAGTGAACGTTGGCGTTGCGTGAGGAAACTTCCTCAGACGTGGGGGTCCCTCAAGTGTGAAAGTGAGACTGGATGCAAACACACACATATACTGACACAAGCGTCCCTTTCCTCCGCATTCAACAACGGCCCAGCGCACCAAGGTGGACCTAAGCCTGTTGCCGTGGCAACGTGATGAGCAATAGCAAAGATCTGACTCCTGAGAATGTTGCTATGGATAGCAAACACACATTATTTGCTCATTTGCTCTATTTATCACAGCATATCAGCTATTTAATTAGGTAATTCTGAATTAGTTAAACATCTGAGATCTGTTTTTTCCCCATCAAAGGTCCTTGCGCTCCATCCTGAGGGTGTATGTGTGAGGGTGTATAAAAAGCTTTTTGATAATGTGTCAGCCATGGCAGGCCCAGATGGTTTGAAGTTTTCTCAGCAGTCAAGCTCTTTAGATTGAGGGTGACAAGACGCCTACAGATCAAACCTATTGGCCCTCTGTGTGCTTGAGAAGCAAGTGTAAATGAACGAAAAGATGTGAATAAAAACTTGCTTGGCCTGGCAAGGTTTTTGTGGTGTTCGTGACCTTGATCAAAAAATAGAAAGAGAGGAGGAATATATCTAAAGACAGGTCTCACACACCCTCACACATTTAAATGATGTGTTTACCATGCACAGGGGAAAGAAACCATAGGTGAAATCTGTAAATATTTACTCTCTTCATGTTTGCCTACTGTTGAGTCGGGCTTGTAATCGGAAGGTTGCTGGTTCGATTCCAGTGCTGGCAGGTAGTAACTATAGTGCCCTTGAACAAGGCACCTAACTCCTCGGGCACAGCAGTGCTGCCCACTGCTCCGGGTGTGTGTGTTCACGACTTGCAGTATGTTCACTCCTCAACAGTGATGAGTTAAATGCAGAAGTCACATTTTAAGTATGAGTAACCATATCTGACAGATATGTCACTTTCATGTTCATTGTAAATAATAGCTTTCAGGAGCTGATGCCTTCATATAAATCCCATATTAACCCATATAGTCATATGGACGTGTAAAAATGAATAATGAGTTATAATGTTAAAGAATAGTATTCGCCTGGTCATGTGTACTTGAGCCCATAAAGAAGGCTCAAGTACTCTTACTTTGACATTAAACCACATATGTGTATTATACCTGATATCATTGAGAATTATCATTAATTTGAAAAGAAGTGGTTTCATGATGATTCACTTTGAAATTAATATCAATTGATACAGTGGGTGAAACACTGACTCAACAAGTAGCTTCCTCTCCCTTTAATAAGACAAGAGTTTTGACAGTAAGGAAGGCCTGACAGCACATTTATAAATCTAAAAGGGATGTTTAATAAAAGTTAAGTAACAATTATCATTGAATCTCAACATAAATGAGATATTAACCCGAAAGTCTTATGGGTCCCATCAAAACAAAAAGGCAATACTAAAAGTTTGATAGTAAGATTTTGTCACCTTTTGTGTGAACTGTCCCTTTAAGCATACTGTTTTACCTACTACCAGATCAAACCTTCTCAGCCTGGTTGGGAATCACTGCTCTTAAGACACTGGTTGGGAATCACTGCTCTTAAGACACTGGTTGGGAATCACTGCTCTTTAGACACTGGTTGGGAATCACTGCTCTTTAGACACTGGTTGGGAATCACTGCTCTTTAGACACTGGTTGGGAATCACTGCTTTTTAGACACTGGTTGGGAATCACTGCTCTTAAGACACTGGTTGGGAATCACTGCTCTTAAGACACTGGTTGGGAATCACTGCTTTGCGAGCAGACCCTCATCTGAGGCATTTTTTCCACATTTATTGTTACTTTTTTCCCTTCTTCCTCCTTCTACATGTTGTCCCAATGGATTACACATCTTAATGTTTGGGGTCTATCAGAGTGCTTATTAATGTTTTATGAGTTTTGGTTTGTTCATGTAGAATCCCTGCAGCACCAAACAAAAAACAACCTTGTGTGTACTCTCAAATGTTTTCATATAAAGGTAAAACTACATTTTAATGTACTTGTTCTACAACAATATTGCAATCATGATTGTACTGCCTTCTCGTGTGTGTGGGGGTTGAGGGGGTTATTATGAGTTGACCATACTAGCAGTTAATTGGCTGGAATCCTGCTGTTTGTGGCACACTTGGTTTAGCTTGAAGACAACAAATAAATAAATAAACAAATAAATAAATAATAGCACAGAATGTAGAAGCAAATCAGGTTCCTCTTGGCAGCTGTTTAGTCAATGAGCATATTATGTTACTGACCGTTCAGTGTGAGGCAGCACCTTCAACCCCCAGTGGCTTGGGTACATAAATTGTGCATTTATTAAACTGAACTCTACTTTACCTCCACGTCTGCTTTTCTGCTGACTCAAGGAATGAAGGAAATACATTGTGTGCACCCCTGAGATCAGCTGGATCCAGATAAAACATAACATGACTATGATCTTATGACTCAGGGTACTAAGGGAAGAGCGTCTTGAAGCTGATATTGTTAAATGTCATATAAATCCCTTTGGATCAAGTTTCCATACGATTTTCCATAGGAAAGAACCTCACAAACGAAGCCTCTTTAACATCTGAATTTTTTTCCCTAGACAGCAATATGATAAAATGGAGAGCATAAAAGGACTTTTTAAGGAAGTCTTCTGCATCTCAGCCTTTTCTCCTGAGGAAAATAAAAGAAAAAAATGAGACTAGCTTATAGAAGGTGATTTAATCTGTTATTGTTTGAAATGTTATGCCAGTTTCCCTAATATTGCAAATATGATTCTAATAGCTTGTAATGAGTGATTGTGTAAATTAGGCCTCCAGTGGGAAACGTTCCAAATGTCTTCTTACAAACAGAAAACACATGTAATGCTGTAGTGAGTTTCAGAGTATTAATTACGTTTTGGGATTGACCAAGCCTTACAGGAGAGAAAACGCAATCTGTCAATGAATAATTGCATTATAAACCAAAATAATCTGATCTCTGTAGGTTTATCCTTAAAAGAAGAGGTAAACTGTCTTTAAAAAGTTCCACTGTCTGGTTCCTTAGTTTTAATAGTACTTTTGCCCTGGGACATAAACAAAAATGCATGTTTATTCCTTTGTGTGTTTATTAGCATATCCTAATATTTAGTTTGATGATGTGCAATACCTGTTTTGCCAAACTGATTTACAGCCTGATTGGCTGTACAAGCTACAATAAAGCTGTAGTTATAAAACAGTAGTTCGTAACACTATGAGCTAGAATGAATTGGACTCCACACTATTGTAAAAGAGAGAAAAGACGGATTAGGAGAGCATGTTTGATCATTGCTCGCTCTGCTGTACCAGACTCAAAGCTGCATGTGCAACACAATGTGACTTTAAACAGTGCAGTGGGTTCATTGAAAAAAGTAGATTGTTACTGGAAAAGCTACACCATTATGAACACAGCTTGGCTACCGTCACAATACTGAAAAAATACAATTTAGTTACTCTGCACCAATAATCATCAGAGGTTTGAATTTATATTTGTTGCACTCAGCAGTTTACGTTCATGCATTTGGCAGATGCTTTCACCCAAAGCGACTTACAGTGCATTTAAAATGTATATTTTATACGTCATAAGTATCTGGGAATCAAACCCATGACCTTGGCATTGCCAGCACCATGCTCTACAAGAAAGCAAGTAAATCTACTGACTCCCTGAAAAGCCATTAAAGACTGGGGATAAATTAATGTTCCATAATAGTCCATTTGATTTCATGCACATTTAAGCAAGTCACCAACTCATAAGGTGCATGGATGCCATTATAATATATATTGGAATGCTGCAAACACTCATCAGTTATGTAGAAGGGAATTGTGGAATTTGCAAGAGATTGCATGTTTTGCCCGTGTGTAGAGAGGTGATGAGTGTTTACTGAGGTTGCCTGGTAATTTTGCATGCACAGAGGCATTGATTGAATCATTGCTCAGCAAAGCAGAAACTGCTTATTGAGCTAATGTGCTACTGTGTTGGGATCAATTTCGCGATGTGACTTTTAAAGTATAGACTATGGAGACGTGACGGGGGTGGTGCAAAAGCTTTCATATTTGTTTTTTATGTACATTTGCGTGTTGCTTTCATAACTTCACTTATACTGTACATGCTTGTTCAGCTAGGGCTGTCTGTAGAGAACTGTACTGTGTTATCTTTTGTGACTTTTTTTGTGTTTTTGCCATCACAAACCACGCCATTTCTGTGTGTTGCGCCCTTCATTGTTTTATGCGGGTATATTAATCAGTCCTCATCAGCATAAAATAAGTTTTGCACAATTTTGTTCAGACATATTGCACAATAAGATGTTTGTTTTATGAGTCTTGGACACATACTGTATGCCAACATAACACTCCATTTACAGGCATCTTGTGTGCTTCACTAATCTCAGCCTCAGACAGTAAGCCTGCACACTGTAGAACTATTTACTTTGAACAATCAAAACTGTGATTGGTTGCTTTACATGTTAGGCAGTCTGTCTTAGTGGGGGACCAAAAAGCTGCAAAGTGAACCAGACTTTATGCCAAATTCTGACTACATGAGGCTAGCGCATCAATGAAATTGATCAGAGAAGGGAAAAAAGAAAGTGTTAGATAAAGTAGGATCATATGCTTTTATTTACCAGAGGAAAGTAAAGGAAAAGCTTCTCATTTAATGTTCTCTTTTTTGTTGTTCCTCTCTAGTTTAGGGGAAAATGGAGGGGGGAAGGGGGGGCATGGATGCAAAGGTTACAGAGAAGAAGCATCTCTTGCCGTTTCAGCACTAGGGGTATAGTGACCCTTAAAATGTTTAAAGCAGTCAGACTGCAAGGGTGGCACAGTCAGGCACACTGAGTCCTGTGAGTTATAGACTGAAGATGACAAATGCACTGGGGCCATAAGGGAGAACAGGATATGAGAGAACATCCAGGGACTGTGCAGAATACTCAACATGCTGCAAGGCCACATCCAGGATTTTTATTTAAAATAGATGTGAACTGTCACAATACACAAGGTCATTTTGATTTATGTATGCAGAATCAGAAGAACAGTAAGAAGAGATAACTTGGTTTCTGCTGGTCAATCAAAGGGTGATTTTAGTTAGCCTTCTGGCTCAGACACAAAACTGTTGCTAAATGTGATTGTTACTTCACTTTTGAGTTCTTAATCCTGTTTTGTACACACAGAGTTTGGTCATTTACAATGGTGACAGCTGAATTCACTCCCAAGAAGTTCCAATGAAAGTCAGAAAATAATAAAAATGTATAATTAATTAATTGATTGATTATATAATTATTTGTTGACCATATTAAATTTCTGTTATTGAATTTCTTGAATTGTAATTAATTAATTGTCTCTTCATCCCAATTCAAATTCTAATTCAATGTTTTGTCGGGCGTGGCTAATTTATTTAAAGTCAAACTCATGAATTGAAATAAATCCAAGTTTTAAAATCTGTTTTTGCGCAACCCTGTGATTAAGGGACCGCTCAGCTCAATTCTCATTAAAATTTAACATTTCTTATTAATCTCAGTGATAATGAATATATATGTGTTTTACAAATGTCTCTTTCACACATTCTCTCACATGTGAAGTGATGAAACTGCTCTTCCAATCAATGCTGATGTAATCAGCAGTCAGCCAACCTGTCTCTCTCACTCACTGCCTCTCATTTAACCATACTGCCGAAACCAGAGAAACATTTCCCAGTGTAGTGTTTATCCCCTCTGTCATTGCCATAGGGAGAGCCTATCTTCCAGTATTAGTGCTTCAACGACTATCGCCTTCTGGCTAAGCTTGGGTGCCCACAAGCAAAATACCATTAGTATGGCGTTTCTGCCTAAAAAAAGGTATATTGAGTAAAACAACATGTACACCATCTGGCAGTACAGTAGAAGAGAGCTTGGATATAGATGTGCTTATGCTTCCTATTGGCTTGGTGTTGTTTATGTTATAACGTGTTTTCAGTGACATTAGGAGACACAAGGAGAACACAAATTGTATGAGAAGTATAACAACTGAATGTTCGGATGAGAACTTAAAGACCTGAGTAGTTTAGTTGCTTAAATGTTCTTTTCTTAATATAAAAAGGTGTCACAAAAACAGATTTTATCATGTTAGTTTAACAGGGATTCCCAAAAATCTCAATGGGTTTCTCACAAATATTGTATATAACAGTTGTATGGTTTAAAACATTTTCTTACTTTCTCTGTCTTTTTTTGTGCTGCAGGCCTACCAAGCTACACCTGTGGAAATCCAGGCCAGCTGCTAAATGGCATGCAGCAGGGCTCCACTTTTAACATCGGGGACAAGATCCGCTACAGCTGCAACCAGGGCTATATGTTGGAGGGCCACACGGTGCTGTCCTGCCTGGCCACATCCTCCGGCACAGCTGCTTGGGACTTCCCCCTGCCGTACTGCCGAGGTAAGCACAGGCTCTCGGGATTGATGCTCTGTGATTGGGCCCCATAATGAAGCTCCACAAAAGAGTCTCAGGGAAAAAGGTCACTTGGTGTCTTCATCAAAGATGACAGGTATCCCAGCGTTAAATAGCAGGTTGGCTGCACACTTCTATTTTGTCTGGATGAGACGCAGTAGAGAGCCTGGAGGTGATGCCTGTCGAGGTGTGAAAGCCATAGAGATGTGACGTGCTAGCATGCTAGCTGTTGCCTGAGGGGGAGGGATATCCAAATGCTTTCCGTCATAATACACTGAACGGGTGCTGACAGTTTGAGGCCAAATACTAACACAGTGTGAGAGCTGCATTGACATTACATGCGCTAACCCACAAGCCTATTCTTTTGTACACAAACACAGGCTCATAAAGCAATGGTACAGCATGCATTAGTGGTCAGTGGAGTTTATTCATAAGAGTCTTAGATACAGTGTATGTACACATTAGGTCTTGCAGATAATTGAACAATGAAAAGTACTTATAGAAAATAATGGGTATGTGTAAGCAGGGCACTGTAGCTGTGGTCCCGCAGATCGAGTGTGAGTGTGTTCTCATAGGCCAGTATGAACCGGGACCATCTGTGTCCAGGCTGGGGGACAGGAAGCCCACGTAAAGACACACATGCTCAAGCACGCAATGCCAGAAGAAGACCCCCTCCTGCCAATGCTGAAGCCTCACTCTCCTATACTGGTGTCCTTCCTCGTCTCTCTCATTTTTTCAGTCTACTCCCTTTATTATCAAGATTTCTCCTTCCTGACTCCTCCTTGCACCAGGTGTTCAGCACGACAAATCCACCCTAAGGCGTATCTTTTACACCTTACATGTTTACTCCTCCATTCATAGTCAGTGAAATATCTGTGTAAAATATTTACGGTAAACATACTGTAAATATGGCATTCTTACATGTGAATTAAAGAGCAATGTGTGTTAACAGCATGCAGTGTTAAAGGTATATGGCCTTAGTTATACTGTACATAAATTAATTGCTCCATCAGAGCTGCTTTGCCGTTGCCATGACAATCAGCATGTTTTCTGTCAGCACATGATATTGTGTGTGTATCACATTCTGCACATTTATACAAGTGAGTACAATTGAAACTTCTTATTTGTACTGGTTAATATTTTTGGGAACGTTCCAAAGTCCAGTAACCATTAAAACCTTAAAATAACCACTGCTATTGACATCCTTAATCTATTATCTTCCTCCCACATCTGTCCACATTCTGTCTTACATTCAGTTTTATATCAACGGTTATTCAAATTAAGTAGCCATGTGACCGGCAACACGTAGAGAAAACGGGTAATCAAAGGCTCTGGTAGCCGACAGCTGACAGTCTCTTCTCAGCCTGTGATTGTGGGTGGCCAGAAGGTGGCAGGAGGTTGGGCCATATCCCTTAAAGGAGGCCGCATAGTGTCAGAAGGCAAAAAGCACCAGAAGCCATCATGCTTCTGTGTTATCATTATCACTGGTGTTTAAAGCATGCACTCCATATTAAATGTGTTCACACTCCAGTCTTTCCTATTCTCTGTTTTCTGCAGTGCAAATATTTGATCTTTGATAAGCTTAACTGCCTACAGCGATGTGCATTAAGAAACGCAAACCCAAATCAATATATGCATTTAAATATACAGTATATATATTTAGGTCCCTGATCCCAATTATTTTCAGATTACTCTGTTGCTACATGTGCTGTCTGATCCATATGCTCCTCTCCACCTGGTTTAGATCATTCTCCTGCACAATAGGAATACACTCAGCATTCCAAACGTCAAAATGGCAGACCATCAGGTTGCCATCCCATGCTATGGCACAAACAGGATGGTTGTTCCAAAGGGAATACAAGAGAAAAGTTGAAATCACAAACAGTGGATTGAAGCTCTGCTTCTTCCAAAATCTTTTTCTCTCTCTCCTCTCTTTCCTGTTCTCCTTGTGGATCAGAGCTATGCACGATGCTGATGCACTCAACTCTCTGCTGTGTTACCATGGCAGCCGCTGAGCTCGAGGAAGTGCGATATGAAGAGACATGAAACACAGGCAGACCATCTTTTGTCGGGCTTAGATCTTTATGCATCACACACCATCCATTTATCCAAACCATTTGAACAAGTCACTTTGAAATGAAAAGGACTGTACTGGTTAGTTCAAAGGTCTGCATGAGCTCATTACGAAAACCGATTGATTTATGCTCAAATTCTGTTAAGTGCTAAATAAGTAAATTGGGCAGCAATAAAGTACTGTGGCAGTACCATGGTGCAGTGATGGTATTCAGAGAGTACTTTCATAAAAATAATGCCACTGAATGAGTACATATTAATGTACTGTATTGATATATACCTTTAACATTACGGTTAAATAACTCTTATGTATTACGTACATGCTAACTGACCTGCAAAAACTTCTATTCTGCATACAGACTTTTTATTACTTTGTTGATAAGTTCAGCCGTAAGTGTTCTATCTATTTCATGTTTAACTTTTAAGCTACTATATACATTTTGGTATTTGTGTGCAGTTGACTGAAAACAATAAACACAGTGTCATTGCAATGGCAAAACTACTCTGATGCAGCATTTTCTTTCCACTGAACCAAAGCCAAAAAATATAAACTTTAAACCTTTCCTTCCTTCTTTTGCTGCCTTGTAGTAACTGCCATAACCTCCAGTACATTTATATAATTGTTGTTATCAATACTATTTGTATTATATTGATTGTTATTTTTCTTCTAGTTTTTTTTTAAATATTAGCGGCTTAAACATAAAGTCACAAAGATCAAACAGTCAAACCGAGAGTCGGAGCTGAGGCCAGTGATCGGCATGTTCTCCTGAAGTGTGAAGAAAACTCTCGGCCAGAATATCAATGACCACTTCCCTCTCCAAACCCTCCCTCCACCCGCTGTGCTTTTTTCCCTCCATCCCTCTGTTCAAGAGCTCTGAGAAATTTCTTCTCACATATGCTCTGTGTCTCTCTGGGGAATTGTAAGAGTGACAGATCCCACCGCAGACTGACAGGGCCTGGCTCCTCCGCGCCATTCCCCACTCACAAAAAAGAAATCATGCGATTAGCCAGTCACCGCTAATGAATCCCATGCTGGTGTGTCAGACAGGAACTCATCACCTAGCGGTGACAAGCGAGCTCTTTCACCTGTGTGAGGCATATGCACATAGTCTGTATTTACAGTGATCCAGATTATTTGGTTTGGAGAGAGAGAATTTTGCCTGCTAGGTTGGTGTGATGACTTTTTATTTCATGTTGTTTCTGCTTTTACTATCTTACACGCACACACACACAAATACCAACTCAGACGCCCCCTAAACAAATCTCCCATCACTCTTCCTCACTCTACCTCAACCCTGCTTTTACCCCAGGGACTTTCCTAGTTATCATTATGAGTCACTCCCTCACTCACACTGAGATTCTGTGCTCCTTTACTTGCCTGGAAGGCAACACATCTACTTGGCATGCACCCATAATTCAGAACACTTCTTTTGCTATCAAGCCAGAGTGCAGGGATGTAGTTGCATGCCACATTTATACTTTGATGAAAGACCCACTTAGCTTTCTTATGCATATGGCTGTGTGTGCATCTGTTTTGGGGAAATGCGTGTTGAATTTGAGGTGATCAAAGCTTGACTAGACACCACAGCTCAAACACCCAATTTACAGCCGGTGTCAACATCTGTCTTGGGTGATTTGATGGGTATACAGGGCTAAATGCAGGTGTAAACTGTGTCCAAAATGTAACGCACATTACTGCCGGGTGTAAATGGGGCCAAAGACACCTTTACATATCAGAATTTTTTAGAAATTTGTCTCAGATAACTTCTCTGTACTCTATATGTACGGCCACCCTTCTAATCATTTGTATTTGTATTTGAAACTTTTTAAGATGGTTTTTAATTTTAGGTGGTATCTGGTTAATTTTACAATATTTTCTCCCTCCTTTCTATGTCACATCAGAAACACCACCTTTAGGTGGTGACGAGGAGTGGACTTTTTGAAAAGGAGGTCAGATATCCAGACTTCACTCCCTGTCAGAAGTTTTGGTTTCTTTCTGTTCTCAGGGGAGGGACACAGAAAGGGGGGGGGTGTTCAGTTGGTCTGTTGCTGTGCCTTCAGCCTCAGATGTTTTTTTTTGTCTCACCTCACAGACTCGCTGTCAGGCAGTAAGATGAGAAAGCAAGAAAAATAGAGATTGCATTTGATATACTAAGAAATTTGTTATCATTATTTTGAAGAGCCAGGAAACTTAATTACTCCATTAGCCTTTAAGTGTCTGTTTGTTATATAATTGTGTCCTTAACACAGTTTTATGGAGAGGAACGTGAGTAAAAATAATTAACAGCATTTTTAATTTCCCTTAATTAATTCCACCCAGGTTGCACTGTGTTGCATCACTGGCCTGCAGGGGTTGTCCAAAAACCTCAAGACCACCACTATGTGCCATAGTGTCGTATCAAATCTAATTCCAGCAGCATCTACCTCAAATTTTGTATTACATGTCTCCTCTGAAAGAGATTCTTCTGAACACTACAGCTATATGTGCTTGTTGAACTTTTACATTTATAAAGCATCTATAGGCATTCCATGACTTCCACTCTTCTGGAAAAGCTTTCCATTGGATGTTGAAATACTTTATTTGCTCAGAGAATCTGGGAGGTCAGGCAGTTGTGTGTGGCTGTGGCACCATGTTGGCATTCTGTATAGTCATGTATCTCAAAGGTGTTCAGTGAGAGTGTGCAGGTCAGTCATGTTTACACACACCAAATTCAGTAAACCATTTCTTCATGGATGTTGTTTTGTGCTCAGGGGCATTGTCACAGTATTCTTAAAATGTTTGTCTAAAGATATCGTATGGCTGTATGGTGAGGTGCTAAAACGGCCAAACATATCAATATGAAGGGGTGTCAACACACTTAGAATTACTGATTTGTCCCATAAGAAAACTGATTTAATTTCAGTTGTATTTCTGTGTGTTTGTGTTACCTCTTTACAGCGGACGATGGCTGTGGGGGCACATTACGAGGACAGAGTGGCACCATCACCAGTCCAAACTACCCACAGGAGTACAACAATAATGCTGACTGCACCTGGACCATCCTGGCTGAGCCTGGTGACACCATCGCGTTGGTCTTCTCAGACTTTCATTTGGAAGAGGACTATGATGTTTTGGAAATAACCGGCACGGAAGGATCCTCTCAGTGGTGAGTATCCAAACACAGTTTTGTCTTCTGGGAAAGGCAGTCCACGGGCCTTCTTCAGGGATGCCTAAAAATACTGCTTACGACGCCCACTGGTAAGCAGCAAGCGTTCTTGCTGTAGTGTTGTTGGCAGTGGGTAGGTGTTTGACGAGCGGGCGAGAGAGAGAGGGAGAGAGAATGAGCGAGCCAAGAGAACTACTAGTCATGAAACTGTTCAATGGAACAGAACCAAATCACAGATTGATTAAATTATTCAGCAAATAATGCGCACAGAGCTTGGACCAAATAGAAAAGATAAAAATGTTGCAGCCCATTGCAAACCTCGTCTAGGGAGCATAAGAGGACTACATTTATGGCCCTGTGCTTCCTCTTACCCCTGTATTCACCCTGTTTCCTATTTACACTCATTTAGGTGCTAAGTACTGTAAAAGTCACTCACATATTCCTCTTGGATCAAGTGGCTATACAACTCTGACCAAAGATTTGTTAATTTTGAAGTCAAGAGTACACTTAGATTGAATTCATTGTTTACGCATCATGATTAGCCCCACCTAGTATTAGCTCATTGGTGAGTTTGGGGTGGAACTAACTGCCTGTTATTTTTGAGGTTTGTCTCGTGTCTTAAATGGCACAGAAATGACACATTTCCCCTTTTAGTACTTGTTTTGATCTTTTAAAGACTTCATACGATTTCTGACATTACACTCCAACCCAGTGTCTAAACCAGGTGTGACACGAAAAAGTTAAGTAGTAAATCTTCTGACCATGTTAATCTGAGTTTTGTCTTACCAGTTCATGACTTACTGCAGTGTCATTCGTCAAGGTATTTTGTCATTTGTTTGTTTATTAATTTTATCAGCGATGCACACCCACAGTTAAATCTTATTGGTGCAAACATACAGTAGCTGCACAACAAACATCAGATGTTATAATTGGTAAATTTAGCTCCTTCATACAGCAGCAGGTGCAGTGCAGACAGAAGCAGTACATGTCAACAGCAGGTAAATATTTAAACTGTGTGAAAATCAGCTTGTACCTGCACACTTTCAGTAAACATTAATTAGCAATGACAACCCTGTTACTTCTTGTCATGCATGAAAACCTTTTTTAAAATGTCACATGAATAAATGTCAAAAGTTTACTGTTTACTGTTGTAAAAAGCTTTGGCCATTGGCATACTGAACTGTCACTGTTACCTGTCATCTGTAATGGATTTGAAATTGCCAGTTTCTTCCTAATAAACTAGCATCTAATTAGGCCAGCAGGAAAAACTTTGCCTTAGAACAGAACTTGATTCCTAAAGCCTTTAGACACATTCTGAACAATGAGGTAGATAAATTGGCATGTAAATTAATACCTTATGACTGTAGACCAATTAGAGAAGACCTTTAACTGTGGTGCAAAGAGCCTCCCTGCTGCTTGGGTCCAGCCCTATACATGCATAGGCTTTATTGAGCTGTGACGCTCCACACAAGGGCAGTGAAGCATAGACATTTGCCTGCCTCTCTGCCACACTCTCTGGGGCCCAGCAGAGGAGCACAGGGACTGCTGAGAGAAGGTTGTTCCTGCCCAGAAGAGGCGATCAATAGACCTCACTTCTCTCTTGCCCTCTTTCTTGGCCCCTTCTCGGCCCCTTGCTGCCACGATGCATGGTCACAGCAGAACTCTTAATTAAACAGGGAATTAAGAGAGGGTGAGGCACATGCTGACTGAGAAAGAGAGAGAGAGAAGACAATGGTGTCGTTCGACCTAGGCATGTCCTGGGAACCTCGGGGAAAGCAAGTGAAGCAGGAATGACCCAGCACCAGACCACTGAACTTCATAGTCGATTAGGCCACTGTCAAAAAAGAGCCAATGAGTGCACAGCATTAGATGAAAATCCTGGACAGTTTAGGCTTGCCTGAGTGAAAGAAGAGTGTTTTTTTCCTGCTAGAACCATCAGTTCATCAGTGGTTATCTAAGGATAATATTCAAAGTTAAATGAAGTAAAACAGAGGTCTATTTTTGACTGTTTTACTTTTTAAAGAAATGTTGGATAAAAGATGCTCTTGATGGCTTTATTGATGTTTGCCTGCATGCTGTCAAAAAGATGCGAAGCCTGATTTTAGATATAAAAAACAAGAAGTTCTTAACCTCCTGCTTCAGAAGGTTGAGTAGAATTGTGTATATATATATTTTTAAACAGGTATTTTTAGCATACTTTTTTATAACCACAGGTTAGACAGAAAATGCAGCTTCTGTTGTGCTTAAAATATGAAGTTAAATGTAGGCTGCAGCATGACCTGGATAAAAAGGTTAACATGGAGTAGCGTTACTGGCTGAATGCACTAAAACTAAAACTGGAAATTTATACTTGCACTTATTGGTGCAACGCTGGAGTCAGAGCTATTGTTTGCATTAGGATAAAATACATTGCATCTTATATCCACTGTTATATCCAAGTAGCGTTTCATCCAAAATGGACTTTTAGTTGCCACACAGGGGTCTCAAGACCGTTTTTCAAAGCTGAATTACTTTCATCTTCACACGGTGTGTTAAACGCAGCGGTCACAGTTGCGACAGGGTCAATAATAATGAGATCACTTAAATAGTAAACTAGTAAAACATGCTGTTAATCTTAAAACATAATTTGGTGCCTCTGAGACCTTAAATTGTATAGCTTAATTGCATTAAATGAGTGGTGTGGGGAATTTTCAAACCAAAAGGGTCACAGACAGACGAGGTTGAGAATGGAGTGGGATCATTTACAAGTGAGGATGAGAGAAGGTAAAGATCAAATTACTCAAGGCCAACAGGGGTCCTGCAAGTGACGTGTTTGGTACGTTAGACAAATAGTTATGCCCCTGGAAAGAGGGGACGTCAAAGGCTGCATGCAAAAATCAATATGCAAGTGATCAGGAAGAAAAACAGTGTTGCTACTTTTCATGACCTGTTTCTATCATTCTGAGTGTTTGGTTGGTGTGAGACGTGTCTGGATGCTGCAGGGGCCGGCAAACAAAGCCGGAAACTCAGTCAACTGCCTGCATATGTTGAGTAGTGCAGCAGGGTTACCCATGAATCACTCTGAAATTCCTTCTCTCTTTATCTCCTTTAGTATCGCTCCACTGAACAGCAGTAGCACTAATATAGCAACGTGTATCTTATGTGATAAATGTAATGGGTTGCCCAAAACAACTAGAAGCAGGTTCTTATAATCTCACATGATGGATTTACCCATTAAGAGTTCATCTGTCTATAGTTCCTATTAGTTTAATTAAATCCATTAAAATATAGAATATTGTGCTAGATGTGGCCGGAAATGCACATTTTTTGAAGCACTGTGGTGCTTTTGGTGCCAGCAAATCACTTTTAAATCCAGTTTGTGTCTACAGAAATGACTACAGGATGATTCAAGTTTTTAAGGGAGAAGGAAGAAATAGCTTGAGTAAAGTAATAACATAATAGTAAAGTAATAAGTACTAAGCTAAAGTAAGAGCATATATTGAGTTTTATCAGTGTTATTCAGGTGAAATGTTTTTCCAGTATGTTAAAATAAGTCAGAAATTAAACGGAATTATATAACTGCATAACTCAAAATCAAGATCCTTCAAACAGCAGACTTTCATTGCTAAGTTGGGAATAGGGTGTTGTTTACCAAGGATTTAAGCTTTGTTCCAATGCTTTTCCTTTCCCATATAAATCTTTTTCCTGATATTCAGTGCATCAGAGATTGTTAAGTCTGTTTTTGGCAGATCTAAGACAGTCTAACCCTCTGAATAACCTCTCCCTGATATCTTGTTACTCAGTAGGGTAGACAGCAGAGAACAACCCGGTATGCCTTGGGCATCTAAACCTTGCTGTAAGGATTGTTTATGTGTGCATCTATACAACACTTTATTCCCTCTTTCACTCTCTCTCTCTCTCTCTCTAGCTCACCAGAGTCTCTATCTATATATCTCCACAGAGACTGACTGATGTTCACTAACTGCTTGAGTTATTGATTACCTTTTTCTATCTTGAAAGAGGCAGGTTTTTATAGATGGCGCTGGATTTTTAGATTGGTCATGTAACCCCAACAAGGTTCTGCAGCTTTATTTATTTATTATTTTTACTTTAAAAGAATCTAATAATTGTAAATATTCTTTTTAAATCATAGGTCTAATGCTGTTTGTTGATAAAACAGAGACCCTGTCTACACCTGGTATTAACGTCCATTTCACTTTCACTCCATTTCTGATCACTTACTAAATACAGGTGTAAACAAGGTCTGTTTTCTGATTGGATCACTTAAACCAGATTTGGAGATAGAAAACATGTGACTGCATTGCATTTGTGTTGTAAACTAATGTGACCTGATTCTCCCCAGACATCAATAAAGGTTTCGAGCTTTACAAGTTACATGTAAAGCAATGCTAATCAAGGCGTTTCATTGGTCTGTTACACTATACTGTTATGACTGAGGCATTCGTTTCTACTGCATCTTCCTTTTTAAAACCTGCTCACCTGTGTTTAAATTCAGAAGCACTTGTGCACTTCTGCCTGTCTCTTCATGCTGGAAACCACGATGTTCCAGTCCTCATGGAGAATCTGTCATTTGCTACTGTTGTCTGCCAGTCACGGCAGCCCGTGTGCTTCTTGCAGTGAAGCTTGGTTCGTTTGGGTGCGGACAGAGAGGAGCATGCTGCACATTTTGTTTTGCACGTTTGGCTGGCAGCAGCACAGGCTCAAGTAATTGCTCACTTGTTTTCCTGTCGCTCTCTTTAGATTACAGTCTGGATTCGCCTGACTGACAGAGGATTTGTCATCCTATTGCAACACTTTATTCTTGTGCCTGGTTTTAAGAGATGAAGTTTTATTTATTTTCCTACATATAAGGGGCACTTGGGAATATGCACTGAGAGCAAGAAATCAACACGGGTGAATATGGGACTCTGTGGTCTGTCCAAACAAACAAAAAAGAAATAAAAGAACTTCCGGTTGGATTGTTGGAAGTAAAAGGGCAGAGGCTTCAAAGAAAACGAATGTGTTTTTAAGACCTACACCTTTTTTTCTAGGGTAAATCTTATGAGGAAGGCACATGCTAAAGTGCTCCTCAGATTGCTACTTAAAGGAAAAAATATTTGTTTAAAATGCTTTATGACACTATGAAACATTTTTCAAATGTTTTCCCTCAAGTGCTGCAGTTTTTAAATCTGTCTGTCTCTATCCACACATATGAAACATAACTTGGCCTGTTTGTGAAAGAGTAAAGCTTTGTTGTGTTAAACATGACAGCTGATCGGCACTGAAGTCACGCAGATCCCTGCAGAGGCATTTCACTTCCTGTCAGTCCTTCCTGTGTGACACCCTCATAATTGTCAGATGAAAGTGTGCCATTCTAAAGTCCTTTCTGGTTTTATTTCTCCCAATACCATTTATAAAATGTTATGAAACTCGACCAGTACAGACACTGGGGAAGGATAGTGTTGCGTTTCGCATGGAAATTCAAATGAGTATTGCAAATATTAACTTCTCCATGGTTTAGACACGTGTCACGGCTAATTCCATCAGAACTGTAAAAGCAGGTCAGCGTCTTGCTGCGGAAAGAGATTTCAATACTATTTCTCCACTGACTGCGTTTCTTATTCCAGACTCTTTTGCATTCCTTCTCTTTATATATTTTACTCTACACACCCTCTGTTTCTAATTCAAGACAGGAAGGGATTGTTTTCCCATTTTGCGATAGTGGAATTCAGTGCACATTTGTTCAGCATCCACCAAATCAAATTTATTTTGTGAATGATTGAACATAACAGAAACATTGTTTTTCAGGGTTGGAGTGTTTAAAGTCAGCGCGAATCACTGTTTACAATCCATTTTACAGCTGAAAAGTGACATAGTTTTTTAAAATGAGTCATAATATTCAATGAAAAAAACAGGGTGAAAAATAGTATAGAGCCAGATCGGAATGTGAGTTTGCTTTTTTGGCTGTTTGTAAAATGTAAAGTTACAGTATCCTTATAGCCTGGAATAAAGTGAAAGAAAATAATTTCGAAGTAAAATTAAGTTTTGATTAAACTACATTTAAGGCTATCCAGCTTTTATTGTTAAATATGTGCACATGCATTAAAAGTAAATAGGGTGAATCTTCATGTTGATTTTTAAGAAGAAATGTTATATTTATAGTGTCAAAGACATCCACAAACCCTCACTGAAATGGGTGGCGTGTAACTATGGTTTTGGGGTTTCTCAGAGGAAGTAGCGCAGCTGACAGGATGATGGGGCAGAATGCATTATCATTATGGTTTTTGGTTGTATTGCACGCCGCTTCTTATAAGACTAACCAACGACATCGCGCGGGCTGCCTGACATTGCCGGTTCAATTATACCTTGAAATACAGGCGTGTTGTTCTGCATGTAAAGTGTATCCTTCTCTTCCTCACAGACAGTACAGAACTCGCATAACAAAGCGCCACACGTATGCTATCCATGAATAATACACAAGGCATATGTTATGGAGGAGTAGTGCTAAGCATGCAGACAGAGATCAGACGCAAACATATGTGGCAGGACTAGATTCTGTTTTTGCCAGACACTTTTCTTTGCTGCTGTTTTCCATGTGGGATCAGAACATAGAATACAGGACCGCAACCCTGTTTAATAAGTAAAGCCACATGTTTGGTTAATCTCCTGTGCCTGGTCAGGTCTTACTAGGGTTTCTTTCTTCCATAAATGCCTCAGAGGAGCAGTACTTCCAACCAACCTCTTCATATCTCCAGCCTTCTTGCTGAAGTAGCAGAATTAAACCAAGATATCTTTTGGCTTCCATCAAGGACAGTGTGAAATCAATAGCTGTCTAGTTAGTCAGCACAAAGCACTTATCAAAATCTTTTTCTGCGAGTCATGTTTTATTTGGGAATGTGTTGGTCTAATGTCTCCATTCCATCTAAGCCATCAATCAAAACTGCATGGATGACCACAACTTAGCTGGAGTCTGGGAACGTCAGATTGTCTATACAGATCCATTTAGTGTGTACAAGTATCACTCTCAGCTTTCTGCCTAGCGGATGTCATGTTGAAAATTGACTAAAGCAGACAGGAGCAGGTGAGGAAAAGACTCGAACAGTCCACAGCAAACAGTCAGCAAACTCACATATATCGTTTAAGCTAAATCAATACAATAAGGATAGCAAACGCACATCTTATTTAATGCAGGAGCACAGCTACACATTATTATCATAAAAATAAAAGAGACTATGCACACTGCTAGTGTTCCACATGTAATAAATATGTTTTCACCCTAGGTGGCTCTTTGTTGGGTCAAACCAGGTTTACGCTACATCATCCAGTTTCACAGATCATAGATTGGCATCCGCTTAAGTGTCACAACCTGAATCAGCATTTTCTCTGAGGTACCCACATTGGAAAACAGCATGGTGATGGAGCTGAGGCCATCGTGGGCTTATATAAATGTTTGTGTAAGCTTGTTTGATGCTGTCCGACTTTGTCCAATATAATGACAAACATGAACCCAACAATGACGGATTATAGGTAATGGATTAGGTAGTATCCCCATTCCTTACTGCTAATTACAAACTGCACCTGTTATTTCTTATAGAGACTGCTTTGGGCTTGACTTTACATACTGTGTTTCACAGAGGAAATCTTGGCAAATCCGTACCTGTCTGATCACTTTTTCATTATGACTAAATATCATTTCTACATTAGAAGGTGAGAGATCTGTGCTATGGTTGAATTAGACAAATCTCTCAACATTATCATCTTGAGAGATAATGATATGCATATGCATATCTGATTATGATATGCAATACACATATCATAATGTGTATTGCATATATAACAACATGCTAAAATAACGTATAACAAACATGCAAGACAGTGGTGGTTTATTTTAGCACTACAGAATACTAGAAAAGGACTTCCATCCATTTGTTTGCAGCTCTTCTTCAGAAGCACATATTGTAGCAGTCTTGTGCTTGGTAAACAAGACTTTATTTTGACCCCAGTGCAAAAGGGAATTCCAGACAGCTGTATCGGATAATCCATGCTGTCTAAAGACTTTATATATTACAGCATTACAGCACATCACTGTGTCTACATTATATGTACATTATACCTTTTTAACATGTAACATTCATTTTTTTTATTCATTTTTCATATTCATCATGAAATCAAGCTCTCAGCTGTGCTCAATATCTGCAGTATCAACACTATTTACATAAGACTTTATGGATGTTGCCAGTAGTCAGTGATCAGTTAGGTCTATAGGTCTATTTAATGGAAAATAATGATTGTCTCTTCAGGAAGTCTGGTTAGGATATTTTTTTTCCAATGGCACATAGACAGTACAACTCAACATATGATAAGGGGCTTGTCTAATATATGTTGAAAGCCTGGATTTTTGTTTTTACTATTGTGTATTTTCTTTAGTTCATTGAGAGTTTATTTGATGAAATATTGATGAGGGTGGGAGAGACATTCTTGTTTTATAACCTACTTTAATGAAAGTACCAAGACAGAGTTTTATTCCGTGAAGTACAATTATTCTTCACACACCATATCCCACCACTAATCTTCACACTGCACGCGCGCACAGAGGCATTAACATGATTAATTCATTTTCAGCCAAATAAGATGGCTATTTGCATAATAACACTCAGAAACGTTGTGCATTACGAAAGTCTTTAACAGTGCTTCACAAACTCTGGATTTATGAGGGAACAGGTTTAAAGGAGCAGAACATTCATCTAAACATTCTATATCTAAAATTCTTTGCAGCAAATTCAAACAACAGTGTGCTATAGCCATTCGACAGCTCAGTGGAAGAACAGACCAGACCAAAATTTAGGTCTTCGTCCTTCGTCATGCATATTCAAACTGACACATTGCTTTTAGTTAGAGTACGACACTCTGTATGAGTGATTAAGTAATTACTTTTATGAGTGACCTATTACTTTAAGAACATGCATTTAAGGGTTTAAGTCAGATTTATATATCATATTATATATATTTTTTTTTTCTGTTAGTAGAAAAAAACTGATTTTGCTACAAGATAAGTACACTGTTGTGGATGTGACATACTGTGCAGTCTAAGTTTACACTGCCTGCCTACCTATAGTCCATCTCCTGACTCTCAGTCATAGTGTGCTGTTTGTTTACGGGTTCGATTTCAGATAGACTCTTGTTTTGTCCCATGGCATGCTTCAATACCTGTGTATATGTCATTGAGTTCCATCGGTCACGCCCCGACATCCTCATTCAGAGAGCAGAGTTCCCTTCCAGTCAGCAAGCCGCGCTGCACTGACTGCTCTCAAAATGGCTGACTCACTCTAAACAACACTGAAACACAATTCTATCTGCCCAGACTTTTTATTACGGCAGGTATACTGTAGATAGATTTGTCCACTACACAGTTTTAAAATCCATGCTAAGTGTAATCTCACATTTAAGCTGTGAAATACTATGCTCCTATGACTGGGTGTACAGTACACAGTTCTTGGTTTGTTGTGCTAATGCGTTGGTCAGAATTTGTTGTCTGATGGTTTATTGTGGTATATAGCAGGTGTTAAAGAATTTTTAGTAGTTTGTGTGGTAAGTGTGATGAAATTGGTTCCATATGGAATATTCGTGCCCCTGAAGGGCGTTGTGGGAAGGGGAAGCTGCTTGTAGGATTGTTACAAATAAAAAAAGAGCAAAATAAACTATTAAACTAAAAGAGCCCTTCCACTGTCATGAGTGAAGTGTACAACAATCATGACTTAAAAAAAATCGTCTTACTGTTTTGCCACATGCAGTCGCAGTAAAAGTCATATTTATGCTTGTATGTTTGCTGTTATCAAGGTAACATTCAGTTGAAACTGAAGTGACAGTGATGTATAGCTTTATGTACAGTGTTTCAAACACACGAGACAGTAATGGCTTGCTCTGTTCAGGGTACTCATTTCAAGTGCTCTGCCCTTTACAATGCAGAGAGCAGAGTGATTCTCACACATGAAATGGAATTTTGCCGAGTTTAGGTTATCTTTTCTTTGGCAAACCTTCCTGCTTAACTCACGCTTCTTCAACAGATCTGCATCAGCTTTATTTATGTATGTGCTCTTCCTGTCTCACCGTACCTTGTGCCTTCAGTTTGACAGGAAAGCCCCACATGCCACCAGAAATATGACAGCAGGAGTGACATGTTTATGTGTTTGAGAGAATGAGCCAGAGAGAAAAGAGGGAATTAGGGAATAAGAAAAGGCTAGAAAATAAGTAGGCCAGATAATGATATTGAATGCACAATACCTTTTTAAGACTGAAATCAATACCTCTGTTTTTTATAAAGCTGTAATATTTAAGAGAGAGAAATGTTGGACTGATGATTTGAAAGTAGAATGTTTAATATTTTCTGGAAAAAGAATAGCTCACGCAAAATTGAAAATTCTGTCATCATTGTTCCAGATCTGTATGACTTTGTCTTGTGTGCAACACGGAAGGAGAACTTTTAAAAAAATATCCTGGCTGCTATTTTCCATGTAATAAAAGGTTAAAATGAGGTTAGGGGCTGTCAAGTATCAAAATGAACAAAACAATACAAAAACACAATAAAAGTATTATTTTAATGGTCCATACAATCAGATTCATTATGAGACCTGTATTGGTGTTGGTGCATTCATACCAATCAATATCACAGACTTTAATTTTAAAATGTATATTTTTTAAGATGTGTCATTTGTGTGCAGGGAATCATCTTTAACTTACATGTACATGACAAGAAAAAAAATAAGTTTCAATTAGCTGCAGTGTTTGTGTGTGTCTGAGGTTGTGTTTTGAGTGTGTGTGTTTCTGTGTGTGAGGTTATGTGTGGGTGTGTGCTGATAGAGAAGTGGGTGCTCTGAAACACTCAGAAGGGTCAAAGGAGAACATTTTGCTGGGCTTTCTTCTACACTCTAGTTATATGTCAACTGGGTATTGATCGTCATACTGGATGATCTATCTTAATCCAATCCCCAGGGATGAGAGCAGGGCCTGGTGTGCTCCTTCATATAACAGGGTTCAGTACAGGGAAAGAAAATTGATAATTACATAGAAACATAACATAATACAAAGCATATTACCTGTAGATATTGTACAAGTCGCATTTAAGATATGAATGTATGCCCTGTGATGGACTGGCCATCTGTCCAGGGTGTTTCCCTGCCTTATATGCCAGAGATATCTGGAATAGACAGAGAGAGATAGAGAGAGAGGTGTAACAGAGAACTCTCCCCATGGTCTTCTTGCTTATTTTGGGTGTATTCCCTTCCACAAGTTGATGGGAGTTGGACGCTTGTGCGGTTTTAATTAGATGAGGCGATTAGGAAATTGGGAGAGAGGAAAATTAAAAATGGGATTAACAGGGTTTTAGACTTCGGGAAACTAAATGGAATGAGAGATGTGCTATCTGCTGCACATCAATAGCCTGATTTGTCCATTATTAACTTCCTGTTCACAGTGGGCAGCATTGGATTACAACACAATGCTTGGCCAGTGAGCAAACGGTTAATAACAAGTGGAACCTTGTAGAGCCCAGTCCTGATATTACAGTGGCTTGTAGATTAAATCCACTGTATCAGGTTGTGTTTGAACCATGTTGAATCACCATTATGCAACCAGCGGTCTCTCAGCATATAGTACATCCTATACCTGTATGTAACACACGCAAGCCATTGACATGCTGATGAATAGCATGCATTTGTAAAACTCTTTATTCTACTTTCAAAAGATGGTAATAAACATAAGAGCGCTCTGCTTCCATTGTTTTTGTATCAGATAATTACATTGATATTGCCCTGTTGAGATTCAGAAACACAGAAACATTCTCTCAGCTCCCAGAAGTTTTTAATACCATATCTTTTTATTTTGGATGGTTCGAGTGCTTTTTAGATGATGACATGTTTTTTATCTCAGACTCATGCATTTAATCCTGACCAAAGTGTGAATGTGGAATACAGCTATACTTTTCACCTGATGTGTTGAAAAGTGCTCTTCACCTGTATGCATCTAACAGCGTCCCATTTTTGACCCACAAAAGCTCACAGAGAAGAAAAAACACACTGCTATGTAAAGTGAATGAGTAAATATTTTTAAGTAAAGAATGGTGGGCCAGCATGTTTGGAACTAGTGTGCTGTCAGCATGCTGTTAAAGGAGAGGAAATTGGGGGCATGTGTATGTCAGAATTAATTTTATGAAACATCTTATTTGATTATTTGCTGGGCTGAAAAGACAAAACAATTTTACAATATTGTTTACAAAACAATATTCCGCTGATGTCCATTCATACAGTGGTGTCTATGAGTAACTTGTAATATCTTTTATTTGTTGCAGTGAAATTGAAAATAAAATAGACAGCTTAAATAGCTTAAATAACAAGCTTAAATAGACAGAGCTTTTCAAGAACAAAATATTGAACTATTATGTGAAACTTTAAAAAAACTGTTTTGGATTTTGTCATTTGCCAGCATATGCTGAGTTTGCCCTGTTTTATTAATATTTATAAATTTGTGTTGTCTCATCCTGTTAGCTCAGAATTTATTTTAGCTGCATATTTTATTGGAGGTAATAAAACCGAGGTTTTTTGGAGACACACTATAAATAGCAAGTCTATAAATGTGGATGATAAATGGCAGACTATTATTCTGGCTCTTTTACAGAGTGTTTGGGCAGCCAGGCCCAGGGCCAGAAAATGAGGATGGGCTTGTGCCAAAAAGTCTCTGTGTTCACCTCTCAACCTTCAATATTCCTCCTTTATATCCCCATGCCTGCCTGCCATCTCTGCCCTCCCCAAACTTGCTTTTATCTGAAGCCCACAATAAATTCCCATCAAAATGCCACACTAATAGTTCTGCTGTTGTGTAGTTGTCCTCTTTCTGCTCCCTGCACCCAGGATGTATGGGTATTTTGGCACACCGTCATTGTAGTACCAGTGACCTGTGGACTCCTGGATGTCAAGCTGAAACTTGTAAATGCTGAACTCTGTAATGGTGGCTCTTTGGCTGGTAAATGGCCTTTTAACTGGACTTGTCCTCACCTGCCATCCAAATCCCAGCAACCCAAACTCAGTCCAAGCCCCCGCTGACTGGAGTGACCCTTAAAGCCGATTATACCAACCCTTTGCAATGGACTTCTTCTTCAAAGGAACGGGAGTGAGGAAAAGCGAGAGATAGGGCTGACAACAGAAATATTACTTGCAGGAATAGGTCTATCAGTGGACCACTGGCTAAAATAGAAAAACATTTCAGAACCAATGAATGGCTCACTTAGATCTGTTTTTGCATATTAGTACAGGACACGGTATTTTAACAGAGGGGTAAAATTTAGAGTTTCTGTGCATCACATGCACCCTGAAAGAAAAATATTTAAAAGAAAAATTAAAGAAAAATCAGTCTGAAAGTCACTTTTAAACTCCAGCCACCCTCCCCATCCTCTTCTTTTCAGTATTCCATGTGAGAGAGCAGGAGATCTGTAGCCATTTGTGTCTCCTTCCTGGAAACCTTTGATCACTAATCCATTCTTACCTACAGTAGCTGGTGAAATAAATCCAGAGAAGAGAAGGTGAAAGCTAATGCAGGTCACTGTATTGCCCTGTGCCTTATTTAAGCTTCACTTAAACTTTCTTTGTTCTTGTTGCAGAGAATTGAGTGTTTAAGAACAATTCACCTTTGGAGAACAAACAAGAGGTTACTGTATCTTCAGTGCAGCAGCAACATCTCCCTCTTTCACTTGCATGAGTATTGGTCATTGCATTGAATAAAACAAGGATGTCGTCATGTTTATTAGAGCTCTTCTGTCAGGCTCTGGCAAGAGTCACTCACCGGCAGTAGCTGGAGCTTGTAGGCGGAGTGTCACTGAACGTCTCAGCCTGAAGTGACAGATGACACAATGTTTGTGTCACGCGCTTCTGTAGCTACAGCCCTGAAACCCTCTACACTAACATAACTGATTAATACACTGCTGACCCACAGGTGAAAATGGTTAAGATCATAACACACTGGCAGCTTTTTGACACAATTCGTTTTGACAAGTTAACCTGGAGGTTTTTCCTGCACTGTCTTTTCATTTGTCCGTTGCACACTGCATTCACTGACACACTTTTTAGTTGTGTATTTTCACTTGTGAATAGAATGTTTATTTATTTGTCAACAGATGATCAGAGCTTATTTGTTTGTGGAACTTCCATGCATATCTTGCAGGATTCAAATGAACATCCTGCTGGTTACTAGTTCTGAACCTTAACCACTACACCACACCACACCACCCCAAAATAATTCTAGGAATTAGACCCAAGTTGTGATAATGAAAACGAAAATCCATTAGTGCTCTTCAGTAAAACTCTCACACATTAGCACATTCAGTATTCCTCTCTCCATACCCAATTACCTTCCCCAGACATAAAGCATAAACATTATGTCCTTCAACACTGTATAAAAACAGAGCTTAATCAGTGCAGTGAATGTATATCTGAAGCATCTTAAATTAAATTATTCTTGCTCAGTGCCATGCCAATGTCAAATTCCAGGAAATATCCATTCCTAATCCATTTAGGGAATTTCACATGGACTGCACAGAAACTGCCTAGCTTGTTAACCCAGACAAATCCATATTCAGAGCCAGCAGCTAGTCCACCTTCTACTATCTTCTGGTAATTCCATCATACCAGTCGGTTCTGTCTCCCTCTACCACATTGTACGAAGGGAGCTTGTTATAGTGGTACCACTGAATGCAGGAATTCTGGAAAGGCTGTAGATATCCGTCATTAACTGTGATGGGTGTGTGTAGGAGTCCAAACAGTGGGCTGAGGAGCTCCAGAGGGATGGCTTCTCTTAACTGTTAGTCATGCATGGAGAGCTCTATTGCTTAGATTTTTTTTTTGCTCATGTCGGTCTCTGATTAAAGACATATGCCATAGATCAGTGCGCATTTTATGTGGAAGAACCCTCACTTTTTTGTTCTCTGTCATACACAGACACACACAAGCCTTTTTGGAGTTGCAATTATGCATTGCCAAAAGGATCTTTGCCAGCCGTCCTTCTTTTTTTGGTAGAGCCCAGCTGTGCAATCCGTGTCCTTTGTTACCGCTCTCAGCGTGACTTCGAGTTGAAAAGTAGATCACAACAGGTTAAAAACTTCAGCAAAAATAATAATTTTGGGGGCTGTTGGTTCGCCTGTATCCGCCTTCTGTTTTACTTTAGTCTGCAGTCTTTCCCAAGGCAAAATAATTAATGAGGAAACATTAAAAACAATGGTGCTGTTTTCTTAATCTTGGCCTAATTAACTAGCATTCATTTTCATATTGCAGAAGTTTCCACTGAAAATTCACAGAGCTAAATATTCAGCCTATAAACTGACAAATAGGTCAAAGAAGTGGGTGATTATTTGCTGTTGTTTTTGTATCTCTAACACTCCTGCCTATTTTGTGAGATCGATATATTAAGCAGCTTCATGTCTCACCAAAGGCTTTTCTTTTCAGTTTAAAAAGGTTCTACATATCTAACACTGTAGTTAGAGGTCCAGTTACAGTGATGAGTGTTAGATCAGTCAATTATTAAGCTCTTGAAGCTGTCGCCCAGAAAATGCTTCAGATTTGACATACAGTCACTCAGTAGTGTACAGCAATGCTTTTTGAGGTTTACCTTAGCGTGATTCATTAGTTGATAACGGCTGCCCCATTTGTGACATGAAATGTTCTAAATTCTAAAAATATCTTGGTAAAAATATAAGTGTAAAGCTGGAGATGATGTTTCATTGTTGTACCTGAAACATCATCACAAACTGAATATTTATGAATTATCTTGTGTATTGAGATATTTTCATCTGCTCAGAATAAATCAGAGGAGGTAAAGTCAGAATAAATGTATTTCGCTGCCTATGATGTTATTTAATTTTAATTTAATTTTTACCAGGAAATAACTTTTACTGTTATTTACAGTCATTTCGTAGACAGCAGTAAGCATTGAAAATATTAACTGTTATCTTAAGTTACACTTGAGTTTGTTCTAGATTATTAGATGTGACACTATAGTATCTTATAAGCCTGTATGAAACTTTTCCTTGTGCATACCTTCATACAAAACTGCTACCTGTTATATATACCTGTTAAATTGACTGACTGGGCAGTGGGACAGCTGTCTTTGGTTTCTGACACATCTTTAATGTGGGAAGATGGCTACCTGCAGACTCCTGAGGTTCAACAGTGTACAGGTAACACCTTAACCAAGGTTTTATTGCTTAATCTGTGTGCACGAGTATGTTAATCATTGTGGTGGGAGTGGCTGCGTGTGGGTGAGTCAAGTCAGCGGATCCTGTAGATGACAAAGCTGTTAGCACGTTTTTATTTAAGAGAAAGTCTTGTGGGAAGACTTTAAAGTGCTAAACTTACACAACCTGGAGTGCTGTCTGGCTTGATGATGGCTATATTTTGTGGACTGTATGGGAATGCTGTTTCGCACTAGAGTTTTTCCCCGGGGTTGAATGAGGATCCATTATTATCACAAAAATGAAAAATAGCACTCTGCATTTTTGACAATACTGTGGGATATCATTTTTATTAGTAAAACTGAATAAAAACTATGCTGAGAGACCGTATTCAGAATACATATTCACAAAAGGAATAATTAAAATGCATGTTATGCCCCTTAATGTGACTATTAAATATGCAACCTGTTTTATTAAAACATTTATATATGTATCATAAAAGTTTAATTATGGTAATAAAAATAACTTTTTATATTTATATTATGCACTTCAAAGGACATGGTATCTGTTTATCTGCTATAGTTAAAGTTGCCATATTCCAGTTTGTATAAAAGCAATGAGGCAGAACTTTAAAATTGTTCTTGCTTAAATTAAATTTAGAGTCACGCTGCAGAAGTATTTAGATTCAGTTGTCTACATTGAAATATTGCTGTCTGAATCTCTGAGCAATTATTTTTATGACATTGACAATGAAATATGGTGCATGCATATTCAAGATTTGTGTTGCAAAATCTTGTTTGGCAGAAGAAAAACAATTGCCCTTGCAAGGATGCAAATGCTTTGCAATTGGCTTTTGCTTGTGACTCATTAAAATAACTACAAAATTTCCCAGATAAAAACCCACATGATTAAGAAATCATTTGGTTTGTGAGTCTGAAGGACAGCTGTGAAATAAAGATTAAAGAGCATTTTCGAGACGCAAATACAAAGCAATTAATGCACAAATAAGAAGCTTTTTGGAGGAACAGTCACTGTGTTTCACAGAGTTTCTATCAGGACATTACATAACACTAGAGTGTAGGGATCCATGTGAAAGCTTAGCAAACCATTGCCAAATATAGTCAAAGAGAAATTTGTCAGATGAGATCTAAGTACCTGCAGTAATTGTATAGGAGACCAGGGTTAGTTGTCACAAAGAATGGGATTACTGTGGTACAATAACTTAGTTCACGCTGGTGGTTTATTTACAGCAAAGGTTTGTGAGTTGGTATGAGACCCTGGCCTGTATGAAAAAACATGTTTTCATACTGTAATGAAGCACTTATTTTTCTTGTAGTAGTGTGATTGTTGGTAATGTTGCTTTTTAATATTCAAGTGATCCCATTGGAGAGGCTAGTTTTCCCATCTCTAATTAAAAGCACTGCTTAGCGTCTTTTTTAATTAAGCTGTACAGCTATTTAGAGTATTACAGAGCATAGGAATCATTTCCAAAGCAACCAGATGAGGCAAATGTAGCTATTGTTTCACCTCAGTTAACCACCTTCACACATACAGTGCCTACAGCAGGACTGCTGAACTCTGGTCCTGGGGGGCCACTGCCCTGCAGAGTTTAGTTCCAGCCCTCATCAAACACTGCAAAACAAACTAATTAAGGTCTTCAGGATTACTTAGAAATTACAGGCAAATTAGGGTTGTAACTAAACTTTGCAGGACATGGAGTAGAATTGAACAGCCCTGGCCTGCACTCAGGGTCAAAAATAAACACTCATCAGTTAACAGTAAAAATGGGCTTTGCCTCATAAAAAATGAGAAGTTACATTTTCCCTACAAATTTCTACATGGTTTACTTTGAATTGTGGGAATGATAATCTGACACTCATATTGTCAGATCTAATTCTCTTATGTTAAAAGACATAAACAGTCTCTTAAAGACAAAATTTGTCACACATTGTGCGTCTTGTGATGATATTATAAGTGGAAAATGAATCATCATGTTGGCTGATAATGAAGTGGCTAACACATGTGGAACATTCCTCCAACACAAAAATAGGAACAAGATCACAATGTGCATTTAAAGCAGATAGTCGGACTCATATCATATATGATGTAGCAAATTTCACACATATTCAAGAAAAAACAACTACTGTAGTGACATAAATGTATTATCCTTATGATTTTGGCCCTATTAAATAGGGCTGTGTTAATTACAATGTTTAGTAATCAAAAATGAACAAACTGGCATTAAAAAAAGGAACACTGGTAAACAAGTGTAATTAATGTAACATGGACTTTTCCAGCCCCCAATCTTTAATATTAAAAATACAGTTTTATTGGAAAACACATTTATGGAACATCAAATTTACATGCATTTGGCCAGTGTGACAAAAAGTTAGCTTTGCACCCTGTAACACTACCCCCCTGTTCCCTGTTTACTTCTCCCGGTGGGCACTTGTTTTCTTCTGCAGTGTGCACCTGCTGGGTCACAGCTGGATGCAGATTGCTCTTGATTTGAAATAAAGACCTTCAGTTGCGTTTGGTGCTTGTCCTGCTTTAGGCCAAATGCTCAGTTTACATTACAGGTCATGCTGTCACTTACAATATGAACATTGATATAGGACAGTCACCAGGGGCAGTTATAGAGCCAGTGGATATTAGGATGACCCCAAATATCTCTGAATGTGTGTAAAGTCATCCTTTATTATAATAAACGTTATGCTGCGAGGTGCAATTTAAATGACATATTTTCATATTAAAGGGACTAAAACTAACAAAGACCCGCTAATCTTTATCTGACTCTCAGACATGGCCACAAATAAGAAGTTATAGTGTGTAATTTGAGGTTGAGGTTTTTCCCACTGGTTGGTGGAAAAACATACAACAGTTTTTGCATAGCCAGAATTGTGGCGTATCTGGGTCTGATCTGCAGGGCAAAACTACAGCTCTGAATAGTTTTATTTGTAATCAGATTTACCGGGCAAAAAAAAACCTGGTGGCACCCATCACAACGACTCATCTGACACAACTCCAGGGTCTAGAGTTTTCTCTCCGTCTCTTTCATTCATCTGTGTGCTCTTTTCACACTACAATCTTTCATTCGTCTCATACGCAGACTCACGCACACCAGATCTATATGGTGCTTGTGATTGATCACTTTAATATGTATCACAGTTGATTCACTTCAGCTCGTTTTGACTTTCCTCAAAGTGAGAGATGTAACATAAAAAAAGTATAAATCAATGAAGCCGAATGAAGACAGAAAGTGTGGAGGTGGAGAAGAACCTCATGATTTATCATGCATGCGCACCAAAGAATAATCTTTGGACAAAATCCAATCAAGAGGAAAACCTGGGGAGGAGAGATTATGATCTCTCATGGCTCTCCGCACTGTTACACATGGTGTGTACCAGTCCACATCTTCTAAACCCACAACTCAACCTACCTCCTGATGAAAGAATGAAATAAATAAGGTAAAACACTTGAATTCAAGAGTGGTTTTAAAACTGTAAATACTTCAACAGTTTTTATGTCAGTTTTTCCATCTTACCTTGCAGAAAAATTTATACAAAATTGACCCTTGAAATGAAAATGAGAGTTCTGTGGCTTTTAGCCCATGTGTTTTTGCCTGGGTCATCTGTTTGCTAGTATACACACAAATGTTGTTCCTTAGTTCATACACCCATCTTTGAAGTGTACCTTATACTTTCCCATTTAAAAAACTGACCAAAAATAATGACGACTCATCTTGCACTACACAGATTTAGGCCAATCAGATGCTCTCTGCGAATGTCCAGAATGTCCCTGCGCCAGCACCACCTAACTAAACTGTATGTGACCAAGTTATGTAACAAACCTATGATATGTGCAGCCTAAACATCCATATTTTTGCTTTTGAATGGCAAAGCTACGCCTGTCCATCAGCACCAAACCAGCACAAACAGTTATAAACCATCCTAAACAATCAAAATTCTGTTGAATATTTTGGTCATTCTGTTTAGCGCTCCTAATGTCCCTGAAATTACACACTTCACCTTTAATCTCTCAGTTGTTAAAACCAATGTAATGTGTCTTCATTTGGATGATAAGGATCTAGCATAATTTAGATTCATAAAAACGGCTTATTCTTGCAGACCTTTGACTTGCTGAAAGCAATAAGGGCAGATGCTAATCAGTTCATATTTCTGTGCTGGATATACGCTAATATGTTAGATTCTCTCTTTGGGTGTGATGATAGATGATACAAGATCTAATAATCTTGCTGTTGCGAGAACATCATAATTAATATCATAACCATTGACTGGCACAGAGAAACTACTTTCATCAGAGTTGGCACATTATGTATACAAACAATAATGAAAAACTCTTCTGTGTCTGAAGGGCCGTGTTCCAAATCCCTTTGAGATTCACCTTCACCTTCGATGGGTTTTTTGGTCTCCTGAGTATGCCACAAGCATCTAGGCGACAAGTTCAGGACATTGATGTATGGATGCACAGTGAATTAGCATTGTCTGGACAAGCCCTTCTTCCTGTAAACAGCAGGTTAATGTCTCTCTATCCCTCCTCTTTTTATTTGGCTTAGTCTGACAACTCAGTCTCAGGTTTACTGTTGACATTTGCGTGGCAGCTTCCTCGTTTATCATGGGGGCCTGCGTGCTGAGAGCTTGGAGGAGAAGGGGGGTAAACTCTCATAAAGCCAGTCTGTTCGGCTGCTTCTCAGCAGATAGCTCTATCAAACTTCTCCAGCCCCCACAATCCATCCTTTAGAATCCATCTTCATAAAGCCGGCACATCACAGAGAAGGCGACAGAGCAGAATCGCTTACTCTAATATGTAACATGCTAATCATTGAAATTATGAGTCATAAACACCAAAAAAGTCAATTTTCAGGTGGGCAGAAGGAATTCCGTGCAAGCTTTTATTGTGTTCTTGTAAGCTTTGGGGAAACTCATTGGTAACTTCTTTGCTCTTGTGCACAGATGTGTGCAAACAAACAAGTTCCAGCGCTCAATCTGACGCCCTTATTGGGGGGATGGCGGCACAGGTGCAGACTTTGTGTGTTTCTTTGGTTAGCTGTTTTCCTGTTGTGCCAGATCTTTCCTGTCCCTTAGCACAGAGAGAGGGAATGCTGCGGGAGAGATGCCCCTACTGTGTGAGTCTAAACAAGCACTAAAAAGTAAAGATCAGAAAGCAGTATTGGTAGAAGACTGCACTGACAGTAGCCCCTTTATTATACAAAAACTCAGGTAGCAGTAGGCAAATGGGTGTCACTAGGTTTCAGAAAGAACTCAGGTAGTTTTATCCTGTCTGCTGTTAGCACTGCTTTTTACCTATGAGATTTTTTTCATGCTTTTTGCATTCTTATGTTTAATGTATAACTTGATTTGTATTATTTGATTTTTGTATATATTTAAAATACATGCATGCTTTTTGGATTACTGCATGAATATGTTCATAGTGTACATACTGCACAGTACGAATCCAGAGATGGCTTAGATGGCTCAAGGGGGCCATGTCCACATGTACAACCACCTCTAATTAACTATGTGGACACCCTCTTCTAATTACCAGGTTTGGCTATTTTAGTTAGACCCATTACTTTCAGGTGCATGAAATCAAGCAGGCAGCCATGCAATGTCCTTAGACAATTTTTTTTGTTGAATGGGACAAATGTTTCCCTGTTTGCAGAGAAAGGTCCATAAAAAGTAGTTTACTGAGTGTGGTGTGGAGGAACTTGATTGGCCTGCACAAAGCCCAGACCTGAACCCCATTAAACACCTCTGGGATGAACTGTGACTGTGAGTCAGACCTTCATCACCCAACATCAGTGTCTAATCTCATCTCTGAAGCCTGTCTTGGGCTTGGGGTTTTTCATATACATTATTTTGCTTAATCCAGATTGCTAATACAGAGTTACTGCCTTGTTAACGTTCTGTCTAAAATACCATACTTCACACCAGCAATGGGGATGAAATGGGCTCTAATCATTCTTGTTTGTGCAGACCCATGTGTGGCCCCTCTCTGTCAGCCCGGACTTTTGAGATAAGCTAGAGTGAATGTGTGACTATGGCCTTCAGTGTGTGTGTGGGTCAGGTTTCCCATGCATTGTGAAGTAATAAAATTATATTTAAATTGTAAATCAGCTGCATTATGGGGAGCAGCCAGTCACCCCCAAAAAGGTCACATTTAGGCGTAAGATTAGAAGACATGAAAATATCACTACATTAGATCAGTTTAAAAGCAATAGTACGTCCCCACCATAAGAGAGAAACAACAACTGTATGTTTGTATGAATGCGCCTTTTGTAGCTGGTAACAGCACAGTGTTAACATTTAAATGAATGCTAGATACAATACAACACTTTAATAATAAATAAAATTCCTTTTACAATAGTGTATGATGACTAGATCTTTCATATCTATAGTTTATAGATAATGATTTATAATTACCCTAATTTATATACATAAAGTCATAGCAGCTGGTTAAACTGCAAGGGGATGATAAGACGTTTTTGTGCAGAAATATTTTAATTCACCCCAAACAGTGCTTATTTGCCTCGTGCTATTTTAAACACAATCATGGCTGTTTAAATCTATCAACACAATCATTTCAAGATGAAATGTTGTCAGTGTTTGTGTATTTGTAGTGCTAGTTGACCTCTTGATCTTTAGCCATTATGGGGCTCTTCATATGAGGTCATGTGGATAATAACATGCTGAAGGTTTTTCTTTCGGGTTGATTCCCACATGAAACTTGCATTGTCTAGTTAACCAGCCGCACAGAGCCAGGTGAAGCGGCCCTGAATGTGAAATCTTTTAATGCTGTTCCCAGTGATCTGTTTTGCATTTAAACCAGTTTGATTCAATCTGTCACTGCAAATAGAATGAGGCTCGCACAGAGAGCCATCAGTCAAAAATAAACACCCAGCGCATTAATTTCAGCATTATGAATGACTGAAGCATCAAAAGGCAAAACTCCTGACAGTGGATAGATCAAATCAAGAGCAAAAAGCACATGCAAATGTGAATGATACATAGAAAATATTTGAATTACAAATCATCGGCCAGGTGCCGATTGACTGATTTTTGACTTATGAGACTTGATTGATTTTAGCATCTTATATCTACAAGGACATGCTGCTGTGCAACATTCCTCCCACCAAACTTATTTACAAACTCATTTATTGGCCAGTGCAAATAAGTACAGGAAGTAAAGGGCAAAGTTATATTGAAAGTTATCTTATCCCCATACTATAATGGACAGCAGAGATACGTCACATACTGATGCTGTGATATATTGTGCATTTCATGAATAAGCTGTGCCATTAACTCTAAATAATTGTATTTGAGTATGCATGTATAAAACAGCTTAATATTTCCTCTCACACACACACCCAAACACAAAAAAACTGAACACACAGCCCTATCGAGGCAGGCCAATTGTGATTCTGTTATCTATAGTAAAATAGCAATGGATTGTTTTTATGGGGCTCTTTTATGGATCCTGTGGGAAGGCTCAATTACACAGCTGCATCCAAGAGTGACCTTGGAAACTAATTTGTTTTTCTCCAGTTAACTATGAATCCAGGGGAATAAACTGTTGCAGTGTGGTAGATAAAGACATACTTGTTATTCTTTATTGTTTTGTAATCTTTCATTATTAACATTAGTTTAACATGGATAACAAAGGTGAATGAAGGAATAAAAACAGGTCATTGTAATTATAGAAGCAATTATGGAGTGAAAGAGATAAAAATGCTTTATTTTGTTTTGTTTTTTTCATGTTCAGGTGCTGTTTGTGCAGATTATGTTTTAAATACTGTTTCTCAAGTATTGGGTAAGTTGGTCATTATTAATGCACATTGGTAGATTCGTCTTGGCTTATATTATTATACAGTTACAGCCATTTGCTAACAGTTTACTCTGCAGTTTACAGTTACATAATGGTCTCTTTGATAAATGAAGCTGTTTGGTTTATTGTCAATGGAAGGCATATTGTGCAGACTTACTCAAGAAACCAGTTTTTCATTTTTATAGACATGTCTAGCCACAGAAGTAGACTTCACATTTAAAAATAAATAATACACAATAGATCAATATAAATGTATTTTCTGTGGAAGAGAAAAGAAATCTTGCAATGGCACTTAATCACAATGAAGCATGCGCATACAAATGATCTTTAAATATCTCACAAAAGCAAGGGGTTGTACATTAAATAAGTGACAGCTTTTATAGAGCTCAGTAATAACGTTCGATATAGTAATAAGGAGAGATGTTACATCTATACAGAGATTAGTGGCGAAAGATCCTAAGATGCAGCAGAATGTTTTGAAGTAATTGAAAAAGACTCTGTCTTGTTATAAAGTTTGCAAACCTCTGACTTGTGGTCCAATAATATGGATTTTCAATGGCCATTGTTGTTGATTGATCATATCTAGAATGCAATGCAAAAATACACTCTTAAATATATGAGAACAGAAAATATTAATGCTTTGTTAATCAGACAGACATGCTCATGTTAATGTTATAGTTAATGAACATATACATGCTTACATCTCTATGCACTGACTATTATGGACAGAACCAGGTAAGATTTTAACCATAAGATGGGAAAAAAATGATGGGGAAAAAATTTAGACCATGGCTGTTCCATCCAGAGGGCAATCTTTCAATCAGAGTCTATATTGTATTGTCTGTAAAATGAAAGAAAGTGAGGTGAGAAAAAGAAAAAGAATGATGGAAAGAAAATCCTTCTCAAGATTTAACGAGACTGTGTTGTGGAAAAAGCTACCAAAGGGCAGCTCATGTTTAATGGATGATGGTGCGATGAAAATCAGTTCCTCTCTTCACCCTCTTAGACTCCTCCCCCTGCTGCTCTGGGGCTCTGCCCATGTATTCTCCTTCAACCTGTGTGATTTTTTTTTTCTTATGATTCATTTAAACGTATGACACTGTGACAGTGTTCACAAAACTGTACAACATCATATGATCTATCAGATCTATCTGTCTATGATCAGTGTGTGTGTGTGTGTGTGTGTGTGTGTGTGTGTGTGTGTGTGTGTGTGTGTGTGTGTGTGTGTGTATATATATATATATATATATATATATATATATATATATTTATTTATTTATTCATTTATTTATTTTGTCTTGTCTAAGTGGGAGGTTTTTGGACAGGATAAGCTGTAAAGTGGACCAGACTTCATGCCAGTTTTTAACAATCTGCCTACGCAAGGCTACTGTACCATTGCTGTATTCCTGTATAAATTTGTCATATTTTATATCTATTTCTAAAGAAACTGAAAACTTTAAACAAACTCTAATTTTTGTCCCTATATCTAATTTTTCTTCTTGTTTTGACCATAATCTTTCCTTGAGGGCCATGAATGTGATTGGTGACTGGTAAACTCACCAGGAGAGATGTGGGAGACTCTAAGTGAATGTAATGGCAGTCCATGGGCAGCAGGATTAAAACATGTGAAGGTCAAAGCTTCTGCTCATGCCTCTTTCTCTCTGCTTTCCAGAGCTCTAATTCCCAGTTCTGGACTCAGTGGTTGGGAGCCTGATTTGTTTTGTCACATCAGAGGGAAGAGCACAGACTTCCGCACCCACCTCTTTCTCTTATGATTCACAGTCATTAAAATACTGGAACTTTGGAGCTTTAAAGTCACCCTGACCCATGCGCAGCCGCGAGGCCTGAGCAGAATATAAAGCAGCCGAGTGATTGATCTGCTTAAGTAGCTGCAATTAAGCTGCTACTGTGTGCGAGACAGGCACCGTGCAACACCACAGATCCAAATATCAACCTCTGCCACTGCAGTCTGCAATCAGACTCTGAAGCTTAAATGAAAGAACTTAAAGGAATAGTTCACCCAAAATGAAAGTTTTCTTATTTACTTGCATATGCCACAGCATTCCAATAGTGTGACTTACTTTCGTCTGCAGAAATGCAAAATGAGTAAAAAAATACAGTAACAGGGCTGAGGCTTTCAAACTTCAAAAAGAATCCACCATTAAAGTATGATTAAAGTTGTTTACACAACTTATAATTTGTCATTTGTGTTCCACATGCAAAAGAAAGTCAACGGGTTTAAAGCCACAAGGGCAAATAAATGAAGACAGAATTGTTGCTTTATACCTCACCACAATTTCAGCCCTTCGGATTGGCCATTGTAAAGAGCATTATCTCCAACAGGCCATTTGGCTTGTCAAACAGGGACAGCTACATTTTGAACCTGTCTTTTTTGGGTTTGCTAGACTTGACCCAAAGTTCCAAAACCTTTCCAAAACCAAAATCCGCAATGTAACAGTATTGAGACCAATTAACCTGTGTGGTGATATTTATTTGGACAGTTATAAACTGTGTGCTGATTCCATGTCCCTGAGACAGAGGAGTACCACAAGTCTGTGCCCTTAACTTCCCTTTCTCCGATGCTGGAGGTTTTTTCGATTAATCTGGGAAGTTCATTGGATGGGGATCAAGAACTCATTTATGGCTGCACTCTTGAGGCACATCTGACAAAAAACTAATACCAAGAACGAAGGTGAAAAGAGGATATTGAACTTGCAATGATACCTTTAAAGAATGTTCCATCAATCTAGGCTCTTTGACTTTCACTCCTCTTTGGCCATTGCAAATTGTTTCTTTTAAAAGTAAAGGAAATAAAGCAGTGAGACGGTGTGATGTCAGGGTCACAAGACTCTTTTCAACCTGCCCTAATAGCATATTTATGAGAACTCTAATCTATAATGACATTTTCTATACCACCCCCATTTTGTTACTTACAAGATCCAGATCCAATTCCTAGGATAATCACTACACGTTAATGGAGGTGACTTGAGCCTGAATTACTTTTTAACTCAAATGAACGTCTTGGTTGGTGCATTGTGGGATGGACATGAGGAAGAGGGTGAGAGTGTGAGAGCAAAGCACTGCATGTGGAAATGGGCTTTGGTTTTTTGGTTTTGTTGATGTAGCCCCACTAGCAGTACTTTAATCTGGTATAAAGCAGCTTTGAGCACTATACTGTAGCTTTCCCTTAAAAGGTCTGTGTCCATGAGTGGGATGTTCTTGTTTCCGCTGTATCTCTTCTCCTTTACTTTTAAATGTCCACTGTCAGTCAGGTTTTCTAATGATTTATTGATGGTGAAAACTGACATTATTATTATGATCTTATGGCAGTGTATAAAGGTAATTTAATGAAAAAAAACATGTATGTGTAGTTTTCGCATTTTTTCCTTTTTCATCCCCCTTTTCTCTTATAAAAGTATCACAAGATTTTATACTTCACTTGACTGGTTTGCAACACGTTTTGTTGTCTTTTTCTTAATTCATTTCTGTATTTTTCTATGCTCTGACAACTGCAGGGAAGCTTTGTGAGCATTGTGTTTGTTTTCGTATAATCTAGCTAGATTTAAATCCAAAACATTTTGACATGTTTTCCTCAGCTTTGTTTTAATTGGGCATAATTATGAAATGATCCTTGTTATCTCAATGGAGAGAGCACCTTCTGTTAAAGTTCAACCAAAACACTAATTTTGGGAAATCTTTATGAAGAGATTATTCATCATCTGAACAAAGCCTTTGCAGCTGTCTCACAAATCATAGTTTCATATAAAAACATATCTAATGTTATTATAAAAACTGTGGATACCTGTGCATATAGTGCATACATGGAAAAGCGTATCAGCAGCCTGGTAACCACCCATAATGCCCTCCATTTTGTGCCAGCATGTTTTGTATGGACAAGCAGCATTTAATGTAAATTGTAAAAATATAGTTATTATGAACACAAGCAGTATAATCATTTGTATTTGGGCATATTGCAGCATGTTTGGGCATGTTTAGGGGTGTTTTAGTGTGTTTGGGCATGTTTGTTTCCATGTTTGAGTGGCGTGTACATAATATTCCAATGTCAGTTATTCCTTAGAATAACTAAGGAATAAGCTTCAATGGATAAAGAAGCTAGATGTGAACTGGTTTCAGTGTGAGACCGTAACGCTGGAAATAGTTTAATAAAATGATGCCATCTGTACCAAGACTTCACTTAATCTGTCCAATTCTTTTCATCGTAAATCAAGTCTAATGTCATTCTGACAAGTTGTCAGAACTCAACGCCACTTCTATTATTCTGTCAGACGTCAAAGGAAAGATGACTAGAGAATGAAAAGAATAATAAATAAATAATATGCATGAATGGATGAAAACTAGTTTCAATAGGTGGGCCTGTAGGTGATTGATTCTGTGGAAAGCATTAATCTTGTCTTACCATCTTCATGCCCATCATCAGTTACTGTGAGAATTATTTAACTGTACAAGGGTTGCACATATTAACCTTGAACTGTGTTAGGCACAGAGTTTGCATTATGGGTAACCTCAAAGGCAGCTATGAAGGCTGTTAGCCTTCTCAGGGCAATATGTGATGTGGTTTGGCTCATAGAAGTTGACCTTTAATACCTTTATAGGTGTATGCACCATCATTGTCTGGTTCTCAGATTAATCTACTGAAGTTTCAGCATGGTAAAGAATGGACCCAGGAGAAAGGATGTTCTGTCACTCTTGTTTCTGTTTCCCATGTGAGTGCTGAGCCTGTTTCAGTTAATGAGCCCCAACTGTGCTAATGTGTGTTAAAATAGGACTATGTGATTCCCTGCTGCTTTAGCATCACACCGTCATGACAGGCGCTGGTGCATCAGTAGCTCAGTGGTACACTTCACTCTTCATGATTACACCCTGGGGCTTCAGGCTTCCACACTACAACAGGTCCCCATGCCTGACATTCAATGGAATAATCTGTACGTGTACTGTGATTAGATTCACTATTTTTCTTGACCACTATTGTTGTAACATAGAAGAAAGCAGCTGCAGTAGGTCCATACTTTGTGTTTTTCTGTAAGACGTGCTTGAAAAGGAACAGTTTTTTTTTTCAGCAAGAGCTCCAGCGGTTGTTGAGTGGTGACACATCACTAATAATCTTACTTAGTCTTAAAAAATACTGTTCTGGGAAAAAAGCATGAACTTCAAAGCTGGTCCATGCTGGTTAATTCTGAATGGTGCTGGAGAACCACTGTTGCTATGCAAAACCTGTTGGTCAACCACCATGGTCTTTTTAATGAAGCAGGTTGACAAACAACCTGGTTAACTTGCTGGTTAAGTTAGTTTAGCATGATGGACACACACACACCTCTGCATCCGATAACAGACACTTTCATTCAAATGTTCTGTTCCTTTTTAACAGGTTAATTAGTAATGTCTTGCCTCTTTCAGCCTATTTGCTGTTGTGTACAGTTTTAAAGATTGTTTTGTCTTATTTTTTATTTTATATTACGAATTACTAAAAATAAAACATCCAGCATTGTAATATGTTGAATTTTTATTGTTCAGGTTTTGATGTTAATCAAATTATCAGGCTTTATTATTCTCAGTGTGCATGGCATACACACAGAGTGTAAAATGTAGCAGTAGCTCAGTGGCTGTGTGATGCATAGGTGCCGACAGTTTAGGCTGTTTGGTGTTAGCTACTTTTGAAGTCATATTTAATATAAAACTGCCATTGCCACCCTGTTTCGTTTATGGGCTCCATGTAGGTGTTCTCAAACAGTATGATCTCTCTGGATAAAATCTGCAAATAAATTACATTGTGAATTTAGAGTTGAAGTGAATTTGTTTGTTGGTTGTCACTCTTGCCAATAATCAACGCACTTATATAGAACAGAATTTCTAAACAGGAGTGACAACCATGTTCAGTGTGTACACAGCTTTTTTGCAGCCACCAAACCAGCAGTAGTGCAACATGACTTACCCATTACAAAATAACTTCTTCCTTTATCATCATCTAGTTTTTCATATTTACTTGTGGCCTCTGTGAGCTTAAGCAGATGATTCAGTGACAAAATTCACATTGTTCTGAGAAACAAGCTTATTATCTAATGAGGACTTTCATGAGCTTCTGCATGTTTGTCTTTGAGTCTTATTTCCCTCGCTAAATAAAACTAGATAGTATTTGCTATTAAGGTTATTTTATACAGTACTGTTCCCACTTCAATTTCAGGGAAAGGGAGGCAGGCACTGAAGGCACTGCTTGCCAGACTATGACTGCTAGTGACACATTTCAGGTCATCATCAAGATTTTATCCTTTCATGGCTGCCACATGTTAATGACCAATCAGAGGTGATTTGCTTTTATTTTGAACCTATCAAATGGCATTTAGCATTTATGTGGCCAAAGAGCAATGTGGAGGAGATATGAGGTTTCATGATGCTACCTTGTAGACAGAGAAATCTAGAATATCTGGCCATTAATCACATAAAGGCCGGGTTTCTAAAATGAAAACCACACCTTTTTAAAAGAATGCTGCTACACAAAAATACAAATGTGTTTTATTAGCTGTCATTTAAATGCAACACCAAATACAATATTTACAGCAATCTTATTCAGATATGCTGCTTTCTAGCTTTGAGATAAAATAGCAACGAGCATCATTGCATTGTTCTGTATCATCTTTTGTGTATGGAAACACCTTTATGCAAGAGTACCCATTGAATGTAAAATACCTTCTAGTTTGATGAGCTGTTTTATATCTGTGACACTTTGCTATTTAATCTAGAAATGGGGATAAAAAATTAGCTGAATAAAAATTAGTTGGGGATAAAAAAGGCTGAATAGACTGCTGTCTCTCACAACCCAATGAAATGAATAAGCCCGATGACACAAGCAAAAGACACACATACTGCGTCATTGAAATGTTAGTTTGTACAAGCAAAAAGTGGTTTATAATAGTTTTAGTGGTAGTGACTCAGGCTCTAATACACTCTCTGTTTGCTGAAAGGCAAAGTCATTCTGAACTAGAGAAGTTTAAAAATACTTCATTGCATCAGATGTGCAGTAAATAGCAAATAAGATTGAGTGCTCTTAAACTATTCATACCTTCCCATCCACTGTCTGTCTTTTTCTCTTTCTTTTTGCTGTCTCTGCCTGTTTCTCTTGCTCACTCTTTTTCTTTCATTCTTGCTCTCTCTGTCTGTCTCTCCCTCTCTCTCGCTGTCTTTTTCTCTATCTGTCTGTCTCTCTCTTACTCTCTGTCTTGTCTGTCTGTCTGTCTGTCTTTGTGTCAGTAGGGCTTGTTGAGCCAGATCTGACATTTGGTAAATACTGCACGGACGAGCTTACGTTTCTTTGTCACACAACTTTCTGTTTTCTTTTCAGCTTATGAGATTAGCACTCACTACAATAAGGGATCCGCCTCACTGTGCCTGTATTAGCTTAACACTAATTAACACTAATTCTGACAACTCCAAAACTTGAGCGCTGCTACATGAATGCACAGTGTAGGTTTGCACTTTTGCTGAGCAAACTTTAAAAACAACAATAGCATAAATAACAATATTTTATATGCTAAACTTTCTAATCATATAGAATATCTCTGCATGTGAGCCCCATTTGCATTCAAAGACCTTGTTATTATTGACAAATACATCTCAATACAGTGGGTTTAAAATATGGAAATTGTGTTTATAATTGAGTAAGAAATCTTTTATACAAGTAGAAAATGACACATGCTAATTACTCAGAAATCAGTGAGGTTTGTTTATGTGGGTTGGTTTATTTTCACAGCATTAAATTGCTGCCACTCCATGCGCTTATCAAATGTTCATGTGCTGCTTTTTTCTCCTCTGCTGTATGTTAAACCCACTGCACTCAATGCATTTTGTAACTGTTCTGTCTTCCGTTCTGCATTGTAGGTTCACTGGTCCACACCTGCCATCACCCATCATCAGCAGCAAGAACTGGCTGAGGCTTCACTTCACCTCTGATGGGAACCACAAGCTCAGAGGTTTCAGCGCTCAGTACCAGGGTAAGAGAGAGGACACAACACTGCTGTAGCTGGCTGATACCAAAGTCTATACAACAAGGCATACTGCTTTACAAGGCAAATTAACTCAAGGGTTTCCATTGTCAACAACATTTGGAAGAAAGCTAAAGAGGGAGAGGTTGAAAGAGGGGAGAGATAGAGAAAGCAAAAGACTGAAAACAAACGTCTGAGGTCTTCCCTTTGCGTGTTTGTTTCTTGTCATTGTCGAAAAAAAAGTTTGAAAGGGTTTTGACTAAATGTTGTTTTAAATAAAATGTCAAGTGTGAATATGTTTGGCTGATTTGATAATGACGTCCCCTCTGATGTTACTGAGTAAGGCCAGAGAGAAAGAACAAAAAGTCAAGCTATTTTAAACTTTTTTAAGTACTTAAATTAATTCTTCTAGGTATTCTTGCATGGACAGTGTGTGGAAATTCGCTATTTACAGATATTACCTGCATTGTCATGACAATAAAGATGAAAGACTGAACAAGACTGGAATGTGTCTATAATTGTATAATTAGAAAAGTGTGGTAAGAAATGTTATCATACTGGTCATATATACATACAATGGTATGCATATATAAATCACATATTAAACATATATTTATATATTATGGCTTTGTGGCTATAAACAGTGTGTAAAAATTATTACATACTTTAGAGGTCATGATTACCCAACTCTTGACATAAACACACTATCAGCACTGCAGACTGCACTCTCATCACACTCTTGAGTTCAAAGGTCGCCACTCAAAGAAGATGAGCAGGGGAGCGGGACTGGTGAGCTGAGCCCTGGGAAACAATGACAAAATCCACAGGAATTTCACCTCCTCCATAAGCAGATCAGAGCGATGGGACGGGATTACAGGGCAATAGTTTGATAAATAAATACTTTAGGATATGAGGGAGAGAGAACAGAGAGCTAAGCCCTTAATGAGATTTTCCACTGACCTCTTCGCTTTTTATTTTACCTCATCTTTCCAACATTGAGTAAAATGCTCTGGAATAAGAGATGTCCAATGAGCAGATACTCTCAACATAACAAGCCACTCAGCTCCCTCTTGCTCTTTCTCCCTCTCTTTAGCAGATCAGGTGTAGAGAGGGAGTGTGAACAGGATTTAGAGGGAGATAGATAAATAGCGTTACAGTTTCACAATGTTACAACCCATTCATTTGGTAACATGTTTGGAAATGTATTTGTTTTTGCAGTTCTACCTGGTGCCACTAGACTCACTGAAATGGCACCCTTCAGGTTTGAAGTAGTGACAGATATAGTTTAATCAGTGTACTAAATTAAAAAGAAAAGCTTGTTAGTGTAAAATTCAGTTTTTGTTGGAACAGCTGGTTGCTGATGGTAAATATCTCCATTCCAAATACTGATTTTCTTTTAAATGCCATGGGATGCATTTATTTGCTCTGAAGCTTTAAGACAACAAAAAAGTAACAAAAATAATTGACTGCCTGTGTGTATGCACGAACTGGTATTAATCTGCAGCTTTTTCAACAAACATGCAGAGCTTTGTTCAAATACAATGGCTTTTTGCACAGGAATGACAGCTTCTTTGAAAGACTGTAATTGTAATTACAATGTGGCTCATGATTTGTAATGCTTAGCGAGCATCTGGCTTATGATTGTTTTTTTTCATCTTTTTCTTATCCTTCCTGCTCTCAAATAAACATGTTGTAATTTTTTTGACTTACAGTGAAGAAGATGACAGAACTAAAGTCCAGAGGGGTGAAGATGCTGCCAAGCAAAGACAACCACAGCAAGATATCAGTTTGTAAGTTACTATTCATGTACATAACAATGGACTTCCACATGGACGTGTTGCTTAATCAGCATCTGTAGTTGTTTTTAGAATAAATTCATTTAAACCAATTATAATCAATGGGTATGATCAAAACACTATATTTTCGTATGCGTAATTTTATACAGTATCACAGTAATGTCATGCTGTATATCACAATGCAGTTATTTTTGCTGGAAATTTACCAAATTAAAGGTTTGCATTAAGAAATGGTAATGACTATTTTTGGATAATTCAATAAATAAAATGTTTTTCTGGATCTCAGTTGATTAATGTTGATTACGGAAGTTGTCAATAAATGATGAATAAGCCTGTCTTCAGTCCAAGAATAACAGCTCCACATTATGTAACGTCAAAAGCAATTCACTCAGGAGGGTAGAACTGTTACGCGTAGACATTTCCAGTTGTAAATCCTAATTGGATGAGTCACATTATAAGCTGTTAAATAGCCAAAAGCATATGATTGGTTGATCTAGGAACATGTCTTACAATGTACACCATCCACTCATGCTTAATATTCGTGCTGACTCTGTAGTCTTCCAATCTTTAAATCTTCATCATTTAAAGTGTGAACTATTTCTGCCTCTCTCTAGTGTAGAGTTTGAAGCATCGTCAAAGTACAAGTCCCATTATCATAGTGTGAATCCATTTCCACGAATGAATGAAAGAAGGCAACACACTTCCAGTGTGTCCTACTGATGCCTAACATAAAGCTCAGCCTTGACCACTAACATTATCTCTATTCTACGCTGCGTCAGTCTGAGACAAATGGAGCTATTTTTCTCCCCAAGGCCAGAGGGGAGGGAAAATAAGTTACAGTTTTCATTGCTGGCAAACAAAGAGAGAAAATACTTAGAGTTGAGGGTATTTGCACTGGGTGCCAGGACTTTTCTCCTGCCTGCTTGCCTCGGGTATGCAAGAAAGCATCCTTTATTTACATTTCTATTACCCCTGTATCATTGTGAGAAAATGTCAGCCTGTCTATGCGAGCATGTGCCTATTGAAGGTGTCATCAGGGATCTGGGTAGCATCACCATGGCGGCCAGCATCTCCAAAGCAGCGCTGACAAGTTTGGCCTTTTGTTCCACATCAATATGCATGAGGGCAGGCACCCAGGTGCGTCTTGGCCAATCAGCATGTGTCACTTCAAGTTTTCCCATTGCTGTCCTCTCAACCACCTATTGCAAAAATTGGGGCTGGAGCCAGCCTGCTTGACCCCATGTGTCATTTCCACTTCCTGCAGGCTTGATGACTTCAGCTTGTCTATTGTAGTTTTATGCCAGGGAAACTTTTAATGCTCGCATTCTTGGGAGAAGCGATTGATTATTTTGTTCATTAAATAAACCCCCTGGGAAGTCTGTGTGGACAGTAAGGCTGGTAATCAGTGTAGACAAAGATCAATGTAAACAGCTCCATTGATTATAATGTAAATGCTTCAGTTTTGATGCATTCCACATACATTGTTTATAGTCACAGAGCAATGTTGCAAACTTGCTGCATTAATGTGGAATTAAATTTGTGTGTATACTGTTTATTTTACAATGGCTTTAAACATGGCTCATTTAATCACATATATTATTGTTTTGAGTAACTAAACTGCATGACTAGATATATGAGTCTAGTTTTTGTTTTTTGATTTTTTTTATATTTTGATTTTTTTATAAATAATTGTAATGTTTGGTTTGCGGCTATAAAAGGATAGTATTTAATTGAGGAAAATTAGATTAGGATACTAAATAGACATTGCTACATGGTCATGTAATATGTAAAACATTTTTTGTTGCATTTACAGCACAAATAACTATATTATTGTATTTATTGTATAACGTTACGTAAACTCTAGTATGTGGTTTTGGTTATACCGCCTGTCCTGTAGAGTTTGTTTTCAACCCTCATCAAACACTTCTAAACAAGCACCTCTAAGCCTTCAGAATTACTTGAAAATTACAGGGTTGGAACTAAACTCTGCAGGACATTGGCCCTCCAGGACCAGAGTTAAATAACCCTGGTCTAATGCCTTTATGGAAAGTCTTGCTCAATTACTGTGATCAACACAAAGAAATTCATGAATTCACTGTGCCAGGAATATATCAAGGTGTTTCATCCTTATTTCTTTTGCAGTATCGCAGATGGGGGTGGCACAAGGACACAACATGTGTCCAGATCCAGGAATCCCAGAGAGGGGCAAAAGAAAAGGCTCAGATTTCAGGTGAGAAATGAGTTTATGGATTGTTTATTACCATAGTCCACTGAGAGGACATGGAGGAGAGGGGGGAGAGGAATGCAGTTAATTTAGTGTAGTTGTAATGCCAGGATGATGAATAGCAAGAGATGCAGGGGGTGGGCATCTATTTAATTTCTCATTGGCCTTTTTATTCTCAGGGCTCAGGGAGGGTATTTGATCAGCATAAACATGGGCTGTGGGCTCCCAAAGGTCACAGCGAGAGGGGAAGAAAGAGGAGAATGTGAGAAACTGAGATGGAAGGGAATGATTGGAGGATTGTTCCTGTTATGCAGTATCAGAAATGTTATATACACTAGCAGCAAGATTAACAGGGTGAAATCGTAACAGAATGAAATATGAGAGCTAATGTTTGCCATCACTTAGTGAAAGATGAATTACAATCCCAGGGAATTCAAACACTGTGATTAAAGTAAAAAAAAAAAATGAATAAACACTACACCTTTTCTTACCAAAATTTTATAATTGGATATTTAAATATAATTGGATATTTCTTAACACATTTTCAGTATGAAAACATGGAGAAAAATTGTCACATTCACAGTAGGGAAATTATTAAAAATACATCCCTACATTCACTTAATTAAGTTCACTTAAGTAATACTGTGAAAAGAAAACTATGAACTATAAACTATAATATGATTTATATTTTTAAACATTATTAATTTAATTATCAGAATATCAACTGTACTGCATAGTAAGTATTGCATAGTAAAAATGGCCCAGGTAAGAAACATGGACCATCATTTATGATGGCAAAAGAGAATTGAGAGAGAAAGAGTTTGAGAATGAAGCAGAGGTTCAGACCTATTTGACTGACGGGAAACAGGGCTGCAGCAGTGTCATTTCCAGGCACAGGGCTACCAGAGAGAGGCCTGTTGTGCAGGCCAGCCTGTCAGCATCCCCCTGCAGAGTGAATAGCAGAACCCGAGAGGATTCTAACACAGACAAATGAGGACAATCTGTTTTATGTGTACTAGCTCTCAGGGCAATCACAGCAGGGAAGTGAAAGACAATCGAAACTTTTTACTGAGATGTTCTTAGCTCCACCCACCTGAGAACCTCTTCATCAGCTGCTAGGTAATGGAAGCATCATTGCATTAGGAATCACACAGCACAGTTTCTTAAGGGCTGTCCATTACCTGGATCAGACAGGACCTCTGCTCCCGGCTGTAGAGTGGGTATTTATGCTGACATGGTATTTGATTTAATCATGAACAAATACCTGCTCACATACACAAACATGAGAAGAGCTTGAGGAGTCTTGCAGGAAAAAACAGTGGTGGAGAGGGAAACTAAAAGGCTCCTGTCTGTTTAGTATTGTTTAGTATATAGTACCATAATTTATATACAAAAAAAAAAAAAAAAAAAAAAAAAAAAAAAAAAAAAAAAAAAAAAAAAAATTTTATTAAAAAATATTTTTTTTTTTTTTTTTTTTTATTTTTTTTTTTTTAAAATTTATTTTTTTTATAATGAATATTTATATACAATATATATATATATATATATATATATATATATATATATATATATATATATATAAAATTGTGCAATGATTATGTAATTTCTAATGAAGGTATATAGAATCATTTAACTAGTCTTAAATGTTTGGAAAAATTTTGTTTATATATATTTAGTTTTCTATCCAAGAGACACTTTTATCCAGAGAGACCTACCTTCAAGGTACACATTTTTAATCAGTATATGCATTTCATTGGAAATCGAACCCATGATCTCAGTGTTGCTAGTGCCATGCTGTACTGTTGGAGCTACAGGAATGCATTATAGAACTGTGTATTGATTTTTCTGCATATACTAAACTGCAGTCTCCTCCTTTAGGAGAGGTGCTACAGTTCACTTTTCTTGTGATGAAGGATACGAGCTTCAGGGCTCCAAAAGCATCACCTGTCTGCGAGTTACAGACAGTTACGTGGGCTGGAGTGATGACCGGCCCATCTGCAGAGGTATGGAGCTTTGGAAGCAACTGCTAAATGCATAAATGTAAATGGCACTTTGCATAAATTTTCTACACTTTAGTGTCCTTCTACTTTTTAAAAAGAATCAGGGGCCCAAACCTCATGCTTTTTCGCATACTTTTTTCATTTTCCTTGGGAGAGATATTAGATTTTAATTTAAAAACGTCATTAAAAACAAAATAAAATGTAACAGGAAAAATGGGAAAACATAACAGCTCTTTTTATATTTATTTTGACCTAAGGATCAACAAGTTAAGCACTTCTATTCATTTAGCTAAAGAGATATTCACTGACCATTTGCTAGAACTGCCAAAATGTACCTGCCAAACTAGGACTGCCAAACGTTTTATGGCATACCTATAGCAAACAACTCCCACAGTCACAGGCCAAATAAATGGTTGAGTTATTTAGAATATCTTGTTAGTCTAAGAGCTCTGATTAATGTCTTGACAATGGAAAAAAGTAAGGGATGAGAGACAGAGAAAAGCAGAGAATGACAACCAGTCTTTGCAGCTGATTTCCTAAAGGAGAAGGAGATGGTATCGCTTAGCCTGTAATCAGCTTATTTAGCCTCACCAAGCTCTGATTAATCACTTTATTGGGCTTTACTTAATTTCTGACTTTGATTGGCAAGGATAGCCTCAGGACCATTCCTGCCACAGCTGTTGCATCCCTAGAGAGATGCTGTCCGCCACACTGCTGTCCTTGCCCTAAAATTGAGGTGTAAATTGAAGTGGAATTTTGCCGTTTAGTACTCTAGGACAAACCCCATGAATCTTAACCACATGCAGTTGGAGCCTGTCAGTGACAAGGCTTTTTCTAAGAACATATACGTGTGTGTTTTGGTTGTGATAGTTTGGTGTCTTCCTTTTGACGTTGTAGAAGCTCATTCAGTTGAGATGTCGTACTGAGTGATACACTCCATTATAAGAGTATTCAGAACCTTTAGGGTGTGCTACAAGATGTAGAGTTACCTGGTAGCATAGGCTTCATGCAGCTCTACCATATACCAGTACTCTCAAAGACACCCACACACATACAGAGTTGCTTATACCCGCTCCATTCTGCCTTATATCGATTAATTTCTCTAGTGGTACTTGGCCATCTGTGTTCTGTAAGCCTTTCATTAGAGGTACATATCCCTTTTTCAGCACCACCAGTGGCCTCTGCCATCTCATGGACCCTTCAGGCCTGATCTCTTGAAAGAAGTTTGTTGGACAGCTATTTGATGGATTGCACCAGTTGCTTTTGTTTTTTGACTATTTAACGATCAGCTTTTCGGCACATCACTGAGGAAAGAAGGAAAATGGACCTGGAATTGGAAACCTGTCGGAATCACCAGATAGACTAAGTTCTCTTATCAGCACCATTACTCATGTGAAAAGGGTTTGAATTTGGCTATTGTTTCCCAGAATCCTTTTCTTCATCACTTGCACCTTTTCAGCTCTAATGCAGAAAATGATTATTTGTCTTGTTCCATTGATTCAACACTTTAAATGCCAGCCATTTTTCAGAAACAGACTGTTTTAATTGCTCGCTACAGGAAAATTGGAATCATAAGAATAACATTAGTAATGGCCACAGACTAGCATTCATAAATCATGTCGTTAAATACACAAATATAAGGGTTAAAAGCACGTTAATAGTTTGTCCTTGAGGTTTTTTTCTTTCTTTCTGTGTAAAAAATGTTCTTTCAGGGATTTATAGGACTTAAAAGGATTTCTACGAGATAATGAATTGCACAAGAAAGCTATAAACTACATTCATGTCTCTTTTTATTGGATATTCTGAAAAAAATCAAGAGACCAAAGACCAAACTAACCTGATGTGCATCACAAATCATGAGAGATGAGAGATACGTTTGTGGAAAATTGAAGTCAGAATTTGTGAAAGCTGGTTAATGATGGTCATTTCAGGTCTGAAGTAACTCTTTTGGAATTATTCCCTGCCATTTTGGAAAATCATAGTCAACTCCCTGATGTTGCATTTTTTCATTGTGGTCTGCCATAGGCTAACTTTACATCTTTAGTTGTGAAATGTGCTCTGAGAAATGGAGGGCGTCTAGCCTGAGTCTCACTCTGATCTAATTCAGCCCAAATCAGATTAAGTTTAGTGGTGGGAAAACTCCTCCAGAGTGTGGGAGTGATTGTTTTATTGCAATACTGGCTCAACAACAACTTACACATGTCTGGTTTGGTTCTCAGTTGAGTCTTTTCATAAGGATATTACTGTATTTTCTACTATTAGCATGATTATTGTGTTGGTAAGTATGCTGTGTTCTTATTTGAATTTTTTTATCATATTGGGAACATATTATACCCCAAAAAGTGTTAACAAAAAAGGTTCAATGAATGTCCGCAGTTACCAAATCCAGACCTTTAAAGCAGAAACCCGAGACAACACATCATGTTGAAGGTAAAAACTGGGGTCATTTGCTTCTGATGTTAATTAACTTTTCAAAGATTTTTGTCCTTTAATGTCAGCCTACCTTAAAGTGTTTAAGCAAAGCTTTGCAAATGTGTATGTGTGTCTGTGGAGGGAAAGGCCCTTAGGAGCTCACCTCAGACATAGCTCATTAAGAGCTACAGCTGGTCTCGGACCTGCAGAAACATTCATTTACTCCAAACACACCGACTGTGCCCTCCCTTCTCATTAGACATAGAGTGCTTTCATTCAGGGAGGTATTTAAAGTCCTCCTCGAGGCCAAGCGTGTCACAAAAGACTTTAACTCAAAGAAAAGTCACAGAAAAGTCAAGCCCCCAACAAGTCATAGCTAAAAATCCTTGAAAATTCAGCTCACATGGTGGTCCAATCAAAACCAACAACCTGGGATGGATTATTTCTGGTAACCTTAACAATAATCAAGTGTGAAATATTGACTACAGCCAAGGGCTAAGCTTTTATGTGTCCTTTTTTTAATCACTAAAGATTTTGGTACATTTCATTGGTCTGAAGGCTACAAGTTAATCACAGGGTCTGGAATTGAGGATATGGATAGGAGTACAGTTCAATAAGTGATGTCTGAAAAGACAGGCTTTGACATTGTTAGCACTAGGTTATATTCTGTTGTTTAGGAACATAAGAAAGAAACCAAGGCCATGAGCTTTTCTTTTTTAGTTTTACAGTTCAGAGTTGGTGTGATCATGAATTACACACCCCATCACAGAGCAATAACATTTATTATATACTGTTTGGAGACCTGTTGATGACACCGTGATTACTGTACAAACTGTACTCCAGTGCTGTTCTATTCTTCCTTTAGTTTGATTGCTTTGGATGATCAGTTACTATTAGACATGTTGTACTACAGTAAGATGATAATTTGCTGTATGTTTCTTCTCTTTCAGCTCCCATGTGTGGGGGGCAGCTCCGTGGCCCTAATGGCATTATCACCTCCCCGAACTTCCCAGTACAGTATGACAACAACGCCAACTGCACTTGGATCATCACAGCGTCAGACCCTTCCAAGGTGAATTCTCCAAAAATTCACGAAAACTACAGAGTGTTCACATAAGCTCAGTGTATGTGCTGTCAAAAACTAGCTTCATGCTCGCAATACCGGAAAAGACTTCTGTCTTTGAAATGTAGGGTGCAGAGAAGAGGAAAAGCTGTTGAAAGATGATATCCTGATATCTACAGACTCATAAAAAATGAAATATTAACTCCAACCAAGTGAGCTGCCTCACTGCCTACTGTGGAATGGGTTGGAGCGGCTCTATCAGTGTTTCATTTTTCTGTTCACCATGTGTTCTTTCGTTCTCTGTGTAAGGACAGGTTTGCTTTACACTGTCCTGGCTGGAGAGGAGGGATCTTATGAAGATGGAATGTTGCTGTTTTTGCTCATATAATAGCATTCTATTTTTGTTCTGACACAATAGCACAGTGGAAAGACATGAGGTTAGCTCTGATTCTGAGGCAGAGCCAGAGCTGTATGAAATGTACCTGACAATGAGCTTTTTATTCTGCCGCAGCTGGTTTGGTGCCCAAACCAAAGACTCTCCCTGTGTTGAGAGACCCAAGCAGCTGTTAAAGTCTTTACCTTCACAGCTAGCTATAGCCTGACATCATTTAGCATTTGACGATGCATGCTAGAAAAGGGGATGTCATCTCATTTGATGGCATAATACCTTTTCTTTTCACAGTTAACATGTAGAGAAAGATTTGTGTAGGTTGCCTTCTCTGAAAAGCTGCACTGTGCATCTGTGCCACTTTTAACCAATGGCACGAGTTTAAGGTGGAACTAACTCAGCTGTTTATCAGGTAGTCTTGTTTTGACAACTTTTTGGTTTTAGCAAAATATCATGGTCAAGAGAGCCTAAATTGTAGCAGGGATGTTTGGAAACAATCATTATTTTTTAGTTCTGTTTGGTTGCATATACATATTTTCTTGGATTTACTGTAGTAAATAATAAATAGTTTGAGTGGGTCTTTCAAACCAGGTGTGATTTACATTTATGCATTTGGCAAATGGTTTATCCAAACCGTCTTGCAGTATATTTTATCCATATGTGTGTTCCCTGGGACTCGAGCCCATGACCTTTGTGTCAGTAATGCAGAACTTTACCAACTGAGCTACAGAAACACTGTTCAATTTATGTTATGACATTTGGTAAACAATGTGACGTCCAGTCAACCAAAACAAAGTAAAGAAACTAAAACTAAACAAAATAAAACTTGCAAAAGTTCAGACAGCACATGAACCCAATCTGCAGTGCCTCAGTATCACATTCCCCAGAGCTACAGTTAAAGATGATCGCGCCATCCACAGATCTGTTGGTGCCTAATGATGGGTGTTGTAAAATGGTTGAGCTTGTAACTATAGAATGAGGCAGAAGAAGAGAACTCTGCAGGGAAAGCAGCATGTGGGGGCACACAGGGCTGAATCCCCTGCTCACAGACAAACATTAACTCAGAGTCTAGACACTGGCTTTCTGTCTTAGATGCAGAGATCCCCAGAAGGCACAATAATAGAAAATGAGTTGTTCATGAGAAGACATGGCTGATTGCTTTTGTTGTGCTTCTCATTTTTAATTATCAGTCCCTCTTTTGTTCTTCTTTCAGTCGACTCGTATTATCAGCTACTCCACATCTGTGGGGAGTTCCATTTTGACAAAAACAACAGCTCCTTCAATATGTCCCACTCTCTGTTAGGTTGTGTTTGGACATTATCACTCTCAGCTCTGAGAATGTATTCAGGATGTCTTTTGTCTTAGAGACACACAAATGTTTTTTCTTTCCTTTCTATTAGTTAACCATGTGTTATTGTTACTATCAAAGGCAAGCAATAAATGTGAATATTTGATCAAATCACTTTGTGTTTCCTCATATAGTAGCCCCAAAAAGTAGTTGGTCATACTTAAAAATATAGATAACCAAGTGTGATTAATTTTATAGCACGAAAGTATAAGCAAATTTAAGCAAAACATTTTTTTAACCATTCTAACTCTTTTTTTTACAGTGACGTGAGATAGAAATACCATGGTATTTTGATTTGGCCATGATGCTAAAGTGAATGTACCATGATTTTTATTACCCTTGATACCATGGTAGTACACATGCCACATGGTTTATTATTTTATTTATCTATACAATGAAATCTAGGTCTAAATCTAGATCTAGGTCTAAATCTAAATCTAAATCTAGTAAAATCTAAGTGTCCAAACAGTGTCACTGTGTGTTTTTAAAGTTGCTCTAGTGTGCTTTTAGGGGAACAGGATTGAGTATGGAGTCATGTTTCATGCTTGGTCCTGTATTGACTCGACAGGACCAGTTTTTGCATCATAATCCCTCAATGAGTCAAGCGAGGGCTTTCAACCCACAGAGCTGTCAGTCATGATCATACACGCTGCTGCCCTAATGCATCAGCATACAGCAGAGCTCACCTGAGGGGGCGGCTCACCCTCTGTAAGGGGGCAGATTGGAAAGGGGAAGAACAGAAGGTGGTAAAAGGCAAAGAAATATCTGTTCACTGGTGGTCTGACCTAGAATGCTGCCACTCCATTCCTGGCACTTTGTGTTGTGGAGTGTGTTTACCATAAGACAGAATGCAATTTGCATTTATATAAGCTTTTTCATTAAGAGTTGGTCTCCAAGCACTCCAAAAACATTAAGATTTTGGTGGAAATGTGGCAGCCAATTTGAAATCGGAGTCTAGACAGCAAGCATTGTTTATTTTATTATTTTTTTCACGCTGTTTCCTTTCCTGTTTATCAGCTGTAAGCATAAGCAAAGTGAGACAAGACTTCATATTTAATCGTTCATCTTTTACCTTTCTCCTTTTATATTCAAATTCCACATTCCCTTTTTTGTTTCTTTCCATCTTGGAGAAGAATAAGAACGATGCTCCTTTGGCTTTCCATTTTCCTGCATAAATTCTTTTTTGTTTTTGTCTGCAACTGCCAAGAAAGTTGTTCTTCTCTGTTGGCCGTTGCAAACTTTTTGAGAATTGCAAATTCCAAAAATAGTATGAAATATCTGATGCTATACCAAAAATGTGATTGAATTTCCATGCTTACTTGCTTACTTTATTAGTACTGGCACTTGCTAAGGCTACTGAGGTATGAATGTTCTCCATATACCATACAGAGAAACAGGGTGGGCTGTAGTGCTGTAGTGTATTGAAACAAACCCCAACAAATCCTGCTGCCAAGTTTTGCACTGGCAAGCCCCACTTACATTTTCTTCATCTTTTGTAATTGGCTCCTCTAAACGGTAACAATATGGGCAGCTTCCTAAAATGCTAATACACAAGGGGAACCACAATAGATTCAAATATGGCAGCAACACAAATTTTCAATAATACATTTTTGAAAGGCCTGAAATAAAAATTGACTGGCTCATTATTCAGCTCTTTTAACTCTGGTCCTTCTTGTGTGCAGGTGATCAAGCTGACTTTTGAAGAGTTTGAGCTGGAGCGCGGTTACGATACTCTTACCGTAGGAGACGGAGCGGTAATCGGCGATCAGCGGACGGTCTTTCATGTGTGAGTACTTTTGTTCCTGCTTGGCTTTCTTCTCCGTCTCTTCTTAAACTCCATCCAGGCCTCATCTCTTGCTCTTTAACTCCTCTGTGTGTGTATAACCCCCCACCCCCTTCATCTGCTTTCATCTCTATGTCCTATCCTCCTCCGGCCCCTTCGTTCTTCTCTCCTCCTCTGCTACTTCTTCCTTTCACCCTTTTCTATTTCATCTCATTTCATCAGCCCGCTGAGCAGTAGCATAATGCGGAAATACCCCAAGCTTTATTATCAATCTCTGAGTCTCAATGTTAAGACAAGATCACTCCTGCCACAAAACTGCATCACATATTGATGCCCCCTAATGCGGTTTTCCGCACCAGATGCTCCGGAAACGTTGCTGAGTGTGTTGTTATTAATTGTGCTGAAATTTATAGTCTTCATAAAGTTTTATCGATGCCATTTTATGTGCACTCTGTCAGTGCCGGACAAGTGCTCATGTTCCATTTCAATGGCCTGGTGTCTTGGGCACTTTCTCTCTGGTTACTTAAAGTCTCCAATGGTCTAATGTGCTTAATTAGCGGTTCTCATAAGCCTGTATAGACTGATTCTGTAAATCCCTGCAGGCAAGTGCTCATAGACTCCAGTGTTCCCTGTGAGGTGCCAATTGCCGAATGATGTCACACGTGTCATTTGTCATAATATGTGTCTTTCTGTTTTGAAGGCTATCTGGAACCACAACCCCAGATCTGGTGGTCAGCACCAGCCATCAGATGTGGCTGAATTTCAAAACAGATGACACCAGTGGCTCTCTGGGTTTTAAGGTTTCGTATGAGGGTGAGTATGAGTGCAGAGGTTGAAATAGTGGATCCAGACAGCGATGAAAGTATTTGTTGGCAAACGTTTATCAACTATTATGAAGATGGAAAATATGCAACATTTTAAAAGCATATTATATATATATATATATATATATATATATATATATATATATATATATATATATATATATATATATATATATATATATAAATATATATATAAGCTTTAAAACAAATATGTACCCGTATTTCCTCTTAGCTTTTGAGGGGTGTGATCATATTTTTGTTAATTACATTTACATTTATTAATTTAGCCGACACTTTTATCCAAAGCGACTTACAAAGAAAGAGAGCATTAAACAATTTATCCTAAGAACCAACAAGCCAAGTCTACAAAGCTACATTTACAAGTGGAAATCATATTCTGATGCTAATTACCATATCAAAAGAGTATTTTCATATGAAGCCTCTCACGCTGGTGATGGTGATGTCACTGCACACTGATGATCCTTCAGTGTAATCAGAAACGATTCTGTTCTGTTTACCTTCCTTTATGTTTTCAGCTCAACAGCCACTTATCTCTTATTAAATCATATGGATGGACATAAAAAGTCTTTGAATCCCTATCACTCTGATTGCATATAATATCAGAGTGAAGCAGGTATGTTTTTATGAGGACATTGGTTTACTGTATCTCATCTCAACCTTTCGCACTGATGTTATACTCAACAGAAGTCAAAATTTACACACTTCCTCAGCCATCGGCAGGTGAAAATCTTGCACCGTATGTTTATTTCTGAGCAAATTTCCCAACTTTCTCATGCCTGCGGTGGATTCCTGCAGTTCGATGCACTCTAGGGAGATCTGTTAAGAGTACAAGCACAGCATGTTCTTTTTTATTTCCTTTTCATTTTCTCACTTTAGCATTACACCTTCCATATATGCGGCGCGGGTCATCAAAACAGACTGTGATCGTTTAACCTTGCTGAAATGAGGGCCGTGGGACGAGGTGGATATCATGCAAAAGTGGCTACTAATTTTGGATCTCAATGTCTGATTGTATATGAAAACAGTATGTTTTTCTTTCTGACTCTGTGAGAATAGCACCTCAAGCAGAGATGGGGGGTGCACCTTCCATAAGTCGCAAACCCATATTTGCTATCAAATCCACAATAAGCCTCCAGGCCTGCTGTTTTTCTACTTCTTTTGAGCAGCAAAAACATTAAACGAAAGTGGAGCAATGTTCATACTGCAACATGATTAAAACAATGAGAGACACTTAATGAAGTTAAGGGTTCTCTTTGAACTTCTGCCTCCCTGCCTGTGGGACAAGATTCAGCCCTAAATTATTGCATCTCAAATTTCCATATTTCCGAGCATAATTGCTCAGAGTGTTCGGTGGAGACCGTTGCTGTTTTTAAGCTTGATATCTACAGTAACATACCCATGTTCTCTTCACAGCACATTCGAGTTCATATTAAGTCATATTGGCATGTTACTTTGATCCAAGACCAAATGGCATTCGAGAGTATGCTGTTCTCCATTATAACTAGTGTTGAAGAGGTTGCATCATCAGGCACTATGTTCCAGGCATTGGGTAATGTGTTACTTGTTAAATGTACACCATATTATCAGTAACATAAATGTAGCACACTATACATTTCTGTTCATTTTATTTATTTACTGATATACAGAAGACATCTCAGTTTCTTGTGTTGAGCGAAAAGAGTGATGCATGTTGATGGCGCTCAAGCATTGTAAGTGTTGGTTTAGTGTGTATGAGCATGATGGGTAATGTAGTTCTTGAGAGGGTGTGGCATGGTGGTATAGAGTGCAACAAAGTTTCCAAACCTTCAAAATACTGCTAGTAAAAAAAAAAAAAAACAGTCAGTGTCTCGGTAGAATCCAGTTCTGCTTTTTTATTTGTAACAGGCAAAGTAGCAGAATTTGGGTGTTGCCTTAGAGCAGTGGTGACATTTCCTCCAGAGATGATGATGTTAGGACATTTTTTGTGTCCTAAATGTAACATCCGGTGCATGAACACAATGGTTATTCTTGCTTAAGTACATTTATACTATACTAAAAAGTCAGAAAACTATGTTGAGGAAATAAACACTGAATGGCAGAAACAGTACAACACTTCCAGTGTAATAAATGCCTGTGAGCCAAGTATAGCGCTTCCACTGTGGAGGAGAGAGAGTCACAGTAAGCTGATGGTGAGAAACAATAATGCAAAAATAACTTGAACCTGTTACAATGTTACATAATTAGTTACTCTAATGAGTAGCACTTGTAACACATTTCCTAGTTCTGATACTAGCTGATGACAAATTCCCCTTCATTGTTTTCAGTAAGCTGGCTTGCCAGCAGCACATCCTCTTTAGCTCTACATTAGAGGATTAAGGTGGTTTCACATTGATCACTTTAAATTAATTTCCTCTCACTCATACTTATTTTCTACACATTTTCTGCAGATATATTTTATAAGTGGTCCCCTAAAGGGAAAATGAACTCTTGATGAGCGTGTGCTGGGGGACCTGTCAGTATGACTGTTTGCAAAGTTACTGTTGTATTCCACGATACAGTTCTCCTTCTGTGTTTGATAAAGCCCTAATCAGTTAAGCTCTCTTTGTTTGAGGCTGTAATGATTATGCGCCATTCTGTGCATGTAGACGTTTATCCCAGCGTCTTATCTTTTATTCCAGAATCTCTGTATGCTTCTGAGCCCTAAACGTTTTAAGCGTTTTCTAAGGATTGAGCTGAGGTTGAATGCAGAGAAACTGCAGTCAGTTGTTGAGTCCAGGTGCTTGCTGGGAAGGAAAAGAGAATTCTGGACTTGTATGCCATGTGAGAATAAATAGAATTATGTGTGCTCGTGCCTTCCTGCTTTATTAGTAATTCTTCATTAGAGAGTCAGTGACTTCCATCTGTGTTCTCTGAGTAAAAAAGGGAAAGTGACAGATGAATAAATCATTGGAAAATTGAAATGAGTAAATAACAAATGCCACCCCTTATGAAAGTCCACATGCCAGCTCTTAGAGAGAGTGTTTGTTACCAAGCAAAAGACAGCTGTAACAAAGTGTTAGCTGGGATACTTAAGGAATCACACATGCAAACACTCCCACAGGGATTACTTTGCTATGTAACATTTGTTAAGTAAGGAGGCGGTGGCTATAGGTACAGTACATGCAACATTCAAGGACAGGTGAAGGCTTTCACACGTCCAGCTACACATGCAGGAACAATGATGCCTTATTATTAAGCAATATACAGATATATCCCACAATCCTGTGCATGCATTTTGTTGAAAGTCTGGTGGAGCCGTTAAACTAGTAAAATCGTTATAAATGTGCAAATGAGAAATTAGCATTGTAGTCATAACATGTTCACTTGGTTATCTCTAAAGCTCATTTGAGCTTGATTTAAGTAGGTCATTGTAGGTCAATGGACGTGACATTATGGTCGGAACATAGTTTTCTTAGGAGCTATCTTTGGGTAAAAATGCTGCCAGAAGACATCTGCTTTAGGTTTCAGACACAGCCAGTCACACATAGAGTGTACTGGTTAACAGATGCTGTGCTAATATGACAGATTGTTGACATTGCCGTGAAGGTACACAAGATGTGAAGGTGCAAATATGAGGGACCTCTTGTCAATATCATTTTTTTGTTTATTTGTGTTTAATGATGGAGTGTTTAAACACCTGTAACTTTTTCTCTCTGTGTGGTGGCTTTTTCATTCATGTTGGCCTTGTGCTTCTAAATGAGCCCTGACATACTGAAACTAGTGATGGTATAAGGCAACAGAGGGGAATAAACAATTCATTAGGAGAGCAAGACATTCTGAGATTTAATTGGAGCAGCAATGGCGGCATTTGGAATGAAAATGCTTTGTTGTCAGAGGAAAATAAATCTTTTATTTTCTTATGCATTATGCGCACGCACGCACGACACACACACACACACACACACACACACACATACATACACACATATAGCCCTGAGCATATATGGGTGAAACCCCATCTGCTTCATGTAAGGTAAATTCCCTTTGTAAAATCCATTCCAGTTTATTGCTTCTCCTGCTTATTTTCTCTTCTGTTTTTTTTTTTTTAAGAAATTGACCAGGGTGGGTGCGGAGACCCAGGAATCCCATCCTACGGCAAGAGAGAAGGCTCAGGTTTCCGACATGGTGACAAGCTGTATTTCGAGTGCCTTCCAGCCTTTGAGCTGGTAGGAAAAAAGAACATTACCTGCCAGAAAAATAATCAGTGGTCAGCCAAGAAACCAAGCTGTGTGTGTAAGTGACAGAAATTACCCAAAATGCAATACATTTCAGTCCCATGTCATCACACCTGGAAGGCTGATGCACCATTATAATTGTCTGGGCAGATGTGAAAAATCGAATGTGTGGGTCTGTTGTACAGACCCACACATGTCCCTGCTCCCAGATATTTCCTTTTTTCTCTTTTTTTGGATGAGCCATTATATCATTAACAATAACTTACGTTAAAGTTACTTCATTGCATTAAGTTTAAAAGGTAAAGAGTAACATATGAACCCACTTGTAAAAATGGAGTCTGGTGACGTACTAGCTTTACTTAGCAAAGTTTTGTTTTAGATCAGGGGCTTCAAAGGTTATTTAGGCCAATAACTCATAAGTGTAGAAAGAGAGAGAGAGAGCAGGGACCCCCTGGTTTGCTAGATATTGGATTAACAAAAGTGTTGCATTTTAAGTCTGGCCTACAAGAACAGCTGCAGCAGTTGAGTATATTTAGTATATTATATTTCTATATTAATTTTTTAAAACTTTATAATTCTGACATTTCAAATCCCTTTAAACAACCATAACTGATTTCAGTTTTATTTCATATATTTTAATGTGGAAGGGACAACCTAAACTTTACCTTTGGTTGAAGTTAACTAAATATTGTGTTTGATTTTCACATGATGTTTTCTCTTATTGGCAGACTTTTGCATTACCGGCCTCTTATTGGCAGACCTCTGCTTTAGATTGTACATCTTGAACTCTATATTGTTTGCTGCTGTTAGGTTTTTGTGCCACTCAAATTCTTTATATGAGTGTCAGAAAGTACAATGTTATTTGTTAGTTAGTTTGAGCTTGTTTTGATATTATTATCATTTCTGTGTTATGTGGATTCATGTATACAGTCAATATCCACCATCCTGTCATCATTTGGCATTATAATGGCAACCATTCTATTACGTCAAGGGAAATATAGTTCTCATAAATTTGTATTCTGCTATTTAATGGCATTAGTATTAACTTAGAGAGAGAAGTTATTCATATGGTGTAGAACCATAATAATTTGTCTCCAGTCCACCACTGAGCTCATTTCCATCCTCCCCGTGGCTGTTTAGTGATGCTTATTGGCCTCTCAGCTTTGTCTCAAATCCTAAAAATGAGTTAATGCCAGTCTGTGGATAATCCCATCAGATAAACACACTCTTTCTTTGGTATATCTTCAGTCTTCTTATTTCCTGCAATAGGCAAGAGTGCAATGCACGCACACACACACACACGCACACACATTAAGAGATAGTCAATAACAAAACCTATTAAAGGTATAAAAGGATTTTAACAATTGTCTGCCCTAAGCTTATCTTATTTTTAATAGCAGCATTGACCATAAAAAACATTCTGTTGTTTTGCCTGCACAATTTAAAGGTGAAGTGTGTAATTTATGAACCAATACTTCAGCATATGAATTTACACCGTGACGGTTTTTAAACAGATTTCTCGAATTCCCCTTGCCCCCTCTGCCATTGGTCGGTCAAACAGATAGTCCTGCCCAAACTCACTCTATTGGACAAGCTAATATTGATGTGAAGCAAATCAGGGTGCTTAAACAAAAACAGTGTTTGATAGTGTCATGGAGCTGCTGCATTTACAATTTTCAGGAATGTCAAGCTACAATTGGCTTATTTATAGTTGTCTGTGTGCATTAAGTTAGGATGGGAAATTGTGTTCTGTTATCAGAATGCACACATCACCTATAAAGAAACTGACTTGTGCGATAATGTAGGGCAGAGAGCCTAGATGCAAAAATGAGACATTTCAGCATTCATATCAAAATCAAGTGAACATTCTGTAAAACTGATTTCTGAAAGTGTGAGGGGGTCGTCTGTCTCAAACTCAGATGCAAGAACACTGTGAAATCTGCAGTATGTTTTTTTTCCTCTTTTTGTTTTAAACAATTATAAATACCCACCCATGGCATTGTGATTTGAATCAGGCATACACTGTTGTTGCATTCTTAAGTTTGCGGTGTAATAGTTGTTTTTTTGTGTTTGCTCCTTTCACAGTTTCATGTTTCTTCAACTTCACCACTCCATCTGGAGTCCTACTGTCACCAAACTACCCTCAGGAGTATGGCAACAACATGCACTGCGTGTGGCTGATCATCGCCAAACCTGAGAGCCGCATCAACCTGGCCTTCAATGACCTGAGCATGGAGAAGCAATTTGACTTCCTGTCCATCAAAGATGGGGGCAAGGCAGAGTCGCCCATTCTGGGCACCTTTTCTGGAGACGTGCTGCCATCACCCATCACCACCAGTGGCCATGTGGCCCGACTTGAGTTTCTGACCGATCATACATACACAGACCGTGGCTTCAACATCACCTTCACCAGTACGTTTCACTGATATTTTGATTCAGGATCTCCAACTCTTTATACATTCTGTAGTAAAAATGTGTAATCCGTCGAGGTTGTTTTGGGTAAACCAGACTATTTTTACAGCCGGAGTCCCCAGCTGGAGACTTGAATTTTTATTTTAAGATGTATAATAGATGACAGATAGCATTTCTTCAGTGGGATCATGGGCTGAATTTTCAACAGCTGCATCTATCTGTAAATGTGTTTTTTTTGTTTGGTTGTTTGTTATTTGGTTTCTAGGATACAAGAAGTTGTGTTGCTGGCATCTGAAAGAGATTCTAAAAAAAAGTTTTGCTTTCTTTCCAGAGAGAAGTTTCTGTATATTGTGCACAAACATTCAAACAACAACCTTAGACGACCGACTGTGTTCTGTTAGTGATCACTTTTTATGACAGGCGTATCACATGACAGCAGTGAAGGGTTGATGTGAAGAGACACAATAACAACCACACAGTTTCTTTTCCTGTTCTTCCTAAAATACAAATATAATTAAATAAGGTAAGAGTTAATTGAAGCTGCCGGGAAGTGATAGCGCACAATATGACTCCCTATATACCATGTTTTTGAGGAGTGTGATGAACGTTCCAATCATTCATGTTAATTAAGGAGATGACAAACTCCATCAAAGGGCTTGTTGGCATATAAAGTAATGCTGATGGATGGGATGCACCATCTTTGGGTTTCACAAAATGCATGATGTTGATAAATAAGAATTATAGAATTATTATTGTTATATATTATCAGATTGACATACGGAGTGAAAATACAGCAAAATGAATTACATCATCCATTTGGCAGATGTTATTCAAGACAGGGTAGAGTGGATTCAAGGGACACATTTTTTCAGTTCCCTGGGAATCGAACGCATGACCTTGGCATTGCTAGCACCATGCTCTGCTAGCTGAGCTACAGGAGCAGGCAGATTAGCTGGAGAGATTTTGTCGGCTGGTAATGCATCATCTTCTCTGAAGTCCTGTCGATGGGCACTGAGTGGCTCCAAGCTTCCCACTCAACCAAGAAACTTTGGAAGGCACATAAATCAATATTTTGCTCTAACTAAAATGAATTAGAGTCGTTATACTGCTGAAAAGATGAGCCACAAAGTTTCAGTTCAGTGGTCATATTGAGGGCTCTTTCTTTAATTTGTTAGGCCTGTACATTTTTTCTCCAATTCACATTTTTTTCAATCGCTCCCTTTGTCTTTCTCCATGTAGCGTTCCGGCACAACGAGTGTCCCGATCCTGGCGTTCCAGTAAATGGAAAGCGTTTTGGTGAGAGTCTACAGCTCGGCAGCTCCATCTCTTTCCTGTGTGAGGAAGGCTTCGTGAAGACCCACGGTTCTCAGACCATCTCCTGTATCCTCAAAGATGGGAATGTTGTGTGGGACAATGCTGTGCCACGCTGTGAAGGTCTGTTTCTCTCTAAAAGATAAGCAACAGTTTGTTAATGTACTGTATGCATTTTCCTGAGCTGATAGTTATAGGTGTTTGTTATGTGGGTTATGTAATTTGTAAGCTGCATCACTTAATTATTAACAATTAATTGGATAAAAATGTATTTTTATGGTAAAAGGGTTTTTTTGTACACAAGGTGTATTGATATTTTCTATTTTTAATGATCTTCAGATTAAATACTAAACAAGCATAAATATTACATTAGTTTAAAAGCAATTATAAATAATCTTACATTTCGGATACTTCTTTACAGGTACTTGAATTATATAGCATTTAAATTGTATATTATTTATATATAAATAAAACAATTAACCATCCACAACAGATGTTTAACCAAATGAATATTATTCAAAATTATTGTGCTGCCTTTCTCAGTTGCGCTTCTTGACACATGGATGCGTGCATAAACATTGTTGCAGCTTCCTGTTACAAAATAAAACAAAATAAATAATATAATTTTATTCTTTTACTTTTTACTTTATTAATATTGCACTTCAAGTTGTTGTTGTTTCATTAACTGTACAAAGTTAACCTGCACTGGATTAAATATTCAGGAAATCAATTTCCTCTTGGAGTGTTTGAACTCTGTATGTTTTCAGAGTATCTTAACATTGCATGTCCTCTTGTTTAATGAAACGGACTGCTGTTTTCTCCTGGAGGTTTAAAATATTTCATGATATTTATTGAGCAATGCCTTTTATAGATGTCCTCCAGTAAACACAATCCACAGTTGAGCTCATTCACCACAGCCATTGAGCACATGGGGCCTTGTGCTCATGCTCTCCTGCTTCTGCATGTTGCATGCTAAGAAAAACACTCACTGGCTTTTCGATGTTATTTATTTAATTACCCACTGTCAATAAACCTAATGTGTGTCTATTTGGCCTTTTAAATCACTGCATTATGAGTTTTTTCAGTGGTGCAATTGTTATGCTTTATCCTTGTTCTGTTTTTATTGGTGTTTTTGCCTCTTTATCAGATGTACAGTAAAGTGAAGATACAGGAAATGAGTGGGGAGAGAGCAAGGACCTAAATATGTCAACAAACCACTATAGTGTGCATGCTAAGAGCATGTGTATTATCACTGTGCCTGGCTCTGATCTTGTTTGTTCTTTATTAAAGTCACACGAATCTGATTAACTGTATCGGTGTGATAAAACCTACACTAGATTGATCAGGGAAGGTAACCGAAAGGTTGCAGGTCCTAACCCCACAAGGTGTGGTTCGTTGAGTTGATATATATATATATATATAGATATATATATATATATATATATATTCTGTCTCAGATGCTGTCTTTCCAGTGTAAAGACCATAAATCCATTGGCTCACAGCCCTGCAATATGGCTCCTTAGGGGCCCGGAGGATGTCCTGTACACCAGCGGTTGTACCCTTGAGCAAGGCACTTAACCAAAAGTTTGCTCTGGGGGGACGATCCCTGTATATTAACAGGGTGACATTGCGTAAAAGTAAGGTAATAAAATAAAGATTCTGAACATGTTACATGGTTGTCTTCTGTTCTCCAGCTCCATGTGGTGGAAACCTGAAAGCTTCAAGCGGCATCATTCTGTCCCCGGGCTGGCCTGAGCTCTATAAAGAGGCCCTCAATTGTGAGTGGATCATTGAGGCTCCTCCAGGATATCCTATTAAGATCATCTTTGACAAGTGCGTACCCAACTTTTCGTTCTTTCTCCCCTAAACTCTTGAAGAATCTCTCCCTCGTGTTATCCCCCATAAGCCTCTGTGTTTATCATTTCCTTTTATATTTCATTCATGTTCTTCATCTTCATTCTATTTGCTGTAATATTGTTATTGGCGCTTCATAAATAGGTCACTACCGCACTGCAGATGCTCAATATAGAGTTTGAATGAAAGGATCAGGTCATTCATTTTTCCCATAGAAGAAACCACAGGGTTTCTTCTATAAACTAGAGATACAGAGTCCTCTCAGCTCATTTACGTGGAAAGGCTTCATCTATTTGTCCCATTTGCACAATGCTGTCCATAAAATATACATAAAAATAAATACAAAAAAAATAAATTGTTGCTCTTTGATTTTATGTAACATCAATAAAACATGCTGATCTGCTCCATTTAGCTGGCTTTTCTCCAAAATGGCTCATTTGATTTATAACAGTTTGATTAACACATGAGGAGCAGATACACAGGCACAGTGACTCTAGACAGATTGATTCAGTCTCATCCACCGATTCACCCGCAATGTAACCGCTGTGTGTTTAATAGAGCGCTCCTTCCACTGGCCCCACCTCCTGCTTTCACTGGGCCCTCAGCTGCACGGGAGCCTGAAGGCCCCCTTCATCCTTGTTTGTGTATGACTGTATGTGTGTTCTAGCCATTGTTATTTTTTTATCTGAGGGGAAGTTAAAGCTAAGACTGGAAAAAAGCAGATGCTCTCCATCTACAGAAAACAGCAGGGTTTTAGTGGGCTTCTGCAGGAAATTCAAACAAAGCGTGCTGTTTCTGAGCAGACTGAGCTTTCACTTTGAATGATGTAGTGTCCGTGTGCTGGCTGTAAATATGCAATATCCTGCAGGAACAGAAGTGCATAGGACTGGGATGAATCTGTGTAGTCTTGCCTTGTTGCGAAGCTGCCACGCTGATGCGTAACTCTGTTTTTGACCCACAGATTCCGGACGGAGGTAAACTATGATGTTCTTGAGGTACGGGATGGACGCTATCCTTCCTCGCCTCTGATTGGCAGTTATCAGGGAACGCAGGTTCCGCAGTTCCTCATCAGCACCTCCAACTTCCTTTACTTGCTGTTCACCACTGACAAGAGTCACTCTGACATCGGCTTCCGCATTCGATATGAGAGTATGTGAGAGTCTGTGTTGTTTACACTGAATTAAATATGCATTGTGTTTACTTTGAGTAGTCTATATTAGTCGTACAGGCATGACTGATCTTAAATTGTGTAGCTTACTAAAGATAGATGGTAAGACTTATTGACATTCACTTACGGAGGGAATGAAGCCATAACTAGGGACCATAGTCTCATACAGATGTGAGCATGGGTTCTGACCACCGTGCTAAAGTGGAAACACCTCAACAAAACTGCAAATTAACACTTTGGTAACCACCCACAACAGCATTGCATCCTGACTTATGTTTTATATGGCTTAAGTACTCAACACACATTTTCTTTTTCAGCAAATGTGTTTTTAAAGTTTCAAAATGTTATTCTCCAGTTTTAAATTATGCCACTTCATTGGAGAGTTGGAGACATGGAGAGTTGTATGGTGCAGATAAAAAAACTGAATCTTTCATACTAAAACATGCAATAAGTATAATTTATTTTCAATGTAGCCTACAATGCTATTTATTGCTATTTAATGCTATAGAATTTAGCCAGAGCATGCTAGTTAGACAAAGGCTGATATTATCTCCTCGCCAACGCATTTCATAGCTGCAATTACAAGGATCTTATAGCACAGACACCTGAGCTTACATGCAGCAGAATGAAAGGAGGTATGAAGGCATCATTATCAATAATAGCCACGTTCTATTACCATACAGAGATTTTAATTAGATACTGTAATTATGATATAATAGGTTGGTGATTATGTTTTGGGATAATTTCAGTGATATGCAAATTCATGCATATCTGCATGTGAGAACACAGAATTGTTTCTGTTACTTTGATGTTAACTGAAACAACGTTTTATATTCCGGTATGACTCATGTTTGTAATCTTTTAGGTTCTCTAAAAATCTTAGTTTGACCTAAATAATTGAGCACATTAACTCAAGCAGAAAGTGTTATAGATGACTGTTGTTATTTGCCTCTGTGAGAATAGTTCTATGTTTGAATGATCGGAATAAACAAAATATTCCATGAGCGGAATCTATAGGTTGTTGTGGAAGGTTAATCTTAATGTCGTGTAATGACACAGTGCCTATATAATGATATGAATCATCTCCCAATGGAAATATAAGTAGCCCTTAACAATAATAGAATTTAAGAATCCTCATAGCAAGTGTATAATACACAATAAACGTTCAGTCAGAAAAAACCTCATGTCAGTAATGAATCATAAGTTATTCCAGAGGAGAAAGCCATCAATGGCTGCTATGATCCATTACACACTGGTAATGCACCTCCAGTAATATAATGAAACACACGTGGCATAGGTTTCTTCAGAATAAATTGATTTATATGAATGAATATCAATGGAGAAATTTACATTTTGCTTGCAGTTATGACCATGTTAACCAGTCAGGCTTGGACTCCTTGATTATTCCATGTTAACAGTTTGTGTATTCTCTCCTAAGCCTTGCAGCTGCAGTCGGACCACTGCGTTGATCCCGGAATCCCAGTCAATGGTCAGCGCCACGGCAACGATTTCTATGTGGGAGCTTTGGTGACATTCAGTTGTGAAGCAGGATATACCCTCAGTGACAATGAGCCCCTTGAGTGTGAACCCAACTTCCAGTGGAGTCGACCCCTTCCCAGTTGTGATGGTACGATCCACCCCAAACTTCTGAAATGGTTTCTCCCAGAGAAAAGGACACATTAGAGACAGGTCATTTATTAATGCTACGTAATCGCTTCCAGACAGGAGGGGCCTTTACGAATTGAGCTACCCTTTCTGCCTTTCCTTATTTCCTCCATGGTTTTATATTTAAGGCCACTATTGATTTTTCCCCCTGGGTAGTTAGGAATAATTTGCCCCCATGTGTCCTTCAGAAAGAAACTTTCTGTAAAGTTTGTTATTGTAGATTGTGAAAGCTGAAGTGCCCAATGTTTTAACAAATAGCCCTTATCTCCCTCTCTTCTGTCCTCCAGCACTTTGTGGAGGGTTTATTCAGGGTAACAGTGGCACAATTCTATCCCCTGGGTTTCCGGACTTCTACCCCCACAACCTCAACTGTACCTGGATGATTGAGACTTCACATGGTAAAGGTGAGATCACTTTTCGTTGTTATTTCTTTTCTCTCTGCTCACTGGGATGGTGGCCATAGTGGTCATGTACACACTGCACATTTTCAAAGTAATTTAAATGCAGAGTGAATGCCTATTGAGTCTTCTGTGTGTACGAAATACAGAAGTCAGTCCCACAGTGTCATAACTATTTCAAACAAGAAAGTTGTTTAAGCTGCGTGATATTTTCTTTTAAATTATTTTTAACCAAAGTAACATTAACAAGCAGAGATTTTATTGTCCACAAATTTTTAGGTAACGGTCTTGAACTAGGCACTGTGTTTTATTTTATGCTCAAGCGGCTGTTTTTATTTTTATTTTATTGCAAACTTACAATACAGGCTTTATATCTCAACAATCACTAACCTAAATGTGATAAGACACAATGCAATTATTTGCAAGTAAACTAGATATCCACAAGCAAAACTGTACATTTTACTCTGTGAAATAATCAATACTTATTACTTTCAGATGGACCCAATTCAGATCACATCTATAGGCTTTTTTTGCCATTTTTAAATTCTGTACAACTGTTTTCAGAGAATGCCACACCATTATTTCAATTATTTTATCCATGTTGATCCATTATTGTGGTTTAAGCTTTGGAAAATCCCAGCAATAAATGACACATTGAAACCTGAACTGTGATTGGTTGCTTTCCATGTCTGTCATATGCGCTCTTAACCTTAATCTGCTGTAAGTGGGTGGTTCTTAGCCAGAATAAACTGCAGTGAGGACCAGACTCTTGCTGCAAATCCAAAGTCTGGCTAGGCAAGTTTAACAGTTATGAGCTGAAACATTAAACAGCCTTCAAGTCTTCAGCATTTTTTGCTGTCTCTCAATCTCTGTAGGTGTCCAGTTTACCTTCCACACCTTTCATTTGGAGAGCCCACATGATCACCTCTTAGTCACGGAAAATGGCAGTTTCTCTCAGCCCCTGTGGAGGCTTACCGGTTCTACACTGCCGCCCCCCCTCAGCGCTGGTCTCTTTGGCAACTACACTGCCCAAATCCGTTTCCTCTCAGACTTCTCTGTGTCCTACGAGGGCTTCAACATCACTTTCTCAGGTACCCAGGCCTAAGAAACTCTGTTATGTAAACAGCATAATTTTCATAGAGGAAGATGCTACTCCATCCGTCTCAATTGTCTGTTCTTTTCAGAATATGATCTGGAGCCTTGTGAAGATCCTGGTGTTCCTCCCTTTAGCACCCGCAAGGGGCTGCAGTTCAGGGTGGGGGATGCTCTTATTTTCTCCTGTTTCCCGGGGTACCGTCTGGAGGGTCCCGCGAGGGTGGTGTGTTTAGGGGGGCGTCGGCAGGTGTGGAGTTCCCCTCTGCCAAGGTGTGTTGGTAGGTGGTCACATGCTTTTCATTTTGCTTTGTTCAGAATTCATAGACTAGACCTCCTAGATCATACACACACAAACTCTCACAAAGACATGTTTCTCAGTGAACTTCATATCTCAAAGTAAATGAAGACAGCAGCTCTATTCAGAGGTGAGAGTTTGTGTTTCGGATTACTGTTGGGGACTAGAGGGAAAGAATAACGTGAAAATTTTGAAAAAAAACAGAGCAAGCACCAACCTCAAATTCTGTTAGTGAAAAACTGCTTAATCAGCATTATTGTAATGGTATATATCAGCATATGAATATTGTGCAGGCCAGACCTAATTTATTTCCTGTTGGAATGGCCTTCGTGGCTAAACTTAGAATGTAATTTGTTAGTATTATGATTTTTGACGTTCGGGCTGAAGCAAGTAATTGAGTTTTATGTATTTTTTGCAGCAATATATGGCTTGTTCCTGCTTCATATTTGTTTATGACTCTTGTAGAAGTAGGTCAGCTGATTTTTAGACATACACAAGTCTGTGTTTATCCCTTACTGTGCTGCTATTTAAATTTAATCAGCTAGATTAAATAACATATGGCTTCACTTACAGTTTTTCTAGTGCTTTAAAAACATTTAATTTTCTTATGACTGTTACTGTTCATTTGCATAAGTTAAATATGAAAGCAGAAATTGATGCCAGAATTGATTTACGGTTATTCAGAAACATTGGCAGCATTAGTTTGTGGTTTGTGTGCATGTGTTTGTTGGTTGTTTGCATTGAGATCATGGGTAATTTGTCATTTGATTTCTTTCCTTCCTTGCATGCAGCTGAATGTGGGTCATCTGTAACCGGGAAACAAGGAGTCCTGCTCTCTCCTAACTACCCTGGGTACTACGGTAACAATCACGAGTGCATCTACTCCATCCAAACGCAGCCCGGTAAGGGCATCCAGCTTCGAGCACGAGATTTCCGTCTGGAGGAGGACGACATTCTTAAGGTGTGTGCAAAATGTTTATTATTTAAAAACTAATAATAATGTTATAATAATAATAATTTTTAGTACTGGCCATTTCACTAAAAGAGATATTGTGTAGTCCACAAGACACAATAATAATGGAATTTACAAAAACATTCCCTGATGCTCAAGAAGGCAACAAGATACATTAGGGTGGCAGGTATATGTACTCGTCACAATCAACTCGTGAACAAAATGATTGGTTGTTATTGTTATTATTTTGTTTAAATATCTTAAAAATTTTAAAATATAATATGTCTTACTTATTTACCTTCAGAAGATACCTAAGATATTTGTGTTTCCCAGAGAACAATATAATAATATAATAAATAACAATGTACATCGCCTTTGCATGCATGTACAATGTGTGTATGTGCATATCTGTATTGCTCAGCTGTAAGTGTTTTTATGCAGTGACTGTACCTGTGTCCGGGCTGTGTCCGTTTCAGGTGTATGATGGCACCAGTAATAGTGCCCGCTTGCTGGGCACCTTCACAGGCACAGAGATGATGGATGTCCCTCTGAACAGCACGTCCAGCACCATGTGGTTGGAGTTCATCAGTAACAGTGACAACACCAGCAAGGGTTTTGAGCTGCACTTCACCAGTGAGTAAACAGGCTGATTTTGCTACTGTACCTTTAAAACTTAGATAATACACCCTCTTTATATGAAACTAATTTTCTTGTTTTTGCAGGTTTTGAACTGGTAAAGTGTGAGGACCCGGGTGTGCCACAGTTTGGTTTTAAACAGGAGGACAAAGGTCACTTTGCGGGCAGTACAGTTTTGTATAACTGTGATCCTGGCTACACATTAAAGGGCCCGGAGGTCCTGACATGTCTCAGAGGGGAGAGGAGAGCATGGGACAACCCTCTTCCACTGTGTGTTGGTAAGACGCTACTGTTTTCCAGCAAACTACGATTTATTGTAGTATAATTTTTGAATGATAAATGGTCCCTGTGATGAAGAAAATGCAGCCAACAAGTGGCCAGATTACATAGGAACTTCTGAACTACTGATTCATTCTTGATTTGTGAAACATTTTGGTTTCCTACATGATTCCTATACATCCATTGTGCAGTTTATGGTTTTGTTATATATATATATATATATGCAAAAACAAGCAAATGGAAATTTAACCACAGGTATTGTGTTGTATATAAATTAGAGTTTAAGTAAAGGAATTTTAATTCCTAAAGGAGTTCTCATCACTTCCTTTAACTGTAAAAGTGTTTCATGGCAAACTTTAAATCTGCCACATGAACTCATATGATACTCTGAGAAACAACTTAATAAATATGAACCACCTGTGAGAGTTCCATTAATTCTCTATGTATTAATTCAATGATTCTGTATGTGTGCGCATCTTGCACCAGCATTTTGTCTCTCCAGCTCCTGAGCCTATATGGAGACCTTTAGGCAAAGCTGAAACCCATATAAAGAGGAGAAATTAAACTATAAAAGCACAAGCAAATATTTTTTACATCCACCACAACAGGAAATAACCAGTACTGTAGGAAACAGGGGGTGGACAGTGAGGAATGAGGAGCTGGTGAGAAGGAGTGAGGGAGAGAGAGAGATAGAGCAAGAAATGTGGTTTTATGACTTGCGGAGCAGGTCAACTCAGGAGCTGAAGAAGATGGGTTTGTTTCATGGTGATTTATGGCCCTGCTGTCCACCATGGGAACATTCGTCAGATCGAAATTCAAATAAAATAAGTGAAAAAAAAAGGGTGAGACATTTAAAAGAAAGAAACAAATAACTTGGGATATGTAAATGTCAACTTTTGGGTTATGTAAATCAAAAAAGAAACTTTAAAGTGATCTCAGCTGTGCAGAGTTTGATGTGCTTTCATTATGGATTTTCTTTCTCATCTTTACTGTACGTAGTTTATTTAGCGTTTGATGCAGTGCAAGAGTGTGCAATGTTATGGAACAATTTTTGTTTTGTTTTCCAGTAAAAATGTCTAAACCTCCTCAAAGCAAGATAAACCCATTTGAGAAGCCAAAATGTGTAAAATGATAAGGTTTATCTTTGAAGAATATATCTTGAATTATTCATTTTCTTACCCACGTTTTTCTTGTTTTAAGCATAAACCTCACTAAATTGATTGTGATAGATCAAAAAATATATTTGCTAGTGGGATAAGAAAATTTAGGATTGCGATTAATGTCTTATCTTACACAAGTGGTTCTTAGGCTTATGTGGTTGGGTTTTTAGGTGGTTCTTAGGTTTTCTTGGTTGGCCTTGTTGAAAAGTTTTTTGGTGGAATGACAGAAATGATGACGAGTTTGTCTGTATCAGTGATTGTCCTCTTTAGGATGTATAAAGATTGCTTGAGAGTTCAAGCTGAATTTAAACACATGGCACTTTCTGTACAGTACATGTGGTGACGTAGTGTACATGATCTCACGTGACTATAAACATCAGCCAGCATATAATTGGCATCTTGACCTGAGCGTGATTCTGGGAGAGATTTGTTTTGAATAAGTTAAGAATAGGCATGTGACTGGCATGAAATTTTGAAATTGTTTCTATATAGACTCAGAATTATGTAAAGTACTTGAGTAAATGTGCTTCATAAGTGTGCTTCATAAGTTTGTGCTTCATAAGTGCTTCATAAGTTTTCTACCTAAGTATTACAGAGGTCATCATGACGTTTTTATTTTTTTTTTCTTGCCTTCTTTTTTGGTTTTCTTTTTGTTTTCTTCTGGCTCTGAAGGTATTGGTTTTTAGTTTAACATGTGTCCCAGAGCCTCACATAGTCAAAGCAATTTATGTTTACTTACATTATTTATTTTTTGAATGGGCGTGAAATATATGAAGAACCTTGAGGCTTTCCATTGAGAAAACTGAATAAATGGGTTGTTTTACAAAATGTATGTGTGTCAAAGTTTTAGGTACAGTTAAATGAGAAAACTTTTGGACTGTGTCCTTGATCATGGTTTTTCCTTAGTCAGCAGGTTGGCTCTTATCTAAAAAGAAGAGAAGACATCAGCTTAATCACATAACTCGAGAACAGGAGACTTGGATATCTGTATTCTGACTCATGCTCCACTCCCTGTTAGGAGTGTGTAGGTACGAGTGTATAGTGTGTAAGAGAGGACACATTTGACCTTGGGGTGATGATGTGGATGGCAGGGGCTGGATGTGAGACCCTCACAGCTTCTTGATCCATGAAACTGGAACTGTCACAGACACTGGACCCGACTTGCTGACAAACAAGCGATTTGTTCCCCACTGCTCGCCACCAGCATCTCCACCACAGCCCCAGTGCAAGATGGATAGCTATGTCTGAGGCAGGATGTATTACCAACACTGTCAGTGATATTAGCCAAAGGAAATATGCCCTTTCAAGAGAAAGCTCAATCCCAGAAGTGATATAAAGCTGCATTATTCTGCTCATCACTCATAAAGCTCTGCTCGGTGCAGAATGTATTCTTTTAAAGTGGAAAGTTATACTTTCTCCACCACCTGATGATGCATCACTCTTTAGCACACTGTGTACCATCCCTGCTATTGGGATTCCAATACAGAATTCCTGATGGAAGCAGACATGTCTCTTGAATTCTTTTTCATTAAAATTTGTACTGCGGTATTTAAGCACGTTTACAAACACTTAGTTGTTTAGTTTTGGATTCATTTATTTACATGAAAACGTTGTTGTTATGGATTTGGGAGTTATTATTTTTGTTCTTTCTGGTCCTTTTATCTCACTTTATTATTACAGTTTAATGATATAGAATGTTTGGAAATCTATATTGATTTTTCTCTACTGTCACACTAAAGCAAAATATATAACTAAACTTATTTTTTTGTCTAGTGTGCCTAAGACTTTTGCACTGTATTGTAAATTGTAATAAAAATAAATATATTGAATTAGAAACATTCACAATAGGCACGTTTTTTACTAGTAGTTCAGACCTAATTGTATTTATTGGATTCATATTCTTTAATATGAATAAATTATTTTTGCTTCAGTTCTGTTATTGAAGGATGGTGCTTTTGTTTTTCTTTTCTCAGCTGAGTGTGGAGGGATGATTAAAGACGAGCCCACAGGCCGGATTCTGTCTCCGGGTTACCCGGCACCTTACGAGCACAACCTGCACTGTGTCTGGACCATTGAGGCGGCACTTGGAAGCACCATCGGGTCAGTATCTACTCTTCCATTACTCCCCCTCCACCATCTGTCCAATCATCTTACATTCTGCTTTTGATGTCTTCATCTGCCTCTAATTGTAACCTCCATCCATAACCTCTTTAAAGCCATTTTTCTTTTCTAACATATCCTAAGATCTAGTTATTCCATTAAATGTGATTAAGGAAGCATTCCATTAAGGGAGAACCATTTGTGTCCACAATATTTGTGAAAATGCACTAAACACTATATTCTATTAGGATTAAATTAATTAGAAAATATTAAAAAATAACTTAATGTCCATTCCTCTTACCCTGTGTCCCACTATGCCTGCCATACTGCATCCTGTCTAATAGCTGTGATGGTATATTTATCAACACTTCCACACAGCCACAAGTGGCGATTGGCTCTCAGGCTAAGCGCTAGCTCAGTTCATGCCAGTATTGTTCAGCGTGCTGTTTAAGTCAGCAGGACTCAAAGATGCTAGGAGGACATTAGCACTTTGGCAGTCCTACAGCCTGACCTCTTCCCTTTCCCAGCAAATCACTCCCTCTCACGCTAATGAATGAACATGCCCCTTGTTAATTGCCCTTCGTTTCGCCAATGTAATTTTGCATGAAATCTTGCTGCCGGGCTTTGCCTAATTGGTCTGTGCCTTTAATGGTGGTGTTTATCAGATACATCCTCCATCTTTCATCTGGACGTTTTAAGAGTTCCCAAATGTTGCTTTCTTGCTTTATTAAAGTGATTCACAAGTGACTTTTTTGTTGTGTTGCATCGCTAAAGGCTTTGTAAGGTGATTGTAAGGATTTGAACAGCTTGATTATACTTACATGGCCAGTATTCTTTGTTTCTATGAATAGTTGAAAATGAGGAATAAGTTTAATTATATATGAAATCGCTGAGATGATGAACAGACTAATGAGGTAGCACTCCAAACACTCTACAATGGTAGAAGCCACATGAAATAATGGAGGTCACTCTCCATTATATTGTGTCTCAACATGTAATTGAATTATGAGTCTGATACTCATAAGTTTTGTGCTAAGCTTGTATTAGTAACCATGCCTGTTTAAATCAAGTCGTGCTGTATGCATGCAGCACAATTAGATTATTGCAATTTTGTTGTTAACAGGGATTCAGAATGGCATGTTTGTGATATATAACATGCTGAGGATGACTGGTGATCATATGCTGTAGTTGAATAAAGCTCTAAAGCTCTAAGCCAAGAGAAACCAGGTGATTACAGTAACTTGATAAGAGCTGCTCTTAACATTGTTCTTAAACCCTGTTAACCTTAGCATGCTGTGGTAGGTCATTCTGACCAATTTTTTAAATATTTTTTTACATTTTATTTATTTTAGGACATGACCCAGGTCAAACTCGAACCTTTGAGTCAACAAGTTCTCATCATGTGCATAGCTTCACAGATTAGACAAGCCCCAATTTAAACTAACGAGAAATTTCCACAATTTAATGTCAGAATCTTGTGATGTGTGATTTGGTCATTTGAGATGCTTTCACTGTCACCATGTCTCTCCTGTACACTCAGTCACAAAGAGCCAAATGTGACTCTTGAGATGTGATTTCGGTCAGTTTGACCGAGTTACAGGTTCTGTAAAAGTCTAAAAAGGTAAAATTACTGCAACACACGACCTAATTAGCTTAAACCTAAGCTTGTTGCTTAAAAAATGTATGATTAAAAATACACTGGGGTTTAAAAATAGGTTTATTTATTAATACAGTAATAATCTTTAGAATAAACAATTCTTCTATTAGTAATATAGTCCATTAGCCTGTAGTAACTGTAGGCTGCTCAGGGTTGCCAAGCAACATAGCAACTTGCAGCATTATGTAATAACTGCTTCAGGCTTAGCTTAACCAATCAGAATTTAGAATTGGAGATATCTACTTATAAATCACTTTCCACAAACGCAAACTACCAAATGTTCTAGTACAACATCAAGAAACGAGTCGGGTCCCCACCGAAGCTTGTTGACTGAGTAAACAGGGCCGAGTTTCAGAGTGTTTGTGTAAGCTTGGTTTAGAAAAAGGGCTTGTAGTGAAAATCATGTTTCAGTTTTGCAGTCCACAGGCAGAAGAGCATTCTCCAGCCCCCACTGTCCTTCTGATGAATCCAGGTAATTATTTCTGAAATAGCTCATCTTGTCAATGGCAATGAGCTGTTGCAGTGTATTTGTGCGTTGTTTATTCAGTTTATATATTGTGAAACTGTATCTTTCGTATAACTGTAGTGCCATATAAGTGGATGTAAAATGTTCATATTGCCCTCTTCCTGTATGTGCACATGCATGAGTGTTAAATGAGTTTGTGAGAACCCCTTCCAAAGGCACAGGGTAATTAAAAACCTTGGAACCTTCCAGTCTCAGACCTAGTTCCCCACTGTAAGGTATGCACATACATTTCTTTGATCTCATCTTGAGCGATCAATTATTCAGGATCATTTGCAATGCATTAGGACTGGGACGATGTCTCACACTAATACAAGGACTCTGTAATGGCAGCAGTGAGAATTTGTTAGCAAGAGGGGCTGAAAACTTACAGGATCCAGAAAGATGAAAATAAGTTTGAGCTGGTTGAATCATAGAGGACAGCTGTCCCGTCCTGGTGAACACCCTTTATCCAGAGGGGCTGATGGGAAGATCTGAGTGCAGATACATTAAAGGATGCGTAAGGGTGGTCTTGGATGAGCATGTGATGTGTTGGGATGCCGAGGGGGTGGGTTGCACTTGGGGGTTTCAGATGGTACAGGCGATATTTCATCGTTCTTTCATCACAAACTTCTCTACATCTGATATGCCTTTGTTTAGCAAAGGTGTTAATTACTTTCAGCAGCCACTTGACATACACAAACACACACACACAGCAGACAGATATACTGCTCGAGTCGAGGATTAGACTTCGGTTAAGCTTGCTGTTCCAGAGCCAGTTTTTGCACACTCAAGTCGGAGCTCAAAGGATCGTACTGTCACGCTCATAGCTCATCTGCAGCCGTGAAAGAAATCGCAGGAATTAACGGATACTGTGGTCCCTGCTTCGCTCTTTTCCCATTTTGCTATTTATGAACCTGCCTTTTTTTGCTAAAAGCCTCCAAGTCGTATGTTAACTCTCTCGTTTCCTTCCCATCGCATTGCGACTTCTTCAGATTTGCTCTCTCCTCATCCGCTTTTCCCTTTTGTTCTATTCCTACTTTTTGTCACTCTCATCAATTCCTCAGAGCTGCCTGTTCTTACATATGCATAGCACAGAATGTACCAGCTCAGTACTGATACACATAGTCCTGCATTCACCAGTGATGGCTGATTGCTCAGTTAAGGGAACTTTTGAAAGAATAATGCTTTTTAAAAGAATGTCAGTCTTATTTTAAAGGACAGATTATAATATCTTTTTCTCTTTAATTACATTTTCTCTCATTTTTGAGAGTTTTTAAACAATATTATTCTGCTCTTACTTACTTAGTACTTTTTCAGAAGAACTTAAAAATCATGACTATGTCATTATGTAATAAAAAGTAAGGTTTGGTTATTATAATAATATGAAGTGATAGGGAGCACATATCTGCCAGTGTACCATCTACCACAGTGATAATGTAATTAGTTTTACATCATCATAAATGTTATGGTTAGTATTTGAAATTGTTTATTCAGAATCAATAAGTTTGTATATCAGCATGTGAGATTTGCTGGTAAACAGCTTGGCTATGCTGGTCAACCAACTACAGTAGAGCAGCACTAATCAGGACAATCCAGCTGTTTGTTGTTTCAGAATGAAGGATAGAAGCAGCACAGATCTGATCAAACAGGGTGTGTTTTATCAGCTGATGGGACAGGCAGGGAGAGAGAGAAGAGAAATCCCACAGCAGGCTGGGGTTGATCAATCAAATAATGAGGCTAATTTTTAATGAGCTGTGAAATTGTGCTGTCTCACTTGCAGTGATTCCTTGGTCATTTCTCTCAATATACAAACTGTCAAAGTTTGAAGCTCACACATTTTTTAAAAGGTTAATGTACCCCAGAATTCAATGATGCTAAATGGGGGAGTTTTGCATGCGCACACACAGAATAATCTAAAAATGACCACCTGGGATGGATCTCTAGGGTGCTCTCTGCAGTGTGGATAGCTGACAGAAGTGAAGGGGAAGACTGAGGATTGTAGGTAGAATGTGCTGTGCACTTGTTTTTAAAGTGGTCAGGAGCTCATATCTGCTGAATCAGCCCAAGACCTGCTTCTTACGCATATTCAATCTGTCTACACAGCAGAAGATGATCACTAATCATTAATGCAGCAGTTAGTTTATCCCACTTTTTAATATGTTCTATTGTAAATGAATAACGTTTTGTGCATGTGTAAATATTAATTTATACATTTTTATTTAATTTATCTTATTTTATTTTGAACTACAATCAGACATTCTCTTCTTCAATCAAAATAACCCTCAACCGCACAGCCATCAACCTGGATAATGGAGATTCTCTGTACAGATGTGTATGGAAAGGTGCCCTTCAGCTTGTACTATACCACGCTGCCATGAGACATGCCATTAAACAGCCCACCATTACAGCGATTGCACCCTGTTGAAATTTCTGCATTCTGTTTTCTCCTTTATCTTCAAATTACACCATTAACTTACAGTGTACACACTCTAAATGACTGACATACTTGCATTCTGAGCTCTGGTTGGCTTTCTGTTTTTGCTTTTATATGTTTCTGATTTCCAAAAAGCCATGAGGGCCGACTGTTACAGTGATTAGACCACAGTTAGGGACATAACATGAAGGGAAACTGTCTAAAATAGAAGCAACAGCAAGATGATGAAAGAATCCATAATCTGAAGTGACAGTTCATTCGGCGATGATGATATAGTTAATTTCTCTAAGTCTTTGTTTGTGGTTGCTAGGCAACATAGGGACAGCAGCATTAATACAGAATGTACTGTGTTAGATGTGCGTTTATAGTCGTTTTACAACAGCATCTAAAGCTTTATTTACATGTTCACGTTCTGTGGTAACTCTTGTGTACAGTTGACAGAAAACATGTCATGTTTTGAGTGCTATGACAACAGCATTTTATTTGTAGGTTGAAGTTTGTTATTTGTATTTGAAGTTTACCCATAACTTTTACACTATACTTCTGCTGCTTAATAAACATTGATATGTCCTTCAGTATATGCAAACCAGATTGCAATCTGTCCTAATGTCATCTCTGTACACTACATCAAAAATGTGCTTAGTCACTAAACTCTTTACCTTTTACACCTGCAAGTTCTTTTAACAGTGTTAACAAACTTTGGATATTTATCCTATAGATACACAGATTGAACTTCCATTTTAATTATGTGACAATTTTATTTTTATATATTTCAGTTGTTTGTCAGTACTGTTTGTAGCTTATTTTTTATTATTATGTATTTTTTCCTCTTTCAATATTTTATGAGCTGCCTCCTTCCCAGATTGCCCTTGTATATACAATGTTAAATGTATAGGTAAAAAATAAATAAAATAAACAGGCATGCATTCACAAACCACACATCTCTCCCAGCCTGCCAAGTCATTGCAGCAGGAAGGCAGACTAAACTCCCAGGGTAGCATTGCTATTTGCTGTTTAGTATTCATATGACACAGCTTGCCTCTCCTCTCTTTCTCTTTCTCACTCTCTTTGGCACTTCCTTTGACATCTGATTGAACCACTTTTAGTATTTCAAAGACACAGGCAACACTTAATCTTACGTTTAATAGCAGTATTTAAAATGGCGACCTTGTTAATTAATTAATTTTGGAATAACTTTTTCTTTTTCCCATGTTGTTTTGAATAAGCAGAGATTTTTAAAACAATTACAATGAGTACATCAGAGTATGGACAGCCACAATCAAGATGAAAGACATTTTTCTATTACTTCAGATGTAGTATGACCTCCACATTTCACATGGCTTAAGGGGACCAATCGGACATCTCAAGCTTTAGTCTTTCATCTCCCCCCTCCTTTTCCTTTGTATTGAACATGCAGATCTGACAGACTGTAACCACCCACTCTCCTGCCAACACTCCTGCCAACAGCACCCCAATCCACCCACCAACCCCAACAACCCATCAGCCAGGATTACATGAAAGAGTTGTAGAGCAGTAGAGTGAGGAACAGGAAGGAATAGACGAAAGCAAAGCATTACAATGAAATAAAAAATGAACATGAGGATTAGTTAACAGTGGCAGTGTATGGATTAGCTGTGCTAGTATGATGGTTGTTTGGAAAATTGGCAGAGAACATCACACATTCTCACTTAATATCACTACCTCACCCTCTCCTGGAAGTCCTGGAACTGAGGTTGATTTAAAATTGAAATAAATTCAAGGGTAATATCATTATTATCGCTACTTAATCCCGTTATGCAGTTTGTAATTGTTGGCCTTGGTTTACTCACTGGAGATTTGTTAGGCACTATTCTTTGTAAAGCTGTATTGTAACCATGTGTTGTGAAAAACTTTATACAATTAAGTTCAATTAAATGTAAGGTTTTTCTAACCTAAATGGTTTCTTGGAAGTGACTACAGAATATTTTCCAGAACTTGAAGCTGAAATGACTTGGCACTATTAAAATTCGTTTTTTCATTCTTAAATTCTTTAATTATCCATAAATTATTTAATTCTTCAAATTAAAGCTTGGTTGGTGCGTTCATCTCACATACTTCATTAGCCCAAAGCAGCCAATCTAGTTGTGTGATATTGTCCTGCACACTGTGAGGTCACATTACTGTTGCTCTTACAGAGCACGCTTACCCTGCCTGTAACACACGATTACCTGCACTGTACTGTGAGGCATGCTAATCTTTGTCGTGCCCCATTTACACATTCGATTCTGCACACAACACCTGCATTTACATATCTCTCAGGTAAAGAGGAAGCAGTGTGGCACTAGCACATTTGGAATGGTTGCATCATTGAGTACCTGCTTTCCCTTGAGAGACATCCGGCATAGATTAGTGATTTATCATTAGCCAGACACAGATCTGTCCTGTTGGTGCCATTGTGGCACAGTGGATGTTTCAAGTCTGAAGCATTTTTAAATGCTTATTAAAAGTGTTTGTGTGTGTGTGTGTATATATATATATATATATATATATATATAATTTTAATTATAATAATTAATTTTAAATGGAAATACCCAAGCATCTCTAAAACTAAAACAATTTACTTATTTATGCAAGCAAGGCTTATTTGTTTTACTCATAACATTAATTTTGTAAAATTCTGTGAGGTTTATGCGTGGTTATTTTTTAAAATAAAATAACTGAAATAACAATAATTTGTCAGTGGGGTAATAAAAATAAGTCAAGTCTCATTATCTTACAGTTTCTCTTCTCAAATAAATGTATCTTGTTTCAAGGATGTGTGGATATTGTTATTTATTTACTTATTTTTGTATTGCATTGCACATAAGGAAATTTGTGGGTTGTGGTAACCCTCTGGGTTAGTGAATGGGTGGAGGTGGAATAATCAGTTCTTTATCAGATTTGTAAAAGCACTCTGGCTTTAGGCTGATTAATCTAATTTAAAACCTCTGGATTGAATAATGGTTCTCTTTATTTGCCTGTCTCTCTCTCTCTTTGTCTATTTATGTCCCTCTGTCTTACCTTTAGATGCAGTGGTTTCTATTACATAAGAAGCTATAAGTCACAGTTGGCTACATCTCTTTTATCTCACATCCAGTCTGTGTACAGAGTAAAGTACCTGCAGCTTGCACAGTTTGCTGTATATTATGTGTGAGTGTGTATGTGTGTGTGCATCTTACATACTGAATAGATGGATTTGTTAAATTCTAAACCCACACAATATTAAATTGAAACTGGGATTTAGAAATACTGCCCACACGTATCTGCAGGGGTGGGGAAATACAGAAAGAGAGAGAGAGGTGGAGTAGAGAACTTGGGAAATCTCAGATAATTCACTTATGTGAATTACAGTAAGCCATTGGGTTTGTGCTACTGGTGTGCTTGTGCTGTCATGGCAACAGTTCAGTACAGGTATTTGGTCTACTACACATGTCGCATACGTGGTGGGAACAACCCCATGAATGTATAATTTTCATCCCCACTGCGGTAGTCTGTAAATGGAAGAATTGCATATTCTATTAAACACAAATGTGCCTCCATTGCCCAGATTCTCTTTGACTTTCTAATGCAGTTGACATCACCCAGAGTCATAGGGTGTGTGTTTGTTTTCCAAAAAATAAGTATCAGCTTGACTTTTAAGACATCAAGACATCTCATAGTGCCCCTTAAGTCATCCATGTCCAAAAGAGAGTTGAACCATGAGCGATGAGGCCAGATGTTACATATAATCTATTTTTCTTGCTCAATTAGAATACATCTGCTGTGACTCGTAGCATTGCTGTTCTCCCACCAAATCTCTCTCTCTTTATCTCTCTCTCTCTCTCTCTCTCTCCAGTCATACATGTCCAGTCATAAAATAGCTTTTGTTTTATATAAACCCTTTCTTGACAGCTAGTTTTTTGTGTGCACACGTGTGTTTTCCTATTTCTTTTGTTAGAGTTTGTTTGCTGAGTTTGTACTTTGTCAAGATGGCTTTGGATAAGGTGATAAAAATCAATTTTGAGCTCTACTCAACTCATTGTGATTCATGAGGAAGTCCAGAATTGATCAAAACACAAAGAACGTTCCCCTGATTACTCTTCACAGAAAACCTTTGGAAATGTGTTGGGCCAGATTTATCTCCATGCAAACTATGTTGAGTTTAGCATAACTTGAATCTAAATACTGAACTTGATGAGCTTTGATAAATATTTAATTCCACCGAACAAAGACTCCAAATAACTTTACTTTTAACGTCAAACATCTCATCTGAGTTTGTTTTAAATAAGTTGTTAAGGCCATCATAATTATTAATAACTTAGAATACAGGATTGTTGTGCATGTGTGTGTGTGTGAGTTTGTCACCATCTCATACATCAGCACAATAATCCAATTCTGGCATTTAGGGACAAGCTCATTTCAAGCTCATTTCCTTTGGTCTGGAAATGGCACGTCTCACTCTTAATGTTGCTGTGAAGGTCATTATTTAATTAATTTTCCTAAAGGTTAATGACTTGTTGACTTGGAAGTTCCACATAATATTAGAAAGGTATGTTTTCTCTCTGTCTTTAGGTCTTATAATTTCTTGTTTGTGTTTAACAGCTGTAACAGAAATATTGCTGGTGTCAGTCTATTAATTTACACTTCCCCTCCTTTTCTTTCATTCCTATAAATCTCATGTTCTTTAATTCCTCTGATGTTTGTAATATTACGTGCTAATTGGTTGATATTCTTGTCTGACTGCTCTAAACTGACTAAATCTCTTTTGGAACAAATTGAGATGCACATGAGCAGTGAAAATTAAACACAGGGTAGGCAATCTTTTCCAAAAACATTTTTGCTATGCTGATTGAAAGTCTCTTCACATCCTGATAGCAATCACTAATTTAAGTGATTTAAAAATATTTATACATTTATATATCTTCTGTGAAAGGCGCAGGACCATAAAATGTTTGTCCAATCATTGTGTTCAGTCCGAATGCGATGATTGGATGTCCTACTTGCCTGTAAAACTATGTATTTGCATACCTCTCTGTACTGTTGGAGGAGGTGTGGCTTTGGAGAGGGCGGGATCTTATGCTTTCAAAGCTAGGGGCTATTGCTAGCCTCTCCAAAATTTCCTACTCTACCTTTAATACATTGAGGTGTTTTTTTGCCCTTAGTGTCTCTCTCATTCTAATCTCTTTGCCCACTAAACAGAACAACTGAGTAAGATCATTTTTGTGTGTTTAACTACACAGATTGCATTTCCTGGTCTTCCATACTGAGGAAGTGCACGATGTTTTGCGGATCTGGGATGGTCCTCAGGATGGAGGTGTGTTACTCCGAGAGCTGAGTGGTTCTACACTTCCTCCAGATCTTCACAGCACTTTCAACTCTGTCAGTCTGCAGTTTACAACAGACTTCTTCACTAGCAAGCAGGGTTTCGCTCTGCAGTTCTCAGGTGTGTGTCTGTGGCCTCTGTTTGTTGGCTTGTTATAATAATATAATGTGCCCAAAGTTGTTAGTGATGGTGGACTGCAGCCATCACGTTGTCTAACACAATTGAAGCAATGTGTGAGGAAGTTTGTATGAACTGAGATGAGATTGTAAGGAAGAGACCTACTTTGTAATGGCCAAGTTTTTTTTAATTATGCCTGTAGAGGCCTCATAGCACTGCATGTTCTAAATGTTTCTAAAACACATGATTGAACTCTTAATCCAAGTCCAATTTACAGTATAATGTTTTAGTTTATACATTATAAACCTTTATATTCTGTACAAAAAATAAATAAATGAAAAATAAATAAATATACCTACAATTAACAAGGTTGTGAGATTCTGCATTATACCTTAGAACTTCCAAAAAAAATTGAAAGATAAAAATGTAACAACATACATCAACTATATGGTATTTCTGTTGCAAAGCTAAACATTTTACCTTCATAACAAGCCAGTCATTCTTTGAGTATCATGGAGATCCATGGTAAATAAATGAGTGTGTGTAGAAGCATTTAGACTTTGGGTGTTCTGCAGTACTAGGAAGTCAGTGTGTTAAACACAAGTCTATCTGTACTCTGTAGAGGTGTGTGGTCTGTATGACTTGTTGTAGCAGCAGTTATAGTTGCTATCTTTAATAGCTGGTAGGTCAGTGCCTGTGGTCTTTCTCAGCAGGCCACACAACCCAGTAGATCTCTTGCACTATCTTACAAATAAGCACCAGATTTTCTCCTTTATAATTTAACATTGCTTGAGATAGAGCCAGTGGCTTTTACCTGCTCTATACTGGATGTTTTTGCCCCTAGTTTCAACTGCCACTTCCTGTAATGATCCTGGCATCCCAACTAATGGCACCCGAATCGGAGACAGCAGAGAGCCAGGGGATCATGTGCTATTCCAGTGTGATCCAGGCTACATCCTACAAGGAGCCACCAAGATCACATGTACCGAGATCAACAACCGTTTCTTCTGGCAGCCCGACCCTCCAACTTGTTCTGGTATGAGCACGCCAAATAAAAAACTTGACCAGCTGCGTCCTGCATCAATACTTTGCTGCCGCTGTGATACACTGATTTCCATTATACTCTGCCGCATCAGTGGAGGAGGCACTTAACATTTTTGATGAATGTCTTTTATGCAGAGTACAGCCTTTATTTGGTTATGATTATGTCCCAGAAACATTTATTTTAAAGTTACAGTAACAGTAAATCTGATGCTGGATAAAGGAACAGTATGACAGAAAACATGGCAAATAATAAATTGTGTTGTTTTTTCTTAGAATTCTCAATAATACGTTTTTTTCAAACTGAACTCAAAAAGGAAGCCGTTCACTTTTCCTGTTTGGTCTAGTTCACTATACTGGAATCTGATGCTTCTGCACTTTCCATCGCAGGGATGAAGACACATTGGAAAACACCTAGACAGTGCATTAGAAACCCATGCTAAAGGGCACACAAGAGCATCCATCATGCTTTTCATTGCATCAGATAACAATAGGGCCTAATGTATTATCACTATATATGATATATCAGGGGAGTGCATGTAGTACAACAAACACTAACAGCAACAAACAGCATAGTTTAAATGATTTAAATGTGCTACTTTCCAGAAGCAAAGGATTATTTTTTTGGACATTTAGGACCGAGGGGTTTGGCTTTCTGTTGTAAATTCAGGCTTTTTCTTTGATGTTAACAGCCACAATCATAATGGTGTAATTAAGCTGCCTTGTTCTATTAAAAGCTCAATTTGAGTTTGTGTAAATGTAAATGTAAACTGAACAGGCAGAACCCTGAAGATGTTTGCAGTTCCAGGTGAAAGCCTGCCATCAAAAAACAGCAATAAAAGCTGCTCACATTGAATCGCTTGTGTGTAGATGATATTCTTTATGTGTGAATGATGATTTTCCTAATAATTAAAATAAGTAATGATCTCATAACCAAACAGAATAAAACTCTATTCATGGTTAATAAAGGGTGTGAAATCTAGATGAAGGATGTTTTAGCCACATGTTGAAAGTGCAAATAGTATTCCTGTGATTCCGATTTGTTGAGTCCTTTTCTCGTCTTTTTGTTGTAGCTCCGTGTGGAGGGAATCTGACAGGCCCCAGTGGTCTGATCCTGTCCCCTGAATATCCAGAGCCCTACCCTCATGGTCGAGAATGTGACTGGACTGTTTCAGTCACTCCTGATCACATCATATCACTCACCTTCAATCAGTAAGCCACATTACTGTATATACTATAGCATATGCATTCTTTCTCCTGAAGTTTCCTGTGATGTATGAGGTGTTTCTGGATATTAGCCAATAGAAGTGAAAGCTTGGGACGCACCTCAACAGTGTTTTATTAAACATAAAGGCTGTTTTGTTGTGTATCTTTGCATGTTGTTGTGCGTAGTCATTTCACTCCAGTCTATCCAATTATGTATTATTATACAGTCGTTTAACACCAGGTAAATGTGTTTTTGTGTGCTGTTGATATAAATAAAAGCGATTGATTCAAATTCCTGCTGTTAAACAGACTGAGCTAATGTTTCCACTAAAACAGCTCCTCAGAAGACCTGCAGACATGATACACACACTTTTGTGTGATTTACATTGTGTTTGTATAGCTACTATTTGATTATTAATGAAGCCACAAAAGTAGAACATGTCATTGGGAGTCATTGCCCAATGGTCATTGCCCAATGGAAAAACATGGATATAGTCATATATGGGCATATTGTGTTGAGTACACTAATAGCCTGGCTAACAATATATGGCCACCCTTTTCCAGCTTTAGCCTAGAGCCAAGTTACGACTTTCTGCACGTCTACGATGGGCCTGATTCTCTCAGCCCACTGCTGGGCAGCTTTTACGGTACGGACGTCCCTGAGCGCATTGAGAGCAGCTCCAACATGCTCTTTCTGGCCTTTCGAAGCGACGCCTCCCTCAGCAGCAATGGATTTGTCCTTCAATACACAGGTAATTACATCTGAGTTTGTACTTATACACAAACCTTTCTAATGGCTGTGTTGTATGAGAATTTTGTCGCTATGAATGCGCTGTAAGAAGTACTTAATTGTTTCTGACTGTGTGTCAAATTTTCATTAGCTGAGGTCAAAGAGGGATATCAGGATGACACTTTGTCCTTTCTGTTTGGTTGTTTTTGCAGCCGTGAGTTTTCCGTGATTACCAGGCAAACCCCCCCCCATATCACCTTTGCAGCTTATAATTATCGACCCATGGCACTTTTTACAATAAATAAAAACTATGAAATAAACCAAAAAGTCCCTTTTTACCCTGGCGATTTGATCAGTGGTTTACAAATGAGAACAAATGAAAATTTGGTCTCTGAATGCGCCCCGCTGACCTCACTTTGTTTGATAACACTTTGACATGTTGGATTATTAGAGAACATCCATGATCAGACTTGTCTGATCAGACATAGGCTACATTTTACCTGGAACATGTGGGTGATCCAGTTTGTGTTGTTCTACACTAGTCTTGTTCACTTAGATGTCTCAAAATAACCAAACCACTATAACTACTACTCCACTGGTAGTTGCTTCTTACTTTAGGGAAAGTACATATTTTTAAGAAGTCGTTTTGTTAGGTTGTGTGAGGGAACAGTCAGGCACACTTCTTAGGGGATGGGTATACAGGACACGTTCAGCTGGGCTAGACGGAGCGCAACAGAATAGAACAGAACACGGAGACTCAAGACACATTTTTAAAAGTTGAATAATTTAAAGTTTACACAGCATTTTAAAAACACAGTTTATAGTGTGAGGTGCTGAAAGTGACAGCAAGCTGTTAAGATGCCTGTTGGCATCCGTGAAAAAAACAGACACAAAGACGTTTGACATAGAGATAATCAACAAAACAGGTAAATATATCAAACTTAAAGATCTCTAGCTAAACTAAATGATTAGTCGGGTGTTGTACAATTTGTCAGCTAGGGTACAATCATGCCTATGCCTAGTTTTTAGAGACCTTGTCAAAAAACAAGGTACCTACTAACTGGAAGGGTTGCGGTCATTGCTGGCACGCAGCGGTCAGAGAGAGGGGGAGAGAGAGCGTTCTTTAGCTTACCCTCTGATGGATTCAGTAAAATGAAGAGCAATATTCTCTCAATCTGGTGTAGCAGATGGACACAGTGTGTGGCACTTCAAAAGCTCAATTTCCAGACCCCAGACGCCTCACAATGAATTAGTATAACCTAATAATGTGGAAGAAAATCATAAATATACAAGAAGTTTGTTTTATGTTTGCTTAACCCTTATAGCAGTGCTGGCATAGCTGGTCTGGCACAGGCTCGCGAAGGTTTGCCTGCATGTGCCACTGGTGTTGGAATGAACTTCAAGCACTGTCAACCTCTTTACAGACCAATCAGCTTCTCACAGACTCCCAACCATGTCTGATTGGCCTCTGAGGTGCATTATACGGGCCAAGGATGTGCACTCTTTACCGACAGTTAAATAAACACCGCACACACACACACTCCATTACTTGTCCTAAGTGTTCTCTGCCAGTTCAAACATTTGTCATGTCCAAATGCATGACAAATGTCATGCATTGTCATATCCTCTGACCAGCATATATACACTGACCCCATGCATACATGGACACCTGACATACACCTTAAAGCGGGCTCTGGTCCAATACTCATCTTGTCATGGCAGTAAGGAGACAGGTGTAAGAAGATGAACTTAGTTATGACCCCTCTGGAGCATCAGCCTCAGACAAGCAAATTGTCGGCCTGTTTTGACACACTTTTGGGGCATGAAGGGCAAAGGCATGGCTCATCAGCAAGAATATTGTGGCATGGCTTTGTATGGAGTAATGTCTCTACAAAAACAAGAACTGCAATGAGACTGTTAAGAGGCAGTTTTCTCATCCTGTTTTTGCTGTGTGATGCGGATGTGCAGTGATTGATTTCTAATTTTGGCAAAATGATCTACTGTACACATGTCCTGCTGGCTGACAGACTGTTTCATGCAGTCATCTGAGTTGATTTAACCCAGTGCCACTTGTAATCTTTCGTGTGTCATGCTTCACCAGGAATGTAGGTTGCTAATGCATATGTTTGTATCGCAAATATGAGGATGTATCTGTGTGTACCCATTTTAAGTACCCTTGAAGTGTACTTATTGGTAACACTTTATTTTGATAGTCCACTTTAGATATTCTACTAACTGTAAGTAACTTTGCAACTAATTGTCAACTACCAGTCAGAGTATTAGTAGAGTATTAGTAAACTGTCTGCTTAATATCTGCTAACACTTCATTGCGATGCCCCCCCAACAGACATTCTGTTGGCTGTAAGTAACTTTGTAAGTCCCTATCAACTTATTCTACTAAACCTAACACTAACCGTAACTTAACAGTCTACTAATACTCTAATGAGAATTAGTTGACATGTAGTTGCAAAGTTATTTATAGTTAGTAGAATGTCTAAAGAGGACTATTGAATTAAAGTGTTACCTTCTTATTTATACAAAGCTCGTCCTTTGTCTTTATTATTTCATGTTAGTTGTATGGGAGATTAAGTTATGATACACTTTCCTGAACTGCCCTTTCGCAGTATTTGGGTTTTTCTTCAGTTAAAAGCACATTTAACTACTTGAAGAAAGTTATAAAAAATGTAACTTTCTTCACATTTTCAAAACTCTTTTTAAGGATAACATAATTAAAGAGTTTAAAACTATTATAGTTATAAATGTGCCCTTTTAGAACTGAAATATTGAATTATAGAAAGTTTTCTTTAAAATCATTCCAGGAAAAGGATCAGGTTCCATAACTGAAATAAAACATTTACAGTATGGCTGTTGGTTTTTCCCAACCTGCACAATTAGACCTAAATACCTTTATATGCCCTTTCCCCCCACTCACTGTAGTCTTTAATTCCATCACCAGAGAATCCCAGGGAGTCTTGCTTTGAGCCGGGCCTGGTGCGGAACGGAACTCGCGTCGGCACTGAGCTAAAGCTGGGAGCCACGGTCACCTATTACTGCGACAATGGCTACACTCTGGAGGGAGACGCCACTCTCACCTGCATCATGGGGGGAGATGGCAAGCCTGGCTGGAACAGACCAAAACCTGTTTGCATAGGTAAAACCTTCTTAGCGAAGGACTTAAACAAGCACCCCAGCTTTCATTCTATGGCCGTTCTTGCTATGTGAGGATCTGATGTTTGTCACATCACTTTTCCCTTGGAAATAAGAAGCAGCGCATGTTTGCAGTGTAACCTTGAGGAATGCTTTGAACACACTGCAATTTCACGTTGGCAAACACTGGGGACATCTAGCAGGGCAGCCCAGAAGTCAGACAAGAAAAGTAATTTAAGATCAGCAGAATGAGAGAATAGAAGAGACGGAGAACAGAAAATGATTCTCTAATGCTTCTCTCTGTGGCTGTCTCTTTTACTCAGCTCCATGTGGTGGTCAGTATTCCGGGTTAGAGGGGGTGGTGCTCTCTCCTGGTTACCCTGGAAACTACAGCAGTGGGAGGACATGCCTTTACTCTGTTACTGTGCCGAAAGACTATGGTAAGCAAGCACATGCAAAACACACACATGGAGCAATAGCCAACTTTTTGTAGCTGTTAGATGTCTGTAAGCAGAGACCTGGGTTAGTATTCCAATGCATGTTAATATGTAGCTTAAAACTTGTGTTTTATGCTTAGTTAAGAAGAGGTTGTTATAAAACTGATCATATCTTACAGTGTCTATGTTATGCTCACATCCTAAAAATTCCATTACAAAATAACATCACGCTTCTTTCTTGGGGTAGAGAGTTTCTAGCTCATGGAGGACCTCTGAATGTCCCCTCATATCACCACAGCAGATTCTGCTTCACCTTGTTGTTTGATCCATAAAATGCTGAGGTCATTTGGCCAATTTGGGGGTTCCTACCAAGTCTGAATTAGCAGATACAAACAGACTCGTATTTCTCTGGGTCGAGGCAAATGTTGTGGAAGCAGAGATAATTAAGGCACAAATATTCGTGGCACAGTCATGGCTTTGAACAGCCGGGAGATAGAGAGCGTAGCAACACAGGGTAGATAGGGTTTTTTATGACCCTCATTTGGAAATTTACTTTAAAGCACAAGGGTGTGTAAAAAAGGTACTTTACAGGTGTTTAACTGTTAAATTAACATTTACAGAGTCTTGGTCTCAGTTCTATATTCCATACTTCTTACACAATTATTTCTCTCCCTTTTTCTCTGCAGTGGTGTTTAGCCAGTTTGCCTTCTTCCAGACCGCACTAAATGATGTTGTGGAGGTGTACGATGGCCCTACCCAGCATGCCCGTGTTCTAAGCTCTCTCTCTGGGGCACACACAGGTCAGATAACCTTCTCAAGGAGTATTGCCTTGATAATTTGCAGTCTATACCAGTATCAGGAGATGAATGCTGACTGAAAGGTAAATAAAAAAAGTCAATTAATTAACTCATTAAGTAAAGAGACAGAACAGCTTGTCTGTCTGTAGCTCACCAACTTAAACAATCTTGTGACTTAAAGAAGTTTTTGGCCAGTAGCAACACCAAAGAAAACTGAAGAAATTATGATCGTTTTTCAAAGCAGGTTTCCCAGATATTCCACCCATCTAGATAGCCCCACTCCCAGCTTCACGCCATTGGTTCAGACAGCGTTGGTATGATAAGCTGGTCAGATAGCCCAAATAAACCAAGCAATGTTTTAAAAGCACCATGTTGTTTACTTCGCTAGTTGATACAGTGCTACAAATGTCTCACTTGTAGTTGTCTTCATATTAAAGCTGGGTTAGAAGCATTTCATTCTGGAAAAAAAATCATCCGCTTAACCTTTAAATCCTTAAACTTGCCTTAGTGGATCTGGTTAATGTGAGTTTCTGCTGTAATTATCAGAATGCACGATGACATACTCAAGGCCAAATGATAATGACTCATATAGTTCAGTAAAAAGGTATCCAGTAAATAGGGCTTGCTTCTTTAAAACAGAAAAGGCAACAGAATCAAGCAACCAAAAACAGACTAGCTATACAGAAATCTACACTGAGTCTGAAAGCTTTTATTCATCTCTAACAGGGTTCTGTGTAAGGCAGTAAGTTGAGATTTCAGCTTGAAACAGGGTTTATCGCTTCTTCCGAGTCGTGGGAAAGTTCTATACATTTTACTTTTTTCTTCACAACAGTCAAAAACCTGTGATTAGTGTACGATAAGAAATGCATTCGAAGAAGGTGAGCTGCTCGGAGCGCTTACACCATCTCAGATGCGCTTTTTAACTTCAGATGTCAGTGTGAAATCTGTGTGCTGGGGGCTGGTAAAAATAATGCACGTTTTGAAGCGTGAATAGTGAGCGAGGAATAGTCAGGATTGATACTAGGCAGAATAAAACTGCATATTTTCTCTTATCTCTCCATGCTATGGAGAAAGACAAGTGAAGTGAGTTGCGATTGTCACCAATGTATAAACGCAGTTGTCATTTTTGATAGATGTTACTCAACATTCTTAGTATAAAAAATCCAGAACAGGGAATGAAATAATCTGAAAATAAGTGAACAGAGAGTTTCAGATGAAGTTGTTCTTAAGTGTTAAAGTGTTAAAACTTATTTTAAACAATAGAGAGAAGTTTTAGTCTCTTAAGGTACATGTCCACTGGTGCAGAGAGCTGAGTGAATGGCTCACGCAGGGGATTGTGGGATTGACAGCAGAGCGATAGCAAGCAGTGAGAGCGTTAAAAGTTGAGAAATGTTCAACTTTATGCGAAAAACGCAAGGTGGCTTTTTAGAATCTGCAGATAGTGCTGGAGTTTCTGGTGAATTCGGTGCTTAAATAACATCATTGGATATTGCAATATTTAATTCATATTAAATGCAGTTCGCACACTTTCATTGTGGCTAGGCTCTGAGTGGGTTATAAAAATTGGATTCAATTGGCATTGTATGGATACCTCTGAAATCTGGAAATAAATGTAGCAATTTTTTCTAAGCTGAAGTCATGCATATGGCTGTAGATTTTATAGATCTCTGGTGTTCTGGATGGTGTGTTGCAGGTTTTGCTGGGGACCTGTGTGTTTAACGGTTTTCAGGCGTTATTGAGCTAGTGTTAGGGATAATATGACAATTGGAACAAACAGCAGGTGTGAATAAATCAGCAAGCAGGGTTTCCCTTCACCTCTGCCTTGACCGGATTATTAGCTGTCACTCTGTCGGCCGCCCACGGAGGCCTGGTCTAATAACATCCCAGCATGCCACAGGCATGAGCAGGAGCGTAGGCTGATCCCAACATGAGCGAGAGTGTTGTGCAGTTTCATCTTCTCTGGCCACTGCAGGAATTTGTCAACACTGAACCTGCTCTCTGCAAACCCCTGTGGAGCTCAACTGAGCCCCAGGGAACTGTGGGAAGACTCAAAGCCTCGGCCCCCACACTGCTGCACAGAAAGCACATACACCAAATAATGAGCAAAGGAGAGGTAGTGGGATGAGTTTTAAGAAAACTGTGCTTGGGGACATGCAGCATTTGATAGGAAAATAAGAAACTTAAAGCTGATGTACATGCATATGGGCTATGGGTAAAAAATATGTAACTCTTCAATTAAAGCTAACTTCAATGATTGGTTGTGGCACTTACCACCACTTTATGTGTGGGATTTTAAAACTGTGTTATTTACTAACCCACCATCCAGTTTATCTAGGCTACAGCATGACAAATGATGTAAAGAAATGTTAAAAAAAACTTGACAAGCTGTATGTCCAGATGCATGTTCCCGACAAGCACACTTTCTGTATTTTTAAAGAGGCAATTTTGGTGACTAGTGTTGGAACGATACTGTAAAATCCCAGCATAGTAATCCAGATCAAAGCAGTTTGCATCCAGCATTCAGAACCTGCCTCAAGATGGGGATTTGTGAAGTGCAAATTACGCCAGGCGATTGTTTTTTGCAGTGTTTGTGTTATCTCATTTACATAATTCATTCAGTGAGTTGGGTGATGCAGCGCATGTACGTAAATGATGCTATTAGTCTATTCATAATGCTATGCTGTTTATTCATACTGAATTTCCCTACCATGTTTAAACAGTGCTGCCGTGATTTTATCTCTTTAACACCTTGCCTGTACTTTCAGGTGAATCATTGCCTCTAGCCACTTCCAACCAGATTCTCATCCGATTCTCCTCCAAGGGTCGGTCAAGCTCAAGAGGTTTCCACCTTGTCTATCAAGGTAAGCTCATTTTTAAAGGTCCACTGAATAATTCTGACTCGATTCATATAAGTAGAACAAATAAAAGCAGTTTTCGTGGAGTGGGTCAGCCTATGGAGGCAGACATGTTGAGCTCATGTGATCAGCCAAATATTTTTTGCTTAATCTTGGTAATCTCCCTCTTATTGGACAGATATTGCATTATACAAAAGTTTTTAGATACCATAGCAATGAGTAGTCAGTCTGGATACCCACTGCTGACATTAAAACAATGCTAAAGTGCCCCTTTAAACTTTCTTCCTGTACCCCGAATGCTGTCTTCACTTCCTATTTAGTGGTCAGATGTTTTGAGAAGGGTTATCATAACCTGCAATTTTGTGATGCAGTCAGTTTTGATTGAGGGAGGCACGGCCGTCTGAATTAGAGTACTGTATTATTCAAACAATATACAACATTTCAGACACAATTATTCAAATGCACCCACACACACCCACACCTAAAAAACGCTGCTGTACAGTAAATGTGCTCTACCTCTTTGACAGCCTCCTGTTAAAAAGTGCTTTATCAGCCTGCATCCCTCTTCATAATAGATAACTTGGATTTTAGGAGCTAAAATGGCATTATTGTATTTTCCTGTCTGCCTGCCCTCTACAGCCATGCGTCTGCTCGTTTCCTGCTGTGCCCTTAATGGAAAAGTACAGCATCTTATAAAAGTATTAAAGCAGAGGTCTTCTGGGGCTTCCCAACCAGCTGTAACACACTGTACCTGCTATGGCTCAAAGTTAAAATGCCAGTTCCACAAACAATCTAGTTGGCTTGTATAATGCATTTCCAAGCATTTTGTGTTTAGACTTTCTCAAGGCTGTCGCCATAACAGCATGGAGTTCCATTATGCGCTAATTCATTTTACAGTGGTGTTTCCCTCTTATTCATTTCAGCTGTCCCAAGGACCAGCGCAACCCAGTGCAGCTCAGTCCCAGAGCCCAGACATGGCAGACGCACAGGAAACAACTTTGCAGTGGGAGCCTTGGTGAGTTTCGAGTGCAATTCAGGTTATGTCCTAGAGGGACCCAGTGCCATCGAGTGTCTGACTGTACCCAACGCTCTGGCCCAATGGAATGGAAGCATGCCCAGCTGCATTGGTGAGAACACTTCTACATTTCTGCAGCCTTGTTTTCATTTTCATTTCACTGTATTATTGCTACAAGAGTCATTAGTATAACGTAGTATAACATTTCAGTGTCAGAGGTTGGATGAATGCTAAACAGCATTCAGGTAGCAAATTGCAACTGGATATAATAATAAAAATGTGCTAAAACAGTTCTAACATCTACATTAAAATTTTATTAGTCAAAATGTTGTGTAACATTAACATTAGGTTTCAGGTTGAAATAACTTTTGAAAGTAACAATTGCATGATCACTTTTTAGGGTGTATAGAAAAGTGGTAGCATTACATCATTATGTTATTAACCATGGTTTCACTGCAAATGCTAAAACATGGTTACTATAGTTAAATCATGGTAACCACAGCTGAACCATGGTGTTGCTACAGCAACCATAGTTTAACTATGGTATTGACTTTGGTGATACAGATGGTAATTCAGTACGCCAAAAAAACATGATTATTACATTTTTACTTTAAGAAAACTGTGATTAATTTTCATAAGGGTAGACTTGTATCACAGCTCTGTTAACTGCAGTGAAACATAGCAAGCAGTCTTCTCCTCCTGAGAGAGAGCTGTCGCCAACACGCTCACCCCTTCTTAACAAGCAGCATCAAACAGCTGTGGGCCAGCGGTCATGGCCTCCGGCATGCCACACACACACATACACACACACACAAACATGCGGCAGATGTCTCCGTGGGTACTGTGTTTAAGGCTGTGTTCGCTCAGGTGTCCATGCTCGTGTGCAGCTGCTTACCTGTGTGTCCTGCTGCAGCTAACAGATGTTTGATCACAGGAGCTTCAAGGGAAATGACTGTGCCCTGGTGGATTTCAAATACTGTCAGATATGTTTGGGGGTTTGTTTGTGGTTGTGTATGTGGGGTTTGTCCTCTCTGCCTGGTCTTTCATTCTTTTCTCCTGTTATCTGTGCCGTAGTGCCATGTGGAGGGAATCTAACTCAGCGAACAGGGACTGTTCTGTCACCTGGCTACCCTGAGCCATACCTGAACAGCCTAAGCTGTGTGTGGAAGATCACTGTACCTGAGGGAATGGGCATCCAGGTACGATCTGCCCTAGCAACAATAAAACACCTTATCATTCACTTTTCTACAGTACCATTATAAATACAAAGGTTACAAAGGTTTTTTTCTGTGTGTCGCTAGTTATTCCGTGACTTTTTAGTGTAGTGCAGGTGTAGTGTTTGTCTAATCTGCAGTGCTTCAGTTTTACTTTTCAGTGGAGCCTTCAGAATCTCCGGGAAGAATCTCTCTCTTTAATATCTAGAAATTCTTCATTTTCTTCAGGCACCTTGTAGCACTTGATCTTACTACAGCGGTTTTCGTTGGCAAAAGTAGCTTGTTACTGTAAAAGCTACAGTAGCTGTGCTACCGTCACACTGCTAAAACTGTATTTAAGTCAGTTACATCGCAGCTTCAGGAAGCTCAGAGCAGTCACTGAATTTTTTCAAGCAGCATCTGCATCCGTCGCTCTGGATTTGTCTCACGCTGTTGGAAGCAAGTGTAATCAAATACAGCTCTGAATCATGGGAGGAGTTCAGGACCGCTTGCTTAATTGCCTTTAACCCAATTCATAAACTTCCTGCCGTAGGAGAATTGGAACCATGCAGAAATGATTACAGGATCGCGGAAAGTAAGACGGACTGATATAAAGATGCAGTGGTGTGAAAGGAAAGATTTAAAGCGATTCCACTACGTCGTATTGTGCAATTGCATTGTGTGTGTTCTAAGTAGTGCTAGGTGATATCTAGAATATTCACAATGTTTTAGCAATGATGTTGCATGAGTTATATACTGTCATTTTTTTCTATTAACTTTTTTTTTTGTTTTTTTGCTATGCTAGTTGATAGTCTCTTTACATCCTGATAGCGATCACTAAGTAAAGTTGTCTAAATATATTTATATGAGTTTATATCTTCTGAGGAACATGCAGGACCACAAAATGTCCGTCCAATCATTGCGTTTCTATCCGGATGCAATCATATGATGTCCTTCTTGCCTGTCACACTATGTGTGCATTCATGTGTTGGAGGAGGTGTGGGTTTGGAGAGTGATGTGAAGAGAGGGGTGATTTTGTGCTGTCAAAGCTTGGTTGCTATTGCAAGCCTCTCCGAAATTGCCTACCCTACCTTTAAGCAACACTGACAATACTGTAGTGATTTAAATGCACTGTTTATTTCACCTTTAAATTGCATGAAGACCACATTAAAAATATTTTGCAGGTAAGTATTGCTTTTTAAAATGTATTGCTGTTTTTTACCATGTATTGTTATTCTAATAGAGCAAATACATATTAAGATATATATCAAAGACCATCAAAAGCTAGAAAATACCAGGAGATTCCTAATTGCTACGTTTATCTTTTAGTTTGGAAAACAGCAGTGAGTAGAAGCTCTTCACTAATGCTACAGGGCAGATCGACAATGTTTCGTGTCATCCAGACTGCTCATGACAGGCTGGATAGAGAACTAACCCCCTCCCTCTCACAAAATTTCCAATTCTCTGTGTGAAGCAAGCACAAATAAATGTGCCATTTGACGGCCAGACTATCTGATGTGACAATCTTTCAGCGATAGCCACAGTCATGCCATTGTGACCAGCCAATTTCTGGGCTTGTTTGGCTCAGGCAATAATAAATGTCTACCAAAATATTTACTGGGCTTCACATTGAAAAATATATGTGAAAGGTGTATAAAGAAAACTCAAACAGCATTCACATTTGAAGATGGCATCTGTTTGAAGATTTTATAAAACTGACAGAAACTATGTAGCATAGTATAAAGCATTTTAAGGCATTTTTGTTTGAAATATTCTTGTAATTTCAAAACTATACTCTAGATTTCACAGTATATTGTGACTGATCAAGTGCCTTCAGAATTATCCACTGATGTTTAAGAAGAATCAGGTCTCTGTATAATTTGCATTGCTCTGTTCTCTTTCCTCAGATCCAGGTGATTAGCTTTGTGACTGAACAGAACTGGGACTCTCTGGAGGTGTTTGATGGGGGTGACAACACTGACACCATGCTGGGGAGCTTCTCAGGTCGGCCTAGCAATACTACTGTCTCACTTTATTACATTAAAACACATTGTCTCAGTCATATTGGTTTTGCTTCTTTGAATGCTTTGAAAATTCTTCTGTGGGTGTCTGAGTAATGCACAATTTGTCTTGGTAGTTTCATTTCAGGTTGTTTGTAGTGTTGCTCTGCTTCTGTGTTCTTTATTGTTGTATTTTACACAATGTATAGAGTGCAAAATAATGTATAAAAGAGTTACTGCTTTTTTAGGGTTGGAGGAGGCATGGCTTTGGAAACCGCTGTGAAAGGAGGGTGGATGATGCAGATGATTTTTGTTTAGATTGTTGCATTATGAGAAACAGAAGCTACTTGCACAGCGGGGGGTGCTGAATTTTCCCTGTTTAGACACAAAGACTAAGCACAAATGTCACAAGTGCCCTAGAGAGAGATAATAGAATGATAAATTGTAAATAAATAAGGGGGTATGGTGCAAAGATAAATGAGCCAATCAGATTCATGCTTACTCATAAGGAGGTTATGAGGAGAGAGGTAGGGAGAGGGGGTTACATAAACTGTTGTGACACGTGCAGAATCTCATCTTATTCCTTGAGCTTTTCAAAAATGAATATCTGGGGAAAACATATTTTGTACTATATTTTACATGACTGGTATATTATTCTTTAAACTGAAGGCATCATAAAATATGATTTTTAGATTATTTTTTTATATTGTATTCTGTCATATTGTCAGTCCCTAGTGAAAGTACATTTAATGATTTCTTTTTTGTTGCAACATTGAATCTCATCTTATAAGATATAAAATGTATGCATAATATAAAAACTTCCACATTGTTGCATAAATATTGTAAATTGCTTGACATGTTAATCTGCAGGTACAACAGTCCCAGCCCTGCTGAACAGCACGTCCAACCAGCTTTACCTGCATTTCTTCTCAGACATCAGCGTCTCTGCAGCAGGTTTCCGTCTGGAGTACAAGAGTAAGACATCTGCTGCATGTCCCTGCATCTGTGCTTCACACATCTCTAAAAACATCTCAGCTGGCTTTTGCATTCAGCGTAATTATGTGTCATATTGTCTGTTGCTCTCTTACAGCCGTTTCTCTCACTAGCTGTCCTGAGCCTGTCGTTCCCATGAATGCTTATAAAGTTGGTGAGAGGCTACAGATGAACAATGTGGTGTCATTTCACTGTGATCCTGGTTATACTCTGCAGGTACGTTAGAGCTTGCCTGGAGATGGACCAGAGCATCTATACAATGAAGTACTGTAATCTGATATCTGTGAAGTGTGGTTTTCTCAATGAAGCTGAAAATCCCTGCTGAAACATCTTAAGATAGTGGTTTCCTGGTGTTGAGCTAGTTTAAGATGGTCTAGCTGGTCTGATTAGGCAGTAGCTGGTATCAAAGCTGGTATTCAGCTGGTCCAAGCCAGAATATCTGAAAGACACCTTTTAAGATTCTCAGAACAGACTAGACTAGCCAGCCTGGCCAGGTTTGAAAACCAGCTAACCACTTTTGGCTGGTTAAAGCAGGGAAATAGCAGGTATATGTACAGAGTGAAGGGTGTGATTCAGGATGGTTTTCACTTACTCCCATTGAGCACCAGGGCCTTCTCACAACTTCACATCACAGCTCCTACAATGAGGCTAAGCCCTTTACTGTCAGTTTAAGGGAATTAAACTGGGGGATTGTCCAAACAAAAGGTCAGAGAGGGGACATTTTACACTAAATAAACAAAGGAAAGACTAAAAAACAAACACTATTTTTAAACTTTTATCTTTGCAGGGAGTCTCCCATATCTCCTGCATGCCAGGGCCAGTGCGCCGCTGGAACTATCCACCACCTCTCTGCATCGGTAATAACTTTTGTCATCTTTTATTCATTCATTTCCTTTCTAAATCCTTTCACTGAAGATTTAGGAGCTCTGATCTACTTCTGGTCTCAAATGGTATTGGGCTACAGGGGCCTTTTTGTGACTGTGTACGGCAATAAACGGCAATAAAAACACATTTGGGCACTTAAAATGCAAGTTGTTTAGCAGTAATTGCAAAATAGCTCATAAAAAGTGAAGTTAATTCTGAATATAAATGTCTGGCGTTATTTGTTTGCAGATGCAATTTGGTTTGATATTATTATATTGTTGCAATGATATTTATACATTTTTAAGGTTGGCTTGAGTGTGATACTTCCGGGGAAATGATGAAGCTTTCACGTGTCCAACATTAAAGCATCACAGGTGTCTGACAAAGACTACAGTAATGATGATGATGACCTCTCATATACTTACTGGTTTTATCTCCTGCTGCTTGGAGTGGAGCTCTTGTGATGATTCATCAGCAGTTTCCTGATTCCTGCTGCTTTATTCATTGACACAGAGAACGTTTTAACCCCTCCATACTACACAGATCTCTATTCAGGAACAGAAGCTTCCATAGAGCCTCTTTGAGTCCAAAGCCAGGGCTTTAATCAGAGTGATATTTGAATCAGTCAGTAGTTTAGACTCAGTGTCGAGAGGAGGAGGGTAAGAGTGTATTTTCAGTGATATGAGAAGATTGAAGGCTACAGAGGTAGTCGAGTGGCCTTTGATAGCTTTGTGAAGTGAATTGACCTTTTTTTAAATAAATGAAAGACTTTTTCTCCTATGATGTCAATGGAACGCTAATGTGCAACATTTTTCTTTAGCACAAAGCTTTTAGGTGAAATGTACAAGGTGGGGGACTTTGCTATGTGACAGAAAACAGCAGTAGACTTTTAAATTTTTCTAACTCTTAAAACTTTCTTCTCAAAATTAAATTACATTTCAGTGTGATCTCAGATTTTTGACCGCTTTCACTATATTTAGAAACAATAAAATGCTCACCCAAAAAGTTCATTTGCAGGTCAGTGACAATAATTTTCACTCGCAGTCATCTGTCATATGTATTTTCTCACCAGTCAAAAGAAGTGATAATATCCTGTTAGTTTTCTCATATTGTTCTGTCATGGTAGCCTTACAGCTGTCAGCCATTTTTGAATTGTCCTTCAGAAGTCTTGAATCTTGAGTACAGCGGGTCTGGTTTCTGTCTCCGTATGTGTATTCCCACAAATTATATTTCCTGCCATTTTCTTACCAAACAGCTCAGTGTGGGGGAATTAGAGAGGAGATGGAAGGCACCATTCTTAGCCCTGGTTTCCCAGGAAACTACCCCAGCAACAGTGACTGCACCTGGAGAATTTACTTGCCAGTCGGTTATGGTAAGGACACAGCAGGGGGAACAGATGGTATTTAGAAAGATTGTCCTGGTAGTACCAATGAGTTTAGGATGAACTGGTGGTTGTAGTAACCATAGACAGATCAATTATAGAAAAATGAGTGAACTGATTAACCCTTAAAGAGACTTTGATGCTGAAAATGTTTCTTTTTATCCATACAGGGGCACATGTGCAATTCCTCAACTTTTCCACTGAAGCTAACCATGACTTCCTGGAAATTAGAAATGGACCTTTCGACACCAGCACTGTGATTGGCAGATTCAGTGGGCAGGACTTACCCCCATCTCTTCTGACCACCTCACACGAGACCACCATATATTTCCATAGCGATCACTCTCAGAATAAGCCTGGCTTCAGATTCGACTATCAGGGTGAGGAAACTTAATCAGGAAGGTCATACAGTGTATTGAAGATTGAACTTAAAACTCAAGAGCTTCAGAATACATACCACATGAGTTTACATTTATTATTTGCTGCAGTTCTTTTTTTCAGATTTATTCTCTCAAGTGCCTCATTTTTAATCTGAATTATAATACCCTGCCAAGGCAATCAGTCAAGATAACGAGTAAACACGGTAATAACTGTAGCTCGGTGAATCAGTGCATAAAATGCATCAGGTATCAAATGCTGCTGATGCAGTTGTTTCTAAAGAATCTAATGCAAAATAGGAGTCCAGTGAGTGAATTCAGAATTCAGAGTGTTGCAGAAGTAGCATTTTTTATCTTCGAGAATGGATCCATGAACGCTATAGGAATTTGCACATTTATGCAATGAAAGTATGAAGAATTGTGAAATCAGTATTTACATAATTATATGTACATTAGCATATAAATCAAGCATTATATCCAACAGTACATCCCGTGGCAAAGCTTGCATGACTTGGTCACAAAAGATGCTCTGAACCACTGAAATCAGTTCCTTTAGTCATCTTGTTTTTGTGGGTTGAAAGCTTTATCACATTTCTGTTTTTTTGTCTGTGAGATTTAAAAATAATTTGGCAAAACTACTGTTACTGACTTCAGAATTAGACAAAACTAAACTAAAGAAAATGCAAATTCATTTTGGTTTATTTCAAAACTTCTTCAGAATGCTTTTATGAGATAAAGAATGAACATGACAGACCAGTGGAGAAACCCAGAGGAAACCTGATCAGATGTTGTGATATAAATGTCTATGCTGTGGCATTTTCTCTACAATAAACATTGATAACATGGCTGCTTGCCATGAAGCTCAAACTTTCATAAATAAAGCCTATCTGTGAGACAACATCTATCATTGCAGGAGGTTGGATTAAATCTGTGTGTTTTTTCATTGCCAATTATAATGCTTTCTTGATGTACAGTAATGATTAGGAGTAAGGAGTCCAGACTTCGATTGAATTGGTGCTCTGTGCTTGGAGCTCAGAGCAATCTTTTATGTCTTTTATATAATCAATCGTTTATATTTATATATTTGATGGCAATCGATTTGTATAAGATGCCAGTGTTAGATGCACTTTTTATGAACAGCTTTTTCCAGAAGGTTTGAAAAATGTATCATTTGAACTGGCCCCATCTTCCCTTGCCATGTATCAAAAAATAATTTTTTTTTATTTATGTATTTTTCTCCAGCCTATGAACTGCAGGAGTGTCCAGACCCTGAACCCTTTCACTATGGTGTGGTGGTGGGGGCGGGTTACAATGTTGGCCAGTCCATCTCCTTTGAGTGCTATCCTGGGTATCAGCTGATGGGCCACTCCATTCTTACCTGTCAGCATGGAACTACTCGCAACTGGGATTATCCATTTCCTCGCTGTGAAGGTACAACCCCCCTCCATTTACTCTCCCTTGTCAGTAAACATTTGGTACACTTATTTGCATAGTGGGTTAAGACAGATTAATTATTTGTTTTATTTGTACAAATGTTTTATTTTTGCAGTAACATGTACACTGCTATAGAAATTAGGTGACCGGGATGTAATACAATAAAAACTACTTTGAAGTTTGTGATGCTGTTACACTGTGTTCCCATCATCCCTTCAGATCTGCATGTGGCGACAGGTAGGGCAACAGCACATAAATGGTAATTCAGGCCTGTGATTATAAATCATCCCTACAGACTGAAGGTTTTCTCCCCACCGTCCCCTTGTCTCCCAAAAGGGATGATGGGAAAGGAAAGCAGGGTTCTGATTCTTCCCTCTTCTCCTTGACCCACATTCACATGCTGGTTTTGATTGATTCGATGAGTTAATTATGCAGATGGTCATGTGGTCGCATATGCACAGGAGACACTGAAGGCTCGCTTGGGAATAAAGATGCTCTGGGGAGGTACTCAAATGGCTGTTGAAGCATTTGCAGCTTCTCCGCCTTGTTCAGACAAATAGCAACACACATTATTCATCCACGGTACAATATTCCACACAAAGAATAGAAAAACTTAGTTCCAACCTAGTCCTTGTTAGAATACTCTTGCGGAGTGGATAATTGAATTTGTGGTAATCGAGGACTCTGGCGTGGCGGAATGAAACAAGGAAGAATAGATATGAGAGCATGCTGTGTAATACGCATGCTGTCGCATTGAAAATTGAAAGATGTGTCTTTTGTTCGGAGAAGCTGATATTGATATTAGACAATCACAGAACCTTTGAAAGTCTCATTCCTGTGTTGGAGTACAGCAATGTCTTGTTCAATGACTTAGCGGGCACTTAACATGTAAATTACATTGGTGGCTTGTAAAGTCACAGCTGAGATCCTTCTTCAAGGATAGTGTAAGTTTTGTAACCCAGAGAACCTAGAGAAAATGAAACAGGCAAGACAACTGGTAAAAAAATATAACCAGTGTTTCTCATTGCACTTTAGATCTTTCTCTACAGTGAATTCACAAACCTAAATTAAGCCATTGTCATTTATTTCAGCTTAAACACGTCTCCATTGTTTGTAAATTAAGCTACTATAGGTAGTATTTAAGCAAGTGCTGTACAGTATGCCAGATTCCTGTAGTTGGTTGCATTCGTCATGATCTATTGTAACACCTAGAACTGACCAGCCCTGATTTTGTGGGCACATTTGCGCCGCTACCTAAAACAATGCATGCCGTGCATGCATATACGCATTCTATCAGCAGGCGCAATTTATTCTTATTCCCTCCTAGAGCTTTTCATTTGTCTCACTGACACACTTGCTCCAGTTACCACCCCAGCTATATCACCCGCGCATGCTGCCAATAACAGTTCGCGCCCAGAGTTCTCTATACGCTGTCATGCGCATAGATCGCCTCTCCCGATGTGTTAGAGGGCTGATCGATTCTCTTCTCCATTTTTCCACCAGCCAGGTCACCCTGCTCTCCATCTACTGCTCCTGCTTTCCTTAACTCAGTTCACCACGGCCTCATGTCCTCCCATCCACACTCAGCACTCAACTTTTTGGCCAATCAATAGTGTCACCATGCATTTCTGCTTGATAGCACGTGTGCTTTTTTTAATCAATGCACTGATCGATATTTCATTTAGCAGGTAAGGTGGAGATAGACGGGGCACATGGCATTAGGGATTAACATAGGCACCCCTCTCAAGATTCTGTGAGAGAGGAAATGAGGAAGATAGAAAGAACCCAGGATGAATTGTAGAAAGATAGAGAGGGCGTGAAAAAGTAGGGAAGGATGCAGGGATGGAAAGACCTTGACAGTCAGAACCATTACAGCTGTCCTTGTGTATGCGTACAAGTCAGGCCTATCTTTTCTCACCAGCCGAATCGCATTGATTATTTCCCCTTTGATTTGGGGAAGCAGGAGAATGGATCAGCAGAAACCGGAAGGGGATTTGATTTCATATGTCTGGGGCTCATTTAAATCACTGGAAACAGGGACACATCTATATAAATGCAAAGCACCGGCTGCAAGAGGGATTTCTAAGATAGAGTCGGAAGAGGAAAGCAAACTAGCGTGAAGACTAAGACATGTTGTTGAACCCAGAGGGACTTTTCACCCATGTCATGCTAGTTCCCATTTTTTTCCCACTCTAGTTTCCAGTTTCTTTTGGAGAAATCTGAAACATTTTTATGTGTTAATTTTTGTTGTATTAATTTTTTGTCTTCAAGTTCCATGTGGAGGTAACATTACATCAGACAATGGGACTATCTTCTCCCCTGGTTACCCAGAGGACTACCCCACTTCTGCAGACTGCAGCTGGCTGATCACAGTGGCACATGGCCTCGGCATTCGGCTTAATTTCACCCTTCTGCAAGTACACGGTCCCCAAGACTTCATCACAGTCTGGTGAGTAATCTGACTTCCTGTAGTCATTATCCAATCAGATAAGTCTATACCTTTTTCTCTGTCACTCTCTTGTCTGGGAAAGACCACATTTACAGCAGACTTGTGTTTAATTCATGAGTCTCTTTACAGAGAGTTACTCGGGTCTCCCTTAAAACATAATAAAATCACATGTCAAACTATAAAACCTGGCCTACATTCATTTGCCTCTCTCAGTACCACCAGACTACGGTGGTCTCCACTTGTGTTTGTGTTTTTACCAGATTTCCTCACTCCTTCAAAGAAGGATCACATGTATGCATTCAACTGTACCTGCAAAATGATAGATATTTGGTCATTTTAGGTTTATCATTATTGGCTATTAACTGTATCCACCTGCCTGACTAGCAAACGTCTTCTGATGTCAGTTCCAGATTATACCAACAGCCTTGTTAATTGATAATGCACAATTTCTGTGAATATTGAGTAAATGGTGTTAAATAATTGTTTATTGTTGTAAAACAAGTGTTTAATTTCCACAATTTTATGTGAACCTCATTTTCTATTATTAAATTATATGATATCATACAAAATGTAGTCCACTAATATTGTTGTTATAACTCCACTAGTCAGAGTGTATTTTGCCTAAGACAGGAAAAGCTCCATCAAGACAGCTTGGCCTTAGTTCATTGAGCCAACACTCCCCTTAGCCAACCAGATGCCATTATGAATGTACAGAACAGGACGTAATTTGTGGTGCACACTCAGACAGGCACAAACAGATGGTTTTGAAGCTGAATGGTCATGTTTAAAACTGGGATCTCGTAGTTGCCAAATTGTTTCCTCCCCCCAGTAAAACTGGAAAATGGGGGTAAGCACCCAAAAGCACTTCCTTTTAGATGGTGGCATTATATTTACTATGCTTCCTTGACTCAGAGGCTGAGTCTGAGCCACGTCTCAAAAAACCATCACACAGTCTCAAATCAGAGAGGTAATCAGTATGGTTAGAACCCTCTAATCAGCTCAGTAATCAATATGCTGAAAGCCTAGCACAGTAATCAATGGAGAAACAATCTGACTTGAAACCAGGCATGTGGTCTTTTCAATTAATGCTAATGCTGTTTTTTTTCAAAAGGGATGGGCCTCAGGAAACAGCCCGAAAATTGGGAGTGTTTACTGAGGGAGAACCCAACAACCCACCTAGCAGCACCTCTAACCAAGTTTTGATACGTTTCCGGAGCAACTCGGAGAAAGGTGGACTGTTCAAGATCAACTACCAAGGTAACTGCTTAATAATTTCTCAATAATTTCAGCTTTATCCATTACAATGAATACAGTAAGTACCACCTTGCAGTGGCATGGCTGGGTACCACTATGCAGTGGAAATGGTATGTTAGACGCTAACATACATTTTAGCTAACATAGCTAAAATATTTTTTAACAAAATGTATGCTAATTGAAAGAAGTGCTCTTACTGTGTAGACATCGGCCTGCACAGTTAATTCAATAAATCTTATGTCACAGTTTGAGTAATTTTATATCACCCTAAAATATATATTATAATGTTGTATTTTATTATCTGTAAACTGGAAAGTAGTAATGCTTATTTTAAAAAATATCCAGTAGGATTATTGATTGATTCAATAGAACAGTGATGTTTGCATAGCCCGGCATTAAACATTACTGCCTATGTACAGTAGGCCTCACATTATGCAGCACTTTAAAGTTATGTAATACTTTACAGTTAAAAACAAAGAATGTGCCTATACGACCAACATCCTAACATTCTTCTCTGTGCTTCTCTGCCTCTTTTTTTTTTTTTTTACAGCCTATAGACTTCAGTTTTGCTTGCCGCCTCCCATTATCCCAAATGCTGAAATTCTAATGGCCAGCAAGGAATTTAAGATAGGTGAGTTTAGATTGGTTTTCCATGCAAACACACAATCTGTTTTGTATGCCTGCTCGGGTGTGTTCATATTCTCAGGCTCATCGGCTCTTTCGGCCTGGCCCAGTATAAGTGGAAAATTCTGAGCAGCGACACAAACTGCCAGTTCATTTTCAGGCTTGAGCGCCTCTCATTAATAATGTTCCCAGAATAGCAGAACCAGCCACACACACAAGTTCGCCTCTATACACACACTCCTAGAGAACTCACTTTGAGGAGAGAAAAAAACACTCCAAAGCTGGAGCCACCAATCCCACAATGCTGATATGCTGACTCATTGCCAAGATTCTAAACTGAGGCTGATGTTGTGTTGTATATGGTGATAAACTAAAACTACACATTGCCGTTGTTCTTTAAACATGTTGGATTTATCTCAGAGTGCCCACAGAAAGCTTTTATAAAGTAAAATACCAGTTATGACCTCACTGCTTCTCCAGTGATGACTTATAAGTTGTTATAAATGGGCCCTAAAATGCATGCACACACACACAGCCTTAGACACAAAGCTCTATCAACACATGCAAAGCCTCTGTGAGAAAAGGATTCTTTGCAAGCCTGTGTTCCAATATTTCAAGGGAGTTAAATGGTGCATTATGAAACTGCTGACTGAATGGAACCAAAATAAAATACCTTTGGCTTCCTTTGCCTGCATTAAGCTTCTCTAAAGCTCTGAATCATGTGGTTGTAGTTGCTTTTTCTCCACTTAGCTGAGTCACAGGGTGTCTGAATGTTGGTGTGGCAACAGGAAGTGACGCTTTTGAGTTCTGAGCAGCCCTCAGATAGCAGCTGATGGATATTATGAATGTAAACCATGCAGTGTGACGCTTTCTTAATTACACTGCAGTGCAGCTCCAGCACGTCAGCTCTCCCTTCTCTTCTCTACTTCTCTCTCTTTTTGCTTTTATTGTCACTGTCAGCTATTAAAGCGAGACAGTGAAAGGACACGGCCTTCATCAAGTTGTGAGCAAAACAACAGCAGGAACAGCCAGATGTTCCTCCTGTTGTTGTGAGATCCTCCGAAATCCCAGGTTCTCCATAATATTTCAGAAGGTGTGACGTGCATCTGAAAGGCAATTGATAAAGCTGTGATGAATATGTTAACTCTTCTCAAATTCCCCCTTCTCTCTCCTTCTGTTTTTCTGCTCAAATCTCTCTGTAGGTGACATTGTGCGTTACAGGTGTTTGCCAGGATATCATATGAATGGGAACAGCATTCAAACTTGTCGCCTGGGGACACATCTTGAATTTGAGGGGCCTCCACCTTCATGTGATAGTAAGATGAACTGTTTTGTCTTCTAAAAGATCTAAAAGATCAGGTCTGCTCGTATGGCAAGAAAGACTATGCTGGGCCACCAGTGCCATTTGTCTGGTTTTGCCTTCATTGTGCTGATCCACCAGTTAAGAACCAGCATAAACCAGCCTGGACCAGCATATAGGCTCATGCTAGTCTAAACTGGGCTTTTCTGTGTTTTTCAGTTCTTTGAAAATGATTATACATATCAATTAAAAAAGAACAAAAAAATAGACAAATGAGAAAAGGTTGTTCAAAATAGTGAATCTTGAGGGAAGAAAATGGCACTTCACTTTATACCTTCATGTAAATTTTAAATTAAAATCTCAAATTTATGGACATTTTATACTGTATGTCAACTATTTATTTTCTTTGTATTCAGTTACTACCTGCTTTTCTGTTCATCTGCTTTTACAAAAGACTGATCCTGTGGTTTATATGCCATAAAATCCACCCCCACTGTCTTGTGATGCATGATGGGACTATTGATCATGCTGGTTGGATCTGCTGTATATGAAGCTTCATTATTGCCATTGCCTTAGAAGAGGGGATGAAATACTTTAGCATCTGTCAGCCAAACCCCATGAGTATGCTAAATGCTCATCTGCCTCACCTCCAGCTGCTTTAATGTGAATTGATATGGCATTTCCCATAAACTTCCTCGGTTCTTTCTCATTATATTTGTCTCTGTAGTCTCAGCGCAGTAGAATTATCTCTGAGCTATCTGTACTAGTCTTCCTAGTGTAGGTCTGACTAAAAACCTTTCTTGCTGCTTCTGGTATGTAGATAAACATATCTACGCTAAAAACACCTAAACCACCCCTTTTTGTGTTTGGTATTGTTTATCTTGTAATGGTAATCGGTCTGTCTATTGGCAGCATTTTGTGGGCAGCAGCATAAACTGTAAAAAACCTTTTAAGTGAATTTACAGTATATTTCTTCTAATTGTTTATTTACTGTAATGTCACAGTACGTTTTGTAGTATTAATTCTGCAATAAACCGTGTACTTTGACTCCATGGTTAACAGGATCAGGAGTTGCAGCAGTGTTGTGCTGTGCAATCACAATTATTAGCGCTGTCTGCATTATCTTTTATATTTATACATTAGTTGTAATAGTGTGACTACTGGTTCCCAGCATGCACTGCAGCATGAATAAATTATGTGGTTTCATTTTTTGATATTTATGAAGTCTTGATATCTGTGTATGCCAGGTTGACATCACATGTTGAAATGCCAGCAGAGGTAACAACCACACACTTCCCTGTGAAGGTGTTATGGATGATTAGTTTAGGAATAGATTATTGCCATAATAAGCAACCAGTTGTGTTTGTCACCATAATGGTGCTTTCACAAAGTATAGAACTATCACATACACATATTTACAGTATTATCACTCAGTTTCTTCATCTATTTATTTTTACAGTAATCACAAGTTGAATCATTTTATTTGCCAGAATGTGTAAGATGCAGGGATTTGCTCTAGTTACTTGTATTTGTATTCTGCTCAACATCTAAAGACCAGACCACACAGGTGGAGAATTAACATAAGATTGCAGAGTAAAACAGTCACAATAAATGCAGTAGAACAAGGACACATTACAATATAATACAGCACAAATATGATTAGTTGTGATATGGCAGAGTACAACTTTCGCTACATGGACATTACTGTTATATATTGTATAATCTTGGCATGTTTACAGTGCAGCTGTTTGGCAGACTTTTTGAAAGCCTGTAGAACAAAAAATGTTCATAAATTGAATAAACAATAGACAGGATGTATTAGCACATCCAACATGAGCACATGTCAGCAAGAACAAACTGAGAACAGTGTTAGGGAAAGTGTGACATGGAGGCAATATAATTTTTTTACAGTATAGCAGGCCCAAACATGTACCTCCTCAACCTTCATGCTGGAGTGCTCCCTCTGAACCAGTGTAATCCATCCTAACATTAATTAGGTGTCGCAGCTAATTGCTCCGGCTATATGAAAAGCCCCTTATACTGATAGCCAACATAGCCAGCTGACACCCGCTCCATTTGGTCAGGGTGCTGCTCCTGGCTGTCAGTCAGATTAAGTATGCCTGGCTTGTAAAACACCAGCGAAAGAGGCAGGAAAGACTTGGCCCAATGGAACGAGAAACAGACAGATAAAGAGAAAGTAAGAAAGCAATCTATGGTTAAGTCAGATTACATCTCTGTTCCAAACCTTAGTGAGCTGCCTTGCTGCCTACATAGGGAGCTGTCTTCTAAGGCAGCATCTTAATCATAATGAAACATCATAAGTGGCTGGTTTGAAGTGATATGCATAGGCAGCAACTTTTTGCGGCCCACAAACACTTCTCTGTAAGGGAAACTAGATTAATTTTTGAGTAGTTTGGAGTTAGCATGTTACTTCTACTTAGTAAAGTAGTGCATTTTTGATTATAATGAAAGCTTTCATTTTTCAGCATTGAATCAAATGTAAGTGTATTTATAATTGTGATTACTCATGCTTTGTCCCCCATCTTGGATTGCTTTATCTTCCAAGGAACTCTGTGTAGTGTAGAGCGCATAACAATGAGTACAAATTGGACAATAAGGGTGAGATACAGAAAATGCTGTATAGATAGACTGAAAAAGCATAAAGACAGAAAAACAAAGAGAGGAAATCAAGGGAAAGGACAGAGATGGTAGAGCACAAGTAAACCTCATTGAGATGCAGAGGATATCCAGGCTGCAGGTGCACACAGCTATTAAATCACAGCTTGCTCTCTCCTCTCTCTCTCTCTCTCTCTCTCTCTCTCTCTCTCTCTCTCTCTACCTGACATCTTGTTGAATACATCATAGCATGTCTTGCTTTCAATCAAACATCTCTCCTTCGTTTAGTTTTTGTCTTATACAAGAATTACCATTCTGCACTCCATTCTGCAGACACAGTGATTATCATGATGGCCTTATGCCAGTCTGCTCTGAAGTAACCCTGCACACACAGCATTCAGACCCTGTGGGTGTGGCTTATGTGGACATGTCAGAAAGTGATTGATTTTCAGAAACAAAACTGCCTTCTGAAGACTTGGAATGTAGACCATGAGTCTACCTTTAAATATTTCATTGTATTGTTCCCCATGACGGACAAGGTCACTGTGAACCATCATTGTGTGTGGTTCATATAACAGCCTTCTGATTGGGCTTTGTCTGAATGTCTAACTGTAAGTCAGCTGTCTAACCATTGCCCAGCAGAGAGGCAGCCCCATTTAAAAACACTTACCCTGAATCTCCACACTCATTACTACATACATCCCTGCCTGTTATGTCAGTGTTCCTCTCTTGCTCACCCAGAGAGTGAGAGAGAAAAAAGGCCTGCGAAGTGCACTGCTTCTGAATCCCCTGTCATTATGCAAATTGAGGGTATGAAAACCTCACACATAATGCGACATCTCTGTTCTTTAAGCACATACACACACTATAAAAGACCTCTTTCTAAACGCTTATAGTTTTGCTGTTTATACATAAACAGCATGTGTTCTAATTCATGTGTTCTTTTTTTCTTCTTTGTTTTATTCTATTACCTTTTTTTGATCAAATTTCTGTCTATATATTAAATATTAATCTGCTTATTTAGCCTGTATGATACACGTCATAAATATGAACATGCAAATATTTATTAACGCACATGAACATTCATCTATCTGTGCACACAGACGCACACTAATGTATTTAAATGGCTTATTTTTATACCAGCCTTTTATCCTCTGAAGTATAACAAATAGCAAGCATTCCACACTTTCCCCATCTCTTGCTCTTTTTAAAATCCTGCTCTTCCCCTTTAGATGGCCAGTGCTAATGTAAGATATGTTTGAGCATTTGTGCATTTTCAACCATGACTCAAAACAAATTCACTCCACCATGTACACAAAACAAAGAGAGTGTTTTGTGTGCCAGATCCACCAACATAGCAGTTATGTTCCTTCCGAGTAAAAGTTGCAGAATAGCTTTGCAGTATACAGTGTGTATGTGTTACTTTGGTGCAAGTTATTTATAGTATTTGATTGTATTACTGATAATCAAGTAGTCTGTACAAATTGGATATGTAACCCCTTTGCTAATCCCACCTCAAAAACTGACCAATCCTACCCTCACAACCTTTTGACCATTTTGTGCACATTTTACTAATAATTCCACTGTTTATAGAAATATAAACCTTGTGGAATGTTCTTTAAAGCTTGTCTGATGCAGCCCAAGCAAAGGGCGGAGCTTAGCAAAGGGTCAGTGAAAACTTTGGAGAAGGCTAGATGGCCTGCATTGAAAGTTTGGCATTTATCCTTTTCTCTCACAGTGGGAAATGAATGCTGTACATTGACATTTTGAATGTATATTCCTGAGGGTTTATTTATTTATTTATTTGGTTTTATTTGCAAATTCAATGCAGCTTATATGAATTGTCACAGAAGGGTGACATTTTAAGTTGAAAATCCTTTTTCAGATGCCAGCCCCCTCTCGTACGGTGGATAATCTTCAACTGTCATTGTTAGAGGAGCTTTTTCGACATGCCTTTTTCTCTTCTGTCAGAATCTGCTACCAAAACTGTTGTTTACATTGAACCAATGACAGTCCATTTCAAAGTGGATTTGGGGATAAGGGCGACCAGAGGGAGTTAATTTTCATTTGCAGCCGTACTAAAAGGCTTGGGATGATGGGGAGATTTTGTCTAGAGTGTCATGCTCTTTTTCGTTTTGTTTCAGGAAAATAGAATAATACTGCATGCCTTCCGCAGATCCCAATGGAACCACTAGCAGCATGGCCAACAGCGTCTGGTGCAGAGTTCATTTTATAGTTCATGTTTTGCAATATAACCTGATTTAAGCATGAATATACTGACAATATATTCATATTATATTACATATTATATACTGTAATATATAATGACAGTAAATATATAGAATACAGCATTGGCCTAACTGTTATGATTTATTTAAGCAGTGATCGCAAAATAGTTGGCTATCAGCTGGCTGCTTTACAATCCATCCTTGTTTGTGTTACAGGTTAACTGCGAGCTTTCAAACCACTGAATGCATGGGCAAATAAAGATCAATAATGCCCATACGCATAAAAAGTGTTATTGTAAGGCCGAGCACCAAGATGCACCAGATGTAGGTTATTGGAGGTATATTTTTTACCTCAACGCATTATGTTTTACACAGTGATGATGGACTCAAGCGGACACTGTAATGCATCTGTGATGATGTTTGTCCTCCAGTGAAACCACATCACATTTTTTATCACCTCAGAGACACTGTAGTCAGTCCCAGGGCTCTTATATTTTACCCTCATAAAGGAAGCGTGTTAAAACAGAAAGCAGCAGCCATATCATTCCTGCATATTTGCCTAAGCTCTGCGTACACTCCACAGTAATGCATTAAACCGTGATATATTTCTTTTTTTATATACATAGATTTATATATCAGTTTTTCGAAGCAACTTTTCATAATTTAATTATTGTCACTGGAGCAATGTCCTGGACTGTGAACAGGTATGTTGTATGTAAAAATAAATTACGTTTGACACATGAAGCTGGACATTGCGCAGCGTGCATGAAATGATTGCTTTGTGAGTTTAAATGTTAGTCAGTTAAGAGACCAATTAAAAAGGCCAAATATAAAAACAAAGTAGTTTACTCTGGGTCATATTATTTACAGGGATTTAGCCTCTCTGCTGGGCGGCGTCCATCAATATTCAGATAAACAGAGATGATCAATTCCAAGTTAGATCATCTTGGAAAATGAGCCACAATTCTTCTCCAAGTTCTCTGTCATATGAATCTCAGACTGCTATCATCTCAATTACAAAGTATTCACGCAAGCAGGGCTTTGAAGCGTCAGTGCATTTATTTATCAAGACAAGTAACAGAAAATCCATATTTCATATCCGAATCATAGGTGTCATAAATATTTGATAATAACAATCCCTCCGTCTGATGCAGGGTTCACTTCAGACATTCCATATGTAGTCGCTCATCCGTGTCATCCACGTCACACGGGAGAAATGGCACCGAATCATGGAATTGTGTACAATATGAGGCTTTATTCTTTTATGTTGTCATTTGTATTTGGAGTCTTTCTTTGTATTCAGACAGCTACAGAGAAATAAGAGACAGGCTTCTGAGATTTGAGCAAAGCGCCCGACACAGGGCGCTGTGTAGTGCCTGATAATTCAAGGTAAAAGTGTGGGAAATGTCACAGCGGGCCTCTTAGGAATATCAATGATGCGGTGATGCCGTGCGACAGCAGGCTGAGAGAGATGGAGCTTTATGAGGAACCGTAATAAATGCTCCCTGTGTCACGACAAACAGGCCGAGGGTGTTCCGAGTTATCATCGACCCACATTCAAACAATTACCATAGTCTTATACTGTACATGCATGCATGCGTACAATAGCAGTTAGTTATACACAAATTGTTCAGTGATCCATTGAGGTCGCTCATATTAAACTGAGCTATAGATCTGTTGTGTCGAGAGCGCCACACACTACAAGTTTTTAGAGAACAGAGTATGGCGGTTCAGAAAGTTTTTTGATGGTTAAAAACTTTGATAGCTACGGTCTTTAACAACTAATCTTAGTTTTTTGCACAATGCCTTTCATAGCTGATCTGATCTATGTGTGTGGAGAATCAAAGGGTCCATTGAACCCTTTGGTTATAATGTATGGAACTTAACTAGTGCTCTGCCTTCTCCTCATAGTTACCTGCCCCATGAATGAGGTGCTAACCGCCTCCACCGGGATAATCCTGAGTCAGTCACCGGGCAGCAGTCTGCCACACTTCGAGTCCTGCTCATGGGTGGTGAAGGTGGATCCAGGATACAACATCACTTTCACTATTGAACACTTCCAAACCAGCAGACAGTTTGATGAGCTTGAGATCTTTGATGGTAAAAGGCATTATCACAGCTCTGTTAATGTATTATATGTGTATAAATACATTTTATTATTTATTTTTAATTACTGTGGTTGTTGTGATTAACTTTGATTGAATTGGATTGAATCAAGAAAGTAAAACAGTAGCGACACTGGTTCAGACAAGTGTTTTTGGTCACAGAAAGATGTTATTCTTTTCTTCTTCTTCCAGTGCAATTACTGACATGCACTTTACAGGCCACCTTGATGTATTGAGCAAGAGAGAGAGTTGTAGAAGGGTCAATAAGGATGACCCCTGCTTTTACTCAGTGTTAACCCTTTGTAAAAAGCAACGGAAATTGCTTTAGCCAGCTGGGGTCTGTTGAGGGCCGTTGATAGGTCAGCAGCTTTGCTGACCTAAGAGCGATCTCATTTAGACTTAGATTAGGAACTGGATTACAGGTCGGACAGGTCAGTTCACACACTTGGAGAGTCATCACATTTCTGACATCATTCCAATGGATCACATTGAGATGACACAATCACATATGAGACAGCACAAATTAAGATTATTAAAGAACTAAGATGATGAAACAATAGATAAACATGTAAATATAAGATACTCTTAATGGCAAAGTTTTAAATAAAGTTTCTGTTTGTTTTGGGGCGTGTTTGACGTTTTCTAGAAGTCTAACATTTGAGCAAAATTATTCATATATGCCTCTGGTATTTTAAATGATCTTTTAAATCCATCAGCTCTATAAAAAGCCATGGGTAAAATGAGACTTAAATGACAATCATCCCACACAGCATTGTGTTACACACCCTCGAGACTGACAGAGCACTTCTGCTGCCGTCTGTATCTACATGTCGTTCAAGAGCAGTCTGAGATGCTCCTGAGGGGATCTGCCACTCTTTATATCCATTATCATTTCAACTCACATTGCACCACGAAGCAGATTTTGCTTCTCACAACATGCCAAAAGCAGACAGGTCACACTGGATCCCTTCACCTCCCTGCAGCTTGGCCCAGGCACTAGCATGACATTTGCAATGGCCTTTAATATACAGGCCTCTTCAGGCTGAATCAGAGTTAAGTTGAACTGAAAACGCCGCTGGTGGAGGTTTTGAAAGGAACACTGTCGTTCGGCATTAACCGTGAGAGCCAGAATAACTGTTGTGACAGAAATGCATCTGAAATGAGCCAGTGGTTTCACTGCTGCTGGTAAACATGTCAATTCTGCGTTTAAAAGATATGTGGATACTGATAGTGGCAGGAAGAGATACAGAAGGGATGAAAAAAAGTGGGAAGCAGTGTTGAGTTCATTTAAACTTAATATACCACGGTGATCTTGTGTAGTTATACATAATGCTTACACATACGTTTGTATGATTGAATCTAAAATATAAACCCTTTTGTCAACTGCATGTACAACATCAGAGATCTGTACAAATCTTTACAGATCCTCTTGACTACTGGGAATGCTGAAATCTTTATGAGGGAATTTATTTATTTATAAGTGAAATTCAGATAGGACTAATATTTATTTGCACTCCCTGTGCATCTTAATTTAATAAGGAGATTACATTGAATATATGTAGATATGTCAAAACAAACATACCTGGTTGAGAGATACATCATATGAATGTATCATAACTCTTTGCACTGTTGTACCTGCAGGCCCCTCAAGACAGAGTCCACTGCTTATATCTCTGAGTGGAAACTACTCATCTCCACTCAGTATCACCAGTTCCTCAAACAGGGTTTATCTGCACTGGTCCTTTGATCACACCTCCAGCCACAAGGGGTTTCGTATCCGCTACTCAGGTGAGCTTTCCGACTTATCATCTAAACACTCCAGCAATGGCAGAATCACGTATGGATTTCCCCCACCCGTTTCCTGCCCCACCAAGCTGCGGCTGATTAAACTGCGATACAGCGCAAGAAATGTAATGGGAATTTAAAGGAAGATTAAATGATAATTATTATTGCTTACAGACTGGATGTTCATCAAAACATCAAAATACTTTGCAAAAGTAGTGTTGTTTAGTACAGTATGTAGTTTTGCTGTAGTGTGGTTGAAAACACAGTGCAAAGCTGTCAAAACCTTCTCAAAGGGTAGGACTGGCATTACTGTAAATGAATTATTACCCTATAAATATTTAAAAAGTTTCCGTAAGCACCTCATCATTAGCTTTTCAGAACAATGACTAATCACCTCTTTGTCTCACTCATCAGCCTCCCTTCTCATGTCATCAGCTTGTTTTGCTTTCCCGCTCCCTCCTCGCATGATGGATTTTTGATATAGGGCCGCGTGGCCGTCTGGGTTCCCTGCAGCAGCACACCTAGGTTTCCCTGCTCAATATGGTTTCCCTTCTGTAGTAATACCTCAGTGGGACAAAACAGATGGTGGGACAGACTCAAAGCTTTTGTACTATTTTCTTTCTCAATCCATCTTTTATCTCCACAGGCCATTACTTCATCAAATGTGGCGAGACCCCCCCCACACACACACACACATTGGTTTCATCTTTCTCGTCTTTTTATTTATTGACCTTTTTACTTGCCCTCAACTGTGTGTGGTCTGCTGAATGACCACAGTAGAGTGGTGAGCTTCTTTCTCAGAATAATAGAAGAAAATTGTCCAGGTTAAAGGTTAAAAATTGACAGCAATAACTTTGCTGCTTGGGGAAAGAAAGGCCAGGTGAATGGAAGTTTGTTTTCATTTTGACATCATTAAATGCAAAGATGGTTCCTGAGTATTATCCAGATAGTGAACAGCCGTATGACTGGTTAATTCAGCTCTTTTCAAAGTGCTTGCAGGGGAAGGCTAAATTTCCACTAAGCTTTCTCTTATGGCCAAACCTCTGTAGCCAACAATCAATAGCCATTTTTATAGCCATTTAGAGGGCAGCCCCTGCTTTATCACATTAGACTTATACAAAACAGAAACTGCCTGCAGCACTCTAATCATTTTAAAACCATCAGTGGGGAATTTATTAAAACTTGAACAATATATGTGAACTTACAAATTTATTCAGTTTGTCTGTAATCTCCACTGTTAGTGTTACCTGGTGAGAAGCGGTTTCTGTGTCAATGGTATCAGTCCAAAACCCAAAGGTTTGTCACATGCTGCAGTATTTTCTTAATGTGACACAGCATTCAGTCCTTTAAAGTTTTAGTCTGGGGAGCTGAAATCTTAAGGGTCATTCAGTGCAAGCTGAGTGAAATCTAATTCATCTCGGTCAAGCTGCTTTTGAATGCAGGAACACATACTGTAACTGCACGTTACTAAACTGTGTTTAGCAGGATCTTATTTGTTGATCCAATCCTGTGAAACATACTGTAACACAAGGATATGTAAATGGCTGCTTAGCTCAACTTTCATTTCTAATATTTCTAATATTAGAAATTAAGTGGTATAATAAAATTTCTAATTATAGAATAATTAACTTTCCCAGCTCCAGTTCTCAAACTATGAGTTACTGCCATAGAACATAACATTCAGGAGGTACAAAAATCTCATTCATTCATCTCACAGAGAAGCTGATATAAATCTTTCAGGCCCGCCAAGACCTACCATGAGCTCCAGCTTGTGCTCCAAAATGCTGTTATATGCTTTTGCAGAAGTCATAAACAGTATAATTTCAACTTTTTTTAAGTTGAAATTCAAATTTCAAAAAGTCGAATTTCCAATACAGAACTATTCTACCCATAATCCTTTTCTTGGGTTCACTAATGAGAGTCACTCCAAAAAGACATTGAAAATGTGTTCCTGCATTCTCAAATGCCTGAAATATTTTGTGCATATAATGAATGATAATGAAGTTACGTCATTCTCAATGTTTTATGGAATGTGTTGTTTATTACCAATTAAACGACAAAGTTCACAATCTTGTAATCTTTTTTTTAGAATCCAAGTTTGTAATGTTATGATTAATCTCTAAGCTTGTTGGTTTGGTTTATGGCTTAGAACGCTATAGAAAAAATACTTGCTCAGAAAAGTGGGCAGTTACTGTGGTGCTCTGTTCAATACTGTAGATCAGTCTGCTTCTGGCTATATTAATGTTTCCAGTAAACAGGATGAGGAATTGAAGAGGAATTAAAGATGCTTTGGACCTGCAGATTCCCATAGACAGAGCATAGATGGATGTGTGCTTAACTTGACTGGTTGTGTTTACATTTTTGTGTTGTACAGCGGTGTACTGCAGCACCCCAGACCCTCCTGTGAACGGTTCAGTACACAGTCAAACAGGCACAAAGCTGGGCAGCACCTTGCGTTTTAGCTGCGACCGTGGCTTCAACCTGATTGGCCAGACCACTGCCACCTGTGCCCGCACACTACAGGGCATCTACCAATGGAACGCTCCGGTGCCGCTCTGCCAAGGTAAGTCAAAAAATCTTGAAAAGACACCTTGACCAAAGTCTGGAGCTGATTATTGGCCGCTGCTCCTCGCTTGGCTCCCCAGCTTCCTCCTTCATCTCTAAACTTTTTCTATGAAGGACCGGCGCCACCAGGCTAATTTTGTATTCCATCAATGTTTAGGGCTTGGCTGCATCTGTCAGATTGCTCATCACAATAAATGAGTTAGCCAGGAGCCATAGCTGCAAGACTATTGCTAATTTGATGTCCGAGGGGAGAGCCTCCTTAGAAATAGGCAGTTATCATCCACTAAGGCAGGGACCTCCATGGAGTCCAACGCTTTGCCGTCTAGCAAGCCCTGCGTTTCATCACCTCTCCCTGACTAACAAGTGCGTCGTTTGTGAGAGAGGTGGATTTCAGTTTGACAGGGCCAGTGTGAGATGCCTTGAGGCCAGGAGGTTCAAAGCTGTCCCTCTGCTCTATCAAAACACTGAAAACTCTTTGTAATACTGCATAGTATAGTTTAATTGACACAGTGCCAGTGGAAAATTAAATGTCATGCATATGTGTCCATTATTCCTCGAACCATTGAAAGCAGGATGTAAAACCAGTCATTGTACTGACTTTTGTGGACCGAGACTGCAGTGGACCGTAGGTGTGGTGTGACATGATGGTTAGATATCTGGTATTTTGTTTCAAACCTTTACCCAGCTAACAGGGAACATTCTCAGACTGTTGACTGTTGAACATTATCTAAATGTTCCCTCAAAGTTATCAAAAAATGTTCTTAAAGTAACATTAGTAGAACTTATTGTATGTATGTATATTATAAATTATGAAGGTTATTCTTAAATAGTTAGTGGAATGTTGATTGAAAAACGTTTGTTCGTTGAATGTTCGTTGAAAACGTTTGAAAAACATCATATTAAAAAAATGTTTGAATAACATTTTTATAGCCAAGAAATAATGTTTATGAAACATTTAAAAAGTTGACATTTCGAACGCCCCTAGAACTTTAAAATAAAATTTTTAACCTTTTTGTCACCTATTGAAAACATTAGGGAAACGTTCCTACAACTTAAAATTGCTGGGTGCAGAATAACCACAGTATAATCTCATTAACTATGAACATGTTCCACATATTTTGGCAACCAGAGACTAGTTTAATGCTTATTTTTTTTCTTGAGAAATATGCAGCCTTTAATTGGTTTGATAATTTGTTATTTAACGATTCAGTGTCCAGTTACTATCAGGATACCCAGTAATTGTGTGTTGTATGGTTTGGCTGGCCTGTTCAGTTTGTCTTCCTCTGGCTAACACCAGCAGCTGTAAATGATGCTGGATGCATCAGATGTTCTCTGTGTGTTCTTTAGCCAATGGCCAGATGTAATCGCCATCCTGGATTGAGCCAATTGCTCGCTAGCTGCTTTTGTTTGCCTTCCCGGAACTGCTGCAAGCTGATGTTTGCACAGTCACCACCGCGTTTGGTGTGTGTTCACTACACCGCGTTTTGGTGTGAGTGTTTACAAAGATGCAATGCAAGCAAACCTGCTGATCATAACACATCTGACTCACTAGTGTATTTTTTGTTCTTTCAAGTGTAATAGATTTCACTCGGTTTCTTTGGGGTTTGGGAGAACATACTTGAGTCTGTTTTTGCAGTCAGAATTCAGTCTCTCTCTCTGTCTCTTTATTTTACAGTTGTGTCGTGTGGGATGCCTGTTGCTCCAGTAAATGGCACTGTTGTTGGGCAGCACTTTACTCTTGGCTCTAAGGTCACATTTTCTTGTAATCCTGGCTTCCGATTGGCCAACACTCAGCCAGTGTCAACGGTTTGCCAAGAGTCAGGGAGGTGGAGTCAGATGGAGACCCGCCCCCGCTGCATCCGTAAGTTTAAGTCCAACAAAAGTTGAATTTAAAGATCCCTCAGTTTGAGGACTTATTTATTATTTTGATAAAGAAAATGCAGTGTATAATCTTTATTTGAATTATTTTAAATTCTTGAATATCTGAGACAACATTGAAAATCTGGAGTTGAATTTTTAATTTAAATACTGAAATAAAGTTTTAGGATTGTGCTAAATTTAAAAGAAAAATGAAAAGTTAACATTTCAGATTCTGCACTAGTTACTAGTGGCTTTAGACTTTTTGTAACCCCTGTGTATCTGAGAAAACTTTGGCAAAAACTTCGAACACCTATCTCTTACTTAGCGGTGACCTGCCCTGACATTGGCCACTCCGCAGTGGAACATGGGAGATGGAGACTTATTTATGGCATGCAGAATAAATATGAGGCCATGATGATGCTGACCTGTGACCCTGGATATTTCTACAAAGGTCAAAGGGTCATCCGTTGCCAGGCTAATGGCACCTGGGATTACCCTGAGCCTAGACCGTCCTGTGAAAGTGAGTGTGCATGTTTCTTTCTTCAGAATATGAAAGAGACAGATTATGTGCATCTCAAGACATCTGTGTGAGTCAAAGTAAATATTAATGTTCATCTAGGTCACAAATTAGTGGACCACCATTCACATTCACCACCCAGGCCAAATAATTTCACTTATGTGAATATAATTTATAACACATTGATTTTATCTGTTTCTTGTTGATTTTTGGGCACTGTGGCAAAGTTTTTACATAGATTTTACATATTTAATTTACATATTTTATTTACATATTAGATAACTATTTTTCTAGTCTGGACAGATTATATACTGGACAAAGCAGCAGAAACAATTTTGACTGTATGACAATTTTTATTACTTATGGTTGCATGGTATTAAAGCAGCCAACCTAATAATTTGCCTTCAGACCACTGCAGTTCCTGCTTTAACTATTGTTGAATGTATAGTAATATTAATAACAATATTTTGCTCAAATGTTTATATAAATTAATATCTTTGACATGTTTATTTCCTTTTATAGCCATACAATATGGCGATTAAGTTCTGTTCCTCGAGGGCCACTGTACAGCAGAGTTTAGCTCCAACCCTAAATCAAACACACCTGAACCCACTAATAAAGGTCTTTAGAAGTACTTACTGAAGTAACAGGCACACAAGAGGGTGGTTAAAACTGATATCTGTAGAATGGTGGCCCTCCAGGGATTGAATTTAAGTCATGCCACCAAATTATTGGTACAGTTTAAGTTATGACTGTTCAAACCTTTTTTGGAAAGAAAATTTAGAAACTGTGCCTTTTGGAACTTTAATTGAATCCCCCTAAATCTAGATCATTTAAATGGCATAGTTGAGTTTATTACATTTACACACCGTTTGCAGCTAATGAAAAAAAATTATAACTTATTTTTTATAAAATATGTTCCATGTGTATTCAGTCCATTAATATTCGATTAATAATAATTTCTAATGCATTCTTCTTTTGAATCTATGTAGTCATTTCCTGTGGAGACCTCGGAATGCCACCAAATGGAAATAAAATCGGAACGTTGACTGTGTACGGAGCTACGGCGATTTTCTCCTGTAACACAGGCTATACTCTGGTGGGCTCCAGAGTGAGAGAGTGCATGTCCAACGGCCTGTGGAGTGGAGCTGAGGTCCAGTGTCTTGGTCAGTGTCTTTACATCCTTTATAGGGCAAATTACTTCTATGCATTGATAACTTGACTCTTATGGGCTATGTGAATATATGCAATGTGTTTCTTCATCAGCTGGACATTGTGGCACACCAGAGCCTATAGTTAACGGTCAGATCATTGGTGAGAACTACAACTACAGAGGCAGTGTTGTGTACCAGTGTAATCCTGGATTTCGGCTGATTGGTGTGTCAGTCCGTATCTGTGAGCAGGATCACCGCTGGTCTGGAAAGACCCCCGTCTGTGTCTGTAAGTGACAGTTAAATGGTTACTTTGTATTTTGTTGAAGTAATTGTGTACATGACATTAATATTTTGCACTGAATTTGTGTAGCTATAACCTGTGGACATCCGGGCACCCCTGCTAATGGCCTGACTCAGGGAACACAGTTTAACCTTAACGACATGGTGCGTTTCGCCTGCAACCCTGGTTATGTTCTACAGGGAGCTATCAAGTCTCACTGTCAGCCCAGTGGCCAGTGGAGCAATGCTCTGCCCAGGTGCAAAAGTAAGTTCTGCAGCTTCATCAGTCAAAATCGTGTGTGTGTGTGTGTGCGTGTGTGCGCGTGTGCGCGTGCGTGTGTGCGTGCATGCGTGTGTGAGAGTAGTTCTCTGTGCTGCGTTAAAATTTTCACTTTGAACTTCAGAGCTCTATTCAGCTCTGCTCTATAGCACAGCATGGTGTAATGGATGTAGTTCTTAGCTAATCATTAACAAGCCAAGTGTAATAAAACTTCAAATAAAATATTTTTTCATTTAAAAGGAAATATATAATAAGGTCTGTACATATAAACAGCTTTAGCCTTAGTTACAGACTCCAGAACTGCTCCAGGTGACCTTGCAGTGATTGGCAGAGACAACCCATCATCATCAACCCACATGTCAGAGTGTCTGGCCTCATATGGCCTAGGGAATGTTTGTTTGATTGTTTGTTTGTTTATACAAGCAGACTGAAAAATGTGTTGTGCCAAAAGGGACATAATTACCCAAAGATGCAAATGCATGGAAAGTTTATCACTCTGATTGTCCATTGATCTGATTTATCACCTAAATTCTAATTCTGATCTTTGAAGGTTAGAGCATCTTCCTTCCTCTCAAACCTTGCCTCTCTTTACATTATAAATGTGTGTTTATCCTGACTAAGGAAGTTGAAGTGGTCTGATGATATCAGTCACGGTATTCTCTCCATCATGGCCTATCATTAGCACAGAGCGTGGGAAGAAGCTCGTTTAATGGCACAAAAGGAGCTGGTAAAAAATGCTGAAGCTTCGAGCTGCATCAATAATTCAGTAGGCCTCTGCACAGCCTTGCTAATCAGCACCAATTTGTGTCTGAGTGAGCCACTTCTATCTCCAAAATGGCCTCCTAAACCGCACAGATAAGTTGGTTAGACTCATATCTGCAGATAATTGAACCACCTCTCCTCAAAATTGCCATTGGCCGGCATGAGCATCAATTTTAGTATCGAATTACACCCAAGCACAAATAAACAGATTTCTTTCTTTCTTTCTTTCTTTCTTTCTTTCTTTCTTTGTTTTTCTACTGTTTTCAGTTATAAATATTGTTGTCATTGAAAGTGGTTTTGGCTGGCTCTGGTAAGAGCTATTAAATGCATTGGCATGCATTACTAGCCTGGAAAATGTCTAATGTCTGTTGACAAGCTGTTCCCAACGAAGAGATTTCCTAATGAATGATGTTTCCTAATGAAGGAACATTGTTGGCCTTATTCAGCATTAAGTCTGTACTCTTCAATTGGCTTCATTGTTTCTCCATAACCACACATGACATGTTTTACCAGGAGTGTGTTTTGCTAACTTTGCTACAATTATTTCGAGATCTTCATAGAAATCATGCACAGTTGTAGTAGTTAATTTTGGGGGGGGTGAGTGAATGGATGATGGGTTTGTTATTTATAACCCAGTGTTTTTCCCCACATCCTTCAATCATGTATTTCTCAGAAGAGTTTTTGCTTTATAAGCTCTCTCTATCTCTCTCTCTCTCTCTCTGGTCTCAGTTGTGAACTGCACTGAACCAGGTCATGTTGAGAATGGTGTCAGACAGGTCCTGCCCAGCGGGCCTCATCGGTACAGTTTCCAGACCACAGTCTCGTACAGCTGTAACCCTGGATACTACCTGCTGGGCACGAGTACTCTGAGCTGTCAGGGAGACGGCACATGGGACCGTTCCCTACCCAAGTGCCTGTGTGAGTAGGGATGTCAAACATACTGCAAAGTCAATGCTAAATTTAAAAAAAGGAATACTTTCTGCAATATTGGTTGTATCGAACACTGAGTCAGTACCCTAGTGCTGTCTGACTAATTTTAATTTCGGTATTGACTGGAATTTGTGTCAGTTAATATTAGTTAATAATAAAACATTGCATTAATTATTCCATAGCTGACTTATGATTTGTTTACAACCACAAAGTATTAAAACAATTTGATATGGCATAATGCAAAACGAAGCATAGCTTCCTAATTCTCTAAAATTTATCTGATTGTTCCCTCTGCTGCAGTGGTTCTGTGTGATCGTCCCAGCATGCCTCCGTACGCGCAGATCTCGGGGGACCGGCGCACAGTTGGCTCCGTTATTCGCTTCAGCTGCATCGGCCAGCGCACAATTGTGGGCAACACCACCCGCATGTGCCAGCTGGACGGCCAATGGAGCGGCTCCCTTCCACACTGCTCTGGTACATACTTTACCCACGCATGCATAAATCAAACATCACCGGTGGGGCAGAAGCTCTGTTTGTTCCTTGGCATATGAGGCAACACCATCTCAGAGGTCTTGTAAGTGTGCAAGATGAGGAATCAATGGCTTTGGGATCACAGCCCAGATCGGTAGGCGGTAATACAATATTGCCACCTAGGCAGTGTCCTGAAGGGCGAGAAGTGTGTCCCTCCATAAACTGCTTTAATCTTCTCATATTGGGCTTTGAGACACAGACTCCCACATGCCTACCAGGTAATGAGCTGCCCTGCTCCACCGTAAACACATCAGTCTTTTGCAGCCCTCTGATATGCCAGAGGAGCTTCATCCCTGCCTATAAAACCCACTGACAGGTTAATATCACAATTCATAACATTCATATTTCTCATAGATTGCACAGTTGCTTTCTGTCAGCTGTCAAACACTGTGTTTGGCTTATATTTTGTTGTAGAAAACATTGTACACAACCTGTGGTTAATAACCAGCCTGTCACTGTGAGTTTGTAAAAATGATATATGGTATAAATAGTGATAATTCTTTAATATTACCTCAGCCTTCACCAAAAGACTCAGCGTTAATTTAGATGTTATGATTGTTTGTTAAGCGTTACCGGGGGATATATGGAAGAATAGAAAGATCATTTGTAAATGCATCAGTGGATCAGAAATAAGAGGATTTAGTAAAGAACGGCGAGCAGCATCTGCATTATGAGCAGGCAAATTAAAGAAAATGTGCCGTCCCTGGTGCTTTCTTATTCAGAGTAAATTGTCACCTAACTCAAGCCGCTATGATGCCTCTTTTTCATCTTATTGCCAGCTCTACCGCAGAGAGCTGTTCAATAAATATGAATGAAATTACTCATCATCTTGGGTAAATCTCTGTTAACCTCTTTAAATAAAATTCTAATGCAATAGAGAGCAAGTTTGAAAGTCCTGAGGGGTGTCTAGATAGTAGTTTTCTAGTCGTTGGCTGTCAAAGGAGCTAAATTGGACTGGCTTACAGGAAATTGTGACAGTACATTGTGACAGTTTCCAGGGGCTCATGTTAGGACTGGTTCACACTGGGCCAACAAGTGCCAACATTTTAGTGTTTGCTGTTGGAACGTTTGTTGGACTATAGCGTGTCATTGTGAACCCAGCTAACAATTTTAGGCTGTTATGTTTATATAATGTTTCTATTAAGTAACAGAAACGTTAAAAAATTAATTTGAATGTTCTAGGAACATTTAAAGCATCAGTTTTCAAGATGTTTTATTGTTATTGCCTGGTTATAAAAACGTTATTTAGACTTTTTTTTAATTCTGTAGTTTCTGTAATTCTGTTTTTTTAAAATGTTCCACTAACAACTTAAGAATCCTTTTTTTACATATATGATATATTGATATATAATGTTAATAAAACCTAAAACGTTAGTAATCGTTACTACAAGAATGTTTTTGATAACTAAGTGAACTTTAAGAGAACTTTAAGAGAACTTTTACAAACTCTGAGAATGTTACCTGGAAACTAGCCTTAGGTGTATTGTAATGTGTATTATGTTTGTTCCAGGGGATTCCGCCAGTATGTGTGGGGATCCTGGTGTTCCGGTACATGGGATCCGTCTGGGAGAGGAGTTCTCAGTGGGGAGTGTTGTGCGGTTCAGCTGTGAGTCCGGCTATGTTCTAAAGGGTTCCTCTGAACGGTCCTGCCTACTGAACAGGACTTGGGCAGGCATTCAGCCCGAGTGCCATGGTAAGAAAAATGAAACCTGGGTGGCTGTAGTGAATGTGGCGTAAAGCGAGTGATTAATCGCCATGCCTCAGGAGGACTGTACGAATCCAAAAACAGTATGCTAATACCTCAGACAGGGAATTATTTCATTGCGGTTTGATTCTGCACGCAAATTCCCTGGTGTTCAAACTTTGTGCAGAATAGTAGAAGAGAGACTGAGAAAGATAGACAAAGATAGAAAAAGGCTGGTGAGTTATTTTCTTCCCTCCTGATTGGTTATTCTCTGTTCTTTTTCTGTTTCCCGCTGTAGCTTTGTAGTGGCTTGGTACACCTGGGGTGTACACGTGTTACATATTATTTTCAGTTTTTCTTTTTTCCCCATCATGTTCAGCACTCTCAAGCTGAGATGCCCAAATAAGTGTGGCAGCCTCACTGGTGCACTGGACACTGCATTGCTATGTTCACTCTCACCCTTCCTGTTACTCTCTTTTAAAATTAATTATTATTCTGTCTGTCTTGGTTTGTTTACAAAGTGTCTGAAGAGTCAGACTGACAAACCAGAGAAAGTCATGTCTGTGTTGAGATGCCTGCCATTTCTCTTACCTCACTTTTTTCACATCAACCATTAATTTTATCTCACGTCTTTTAAACAGTCAGCCTCCAACATTTGTGATGTTTTTAATTCTCAGTTTACAAAATGACACTGCCCTCAGAATGCGTTTTTACATTTTGAATGTGTGGGGCTGCGTGTTTGAAATGTGTGTGTGTGCCTAAGTTTGTGTTTGGTTGTTTTTTTGTATTGATTTGTCCCATGGGTTATTGTTATCCATACCAATTCAGCAAACTGCTGAGGAGGTAGATTTTCAAAAAATGCAGGTGTTCTGAGAGAAAAGAAATCAATAAATGTTCTCGCTCATAAATTTATATCCAAAATACACTATACATGGCATAATGTGTAAGAGATCAAGAAGACTTTTACATTTATGTCTTTGTAACAAAAAGTCAGATGCTAAGAGCATGTATCCATTGAAATTCAAAAAACAATTTAAAATCCAATTTTTTGTATTCAGTCCATGTAATGTTTAGAATTTGTCTTTGTTAAGTCTGTGCAGTTCATGGTAATATTTCTAAATGTATTTACTACTTTCTTTACTGTTATATGATTAACAGTTGTATGTTCTTACTATGGCCATATGATACCCAATGTAAAATCTGGGTTCTGAAGCAAAACAAGTTAAGAAACACTGGGATGTGTATTAACAGGTAATCACAGGTGTGCTGTTCTTATCTCAGAGCCCGAGATATCTGTTTCCATGTTGGCAGGTCTCCAATGTCCAAACCTCTTGCCCATAGTGGTGGTACCCCCAGATATGTGTGTTCACCTGCCATTTGTTGGCACACACCCATAAACAAGCTCCGCCTGCCCTGTTCTGTGGCAGGACAGTGTCTATATATGAGACCTCCTGCAGTAAAAGTGTTTATGAATGAAATGCTAAATTAACAAATAACTGTCCAGGTTAGAAGAGGGGCATGTCACATGATACAACATGAACTGGCTTTATTGTTCCTAGCACTGTACTTAGTTGTATTGACATTTATATTCTACACTCATCACATAATGTATCCAGCATCTGATGTTTTCTTGTTCTTCTGTTCCTCACAGTGGTCTCCTGTGGCAACCCTGGCACTCCTCGCAATGCCATTATCCAGTTCCATGACGGATTTGTGTATTCTCGCTCAATCACCTATGCCTGCAGAGAAGGCTACTATTCCACTGGCCTGCTTACCCGTCATTGTACGGTCAATGGCACCTGGACTGGAGACATGCCAGAATGCACAGGTGGCCCATCGACACCTTCGCTTGAGACTGGAGCTTTGAGCCTATATGTTTATATGCTAGTGTATACTAGCGTCTAACAGTTGACATCATGTACTTTGAGCAAACAAAAATGCATACCTTTTAAATTTACAGTCTTTCTGTTCCATGGAAAAACAGACAAAAGATGTTGATGACTGATCATGCACAGAGGGGTGTATGTAAATTGTTCATTACAATTGTCCAATAAAATGGTCTTTACAAAGATAATGTCACTTGCCTCTAGCTGGCAAAAGAAAGTAGCAAGTCATCGTTGATGTCTTTCATGTGAAGTAAAGGCTACTGGCTATTTATAAATAATGTGTCCTGCCCAAACTTACTGTTTCAACAGGAAATATATCAACTGAGGAAAGAGAACAGACCTTGTCAAGCCATTTCACTGGTTCTTTCAGTGACTTCAGAGAGTCACCCTCTTATTCTCTAGCTTCTCTAGCGTTGCGCTAAACTGCTCTGAATTAGCTGACCCTGCTCTTGAGGAATCTAGAGGCTCTTGAGGTCGTGTTTGAATCGGTTTTGTTCTCATGAAGCTTTTCAAAGGCATTGTGGGACAGGACTTAATAATGAGGGACAATGTTCTGTATTATTCCAGCTCTGGACACAAGCTGATCAGAGACATTTACATAGCAGGCCTGTGTTGGAGAGATAGAGACTAGGCCTGTCCCTCCTCTTGGCAGCAGCCTGGGTGACTTTCCCTGCTCATAAAAAGACAATGCAAACTGTTCAGGCTGTGAGCGAATGGAGCTCACGTGCAGACATTATGGCTTTAGACACATTGGTGTCTTTGGCACGGAGCAGGTGCTCGTGGCTTCACTATAGGAAGTGACTAGAGGAAAGAGCTTCCCATAGCTGCTTCCTAGAACAGTTCATTAATTTAAAGGCACCATTTAGAGTAATAAAGCATCTTGTTGCTTCTAGTTTATGGCCCTTTTAATATGAAAATGTATCTGTTTAAATTTGTTGTGTCAGTGAAAGGGCTAATTATAAATGGCTCCAAATTATCTAGATTTTGGAAAATACCTCAGTTGACGATCAGCTATAAATGTCTCTCAGCCTTCTCTTTACTGTAGTTTTCTTCTGTCTGTCCATATCCAGTCATAAACTGTGGAGATCCAGGAGTGCCAGCGAATGGTATCAGACTGGGCAGTGACTTCACCTATGGTCACATTGTGAGCTTTCAGTGTTCACCAGGCTTCACTATGGATGCAGATCGTGCCTCCTCACTCATCTGCACCAAGGAACGTACCTGGAATGGCACCAAGCCTCTTTGTAAAGGTCTGAGTCCACCTCTTATTGAAGAATCCATGAAATGAATATTCGAGTTTTGTGGCTTTTAGATCATGTCTAAGCCATTTGTGTTTATGTACTCTAAAACTCTTTCAAAAATATATTTTAAAATATTGATGACTCATTTTGCACTGCACAGATTTTTGTCCAATCACATGCTCTCTAGAGCGAGAATGTCCATCTCCCTAACATCAGTTTTAATTAACCAGTGAATATGACATCATTGTAACTAAAACCTATTGGCTGTTTAAAAAAATATTAGTTATTATGCTTAATGTTATACTAATTTTACTGTATAATCTCTAGCTGTTTAGTTATCAGACTAATTATCAATGCTCTGTTTTAGCTATTGTGTGTGGAGCTCCACCCAGCATTCCTAACGGACAGGTTTTGGGGTCTGACTTCCAGTGGGGTTCAAGCATTAGCTACTCCTGTAATCAGGGTTACCAGCTTTCCCTTCCAACTGTGCTCACCTGCCAGGGCTCAGGAAACTGGAGTGGCGAACGGCCTCAATGTTTTCGTAAGTATACATTTTGGGAAAGTCTCAAAACAGAATTTGACTTTGACCAAAAATGTGTGTTGGGATCCACAAAAATATAGCTTTAGCAACTGTGTTTCTACATTGTTCAACCATAAACTAAAACTAACTGCTGCTGTCTTTCTTGGCAGATACTGCTGCTAAGGAAACCCTTATGCTAAGAAATAAAGGAATATTAAATTTGATATATAAATTTGATAGCTTATATACTGATATATCTTTAGTATCTATCTATAGTATCTTATATAGGTTTAATTGTAACATTAAAAGTAGCTTTAACTGTAACTTTGCTTGTTTATTGTAAGCTATTTTGATGTTGCCCCAAAAATAGCCTTTGATAATGATATGGCAAAAAAATGATTAAATCAATGAAAACCTTTTTTGCCTGCAGCTGTTTTTTGCGGAGATCCAGGGATACCATCCCAGGGCAAACGAGAGGACCGAGGCTTCACTTACCTGTCCTCTATTTCCTTCTCATGTTACCCACCTTTGATTCTGGTTGGCTCTGCTCGGCGATACTGCCAATATGACGGAACCTGGAGTGGAACCCAGCCATCTTGTATAGGTCAGGAACTGATACGGCTGGTCAGGCTACTCTTGGAGTCTATACTGGAGTCAGCCATGTATGATTACTCTGTAATAGACACTGTAATGTCAGTGTAAATGAGCTCTGATTGTGGGATTCCTTACAGATCCCAGTCACACCAGCTGTGTCGACCCTGGAACTCCTCTGTTTGGACATCAAAACAACTCTCAAGGCTACCAGGTGCTAATCATATCACCTTAGAGGTATTTTCGGTATCTGGAACTTATTTCTTTCTTGTCATTAATTGACTGGGTATGCTTGTTTCAACAGATTGGTAATTCGGTTCACTACAGCTGTAGAAAAGGCCATCTTCTTCTGGGCTCCATCTCTCGCACATGTCTGCCTAACCTCACCTGGAGCGGCATGCAGCCTGAGTGCATTGGTGAGCAGCAATTTTGCAGACATATGCGTGTGATTTCTGATGTCTGTTTTCACATGCAAACAGATTAAAAAAACATTTTAATCTGTACTGTTGAATAATGCAGAGAATTCTTTTGATTTGAAGTCATTTGCATATATTTTTTCAAAATGCATCCTGAATAATGTAAGATTCTCTCTTTATTTTCTGCCCCCTCTCCTCTTCTTTCTATTACTCTTTTTTCTCCTTTCCTTTTCACTCGTCTCCTCTCCTTTCTTTTCCCTTCATCTTTTCTTTCTTCTTCCTTCTCCTCTCCTACCCTTTTTCTCCTCCCCACCCCCCTTCTGTTTTCCACTCTTTCCGTTTTCTCTTCCTCTCCTGTCCTCTCCTTTACTCTTCTCCACATTCCTCTGTTCTTCTCTCTTATCCTTTCCTCTCTTCTCCTCTCTTATCCTTTCCTCTTTTCTCCTCTCTTCTGTTCTCCACTCTTTCCATACTCTCTCCTATCATCTCCCCTCTCTTCTCTCCTCCTCCGCTTAGCTCATCACTGTAATCAGCCTGAGCTGCCTGCACAGGCGGATGTAGGTGCCATAGAGCTTCCATCTCTGGGTTATACACTCATCTACACCTGTCAGCCTGGTTTCTATCTGGCTGGAGGGTCTGAGCACCGTACCTGCAAGGCCGATGGCAGCTGGACAGGGAAACCTCCCTTGTGTGCCCGTATGTTTGGAATCTTTTACACAAATGCATGCTTGAGCTCACAAACAAAACATGCTCACCTAAAATGTACATTCAAACACTTTTTCTATAAATATTCCTACTATATGTTTGTGTTTGGGTGCAGCCCTGCTTTAGTAACACAGATCTCCACCACTTTGTGATTTTCTTTACCACAAATGCTGTGAAATTGCTCATGCACCTGTTTCATCTTCACAACTTACCTGATCCCTGTGCTTCAATTCATCACACCATTGTGAAATGTCATATTACTTGAGCACTGATTAACCCAGCGGAATGCATTGGTTTGGTCCAGTCCAGGCTGCTCTGAATCGTCCTCTGTCAGATAAATGGAAGATGCCAGTAATAAAATTAAATTGAATGCTTCACACTGAAAAAAATATTTCAGTACTATGTCATATTTCAACACGTCTTAAAGCAAAGCCAGTGGGTGGGTGGGCTCCTGGCCTTTTGCAGTGAAAGTTAACTAACGGCACCTGTTGGAGAGCAGAGAGCAACTTGTCCTGACATCTAATAAATAAATTTCATTGTATATGTTTGAGTGTGTGTTCCAGTCGCCCAATAGAATTTTATTGTGTTCAAAGAGATTCCAAATCATAAAGAATGTATACAGATACACACAATCTGAAAAGACAAACAGCAATGAATAATTGTACAGACAGTATGTCGCTACAGTGTTGTCCATCTGAGTGTATCTGTTTTCCTTTGTAAGTGTTTGTGCACATTCTTTGTGACACGACTGAGGCTGTGGAATGTAACAGTTGTTAGTAATCATAGCTGAATTCTTGTTCAGGGGAGCGTAGGCTACATGTGTTATTGGTTCTGTAAAAAACTTTGTGTCTTCCCCTCTAACACCCAATATCTCCTTTCCTCTAGCTGATAACAGACCAAGTGGAAAAACAGTTGGAACTGTGCAAGAGCCACCCAACACAAAACTACCTGGTAAGCTTCACAGTCTAGCATGAATAATTTAAAGTTTGCAATGTGAGGCAGGTTAATTAAAATAGTTTTTGAATATATTAGTCACGTAGAGCACATTAAATTGTCACTGTTTCTTTGATTTGATTTGCCTCTTTCTCTCTCTCTCATTCTTTTTTCGGTGCTTTTCTCACAGTGCCAAGTGGAGTGTTTGCAAAGAATTCTCTTTGGAGGGGTTCGTATGAATATCTAGGGAAGAAACAGCCGGCAATGTTGAGCATAACTGCTTTTGAACCGTTCAGTAATCGGGTCAACGGCACTCTCATGGACCACAGCGGAGTACAGCTCAATCTGGCTGGTGAGTGTTCTTCAATTTTGACCTTACAACACATTATACAAACCACTCATTTGTTACGCCTCAACAGGAAGGTAATGCCAATTTTCTGCCTTCCACTGTTCTGGCTATTGTGTTACTTCACAGTGCTTAGTTCAACCAAAAATAAAAATTCTGTCAGTCACCCTCATGTCTTTTTTTAAACCCTGTGTAACTTTTTTTCTGTGGAACACAAGCAGCTACTCTTTATTTCATTCAACAAAAGTGAATCTTGGCCATATAGCCAGATATTCAGGGTAGGATTTGGCGTATACCTGTAGCTTAACTGGTAGGGCATCACTTTAGCAACGCAAAGGTTGTGGAAACTCACATACTGATTATAAAAAAATGCAAAAAAGTCGCTTTGGATAAAAGTGTCTGCCAAATGCAAATATCCTCTTTAATTTACTGTATATGAGACAACATACACATGTTCTCTCTATTCCTCCAGGTACCTATAAGAAGGAAGAGTCCCAGCTGTTGCTGCAGGTGTATCAGATCCGTGGGCCTGTTGAGATCTTCGTTAACAAGTTCAAAATTGACAACTGGGCTCTGGATGGACATGTATGTATTTCCTCTGATCATCTCTTGAATAGTCGTATGAGGATTTTGTGACAATACAAATGTAGATTCATTATCACATAATTTCTGAGACTCCCTGCAGTGTGGAACATGGAAGAATTATTAACCATGATGATTCCGCAGATTTTCCAGGTTTTAATGGATTTGGTTCCAATACAATGTTTGCTTTGAAGATAATCACAGATCAAACATTTAAGGCATGTAAATGTAAAAAAAAAAAGTGATTGAACACAACCAAGCCATCTGATTGGCTGATCCTTTAGTGGATTGGTTACCGAAAACATCTTACATTTGATTTCAACAGCCATAATTTTATGTTGATGCAAGTCCTTTCTGTTTACTGTACGACTTCACACAGATGTGGTCTTAAGAAAGCTTTGGGCTAGCTCGCGGGCTTTGAAATATTTCTGTGTGGTAACTTCAACCTGAGAGTTCTCTAAGTGTACATCAATACTGCTAGCTGATGTAAGGGCTTTTGTCTAGGGCCAGACCTTGGGTTGTTACAACTTCTGCAACCCTTGCACACACATACACACACACACACACTCACTCGTACACACACCTTGTCACTCCTGGTGATAGGAGACCACAGACAAAGTTTTCCTTTTAATTAAAACGTCAGTTAAATCATTGCTAGGTAATCAAGGCCAGACGTCTCTTCCTCCCTCCAATGCACTTGGGACAAGCACCTGGGAGAGTGTAATTAAAAGTGGGGCATGAGTGTGTGGCATTTTTGTCAGTGTGTGTGCCTGAAAGAGAGAGAAGGGAAGGCCGTGAGAGAAAGCCTGAAAAACACAAAGGGAACGAGAAAGCTGTGAGTGTGTTTGGTTTTGTTTGTGCATATGTGCGTTTTCTGTGCCTTGGTAACAAATGGTGAGGTGGTATGTAAATGTCAAACATAAGTGGTCTTTCACATTGCTGACATATTTGACCTTGTAGAGTCTCATTCACAGTATGAGACACTTACTGTTTTGTACTTTTCTTCGTAGGTGTCATACATGTCGTCCTCTGACTCTTTTGTCTACCAAGGCTTTGTCAGAGGAAAAGGTTTTGGCCAGTTTGGACTTCAGAGACTGGGTATGTGTGTTTTGTCTTATCGGACTCTTACGTCTTAATTATTATTAGGGGTGATAGCTTCACACTGTAATTTCAAACTGTTTCACACTGTTGAATATTTTTTAAGCCCAGGGTTAGGAACACTTTTAACCCTTGCTAATGTGACCATTTATGCTTAAATTTAAATAAGATATACAGTATGAAATTATGTGAGTTGTTTAAAAATGAAATGTCAACCAATGACTGCAGTAATGTTAACTGGAGAGAGTTTCATCTTTAATTGGTAAACTTAAGGTGATTTAAAATAACCATAGCAGACATTTGTGACAGTTGCAGCCTGTATTCATCCAGTCCATGTTTTAGATTAAAAGCCAGATTAAAAAAGAAAAAACGAACAGTGTAATACATAAAAGTAGATGGACCCAGGGTTTAGAATTAACTCTAGTTTAACAAAATCAAATATGAAAATCCCATTTACGTCTAGAACATGTAAAGCGGCATAAAAGTATTTTTATTGCAAAATGGGCAAGAATGTTCTTGCAGTAACATCAGTAGAACACTATTTCTATACAAAGATAAAGTTATACTTAAGTTGTAAGTGGAATGTTTTCAAAACATTAAAGGAATAAAGTGTTTTTGAGTAACGTTCTTGTAACCAAGAAATAATGTAAATACATTGTCTAAAAACCTGGACGTTTTGAACATTCAAAATAACATTTTTAATGTTTCTGTAACTCAGTGGAAATGTTGGGGAAACATTCTTTCAACCAAACCATGAGCGAGTGCTCGGTCAAATTCTGCAGTAATGAAACAGGCACGGCTTCATCTGTAAACGACAGCTGTATAGACTCCTATCCCAACATCATCAGACAGATTGAGCAAACAGAAGATTTATTAATACTTGGGGCCAGAATGGGAGGAGCGTGTGCGTTCCCATATTCCATCATTTTATGTTGGTTTGATGGGCTGGCTCTATTGAGTTAGTTAATTGAATCTCCTACTTGCCGGCTGGATGCTATTGGGAAGCTTTTTGGCATTGTCTGAAGAGCAGGTGCTCTGATACTCTCTTGTTGTTTAGGAAAGCTCTGCGGTCTAAATTGAAAAGCGAATTCAGAGTGACTTCATTTTAGCGGCACATTGATATCAGTAATTAAAAAGCATTGGGAAGATAATGCAGTGTGACATCTCTCAGTTGAGTTTTACAAAACAGTGGGATATCTTTTCCTATTTAATTTATTAATTTCTTATTTGTTGCATGGTTTAAAATGAATTTGAACATATGCTTTGACACAATAGCTTTCACTTGTAGTTAGTCATATCAAGTCTTGTGGTAAGACTTAATCCTCTGCAGAAATATTTTTTATGTCCTCTAGTGTCATTTATATTTGGGAAGGAAACAATGATACTTTCTTGATGTTGTCACTCCTAACACATGATGTTGTTGTGTTATTTTACAGAGGGCCTTGATCCAAATGGCGAGAATCCAGGTTATAATTTTGCCTCTAACAGCAGTTCAGTGGCAGCAGCCATTTTAGTGCCTTTTATTGCCATGATCATAGCAGGCTTCGCTCTTTATCTCTACAAACACAGGTAACACAAGTCACAAAATGTACAGTGATGTCATGTCCTGTCCTTGTCAGCCTGCTCTGGCTGTGTATGAAATTAAAAATTGTTCTAGAACATTTCTTAATGTGTCTCATCTTACTTTCAGGAAAAGGCCCAAAGTTCCCTTCAATGGTTATGCAGGTCACGAGAACACCAATGGAAGGGCGACCTTTGAGAACCCAATGTATGATCGCAACATCCAGCCCACCGACATCATGGCCAATGAGACAGAGTTTACGGTTAGCACAGTCTGCACGGCAGTATAGCGACCGTTGTCATGAAAGGTGCGTCTTTAAACAGATAACAAAACTTTTAACTTGTTTTTGTAAAGCAGAATCCCAACTCAATGAGCTGGTTCCTTCCATATTAACTTTTTTGTTGCAAGAACTTTGTAGACATTCCCCAGATCTCAAAGTGTCAGCATGACCGTAGCTTTCTGCATCCACATCTAAGATGCTTAATTAGGCTACTGTACAAATAACCGTGGCGTCAGGGATGAAAAGGTCATCGGCGAGGACAGATCACATTTTGCAATGTAATAAGCTAAACGAGGACATAGACCTGAAGGAAAGTGGAAAAAATGCAATATATTCTCACACAGTTGTTTTGAAATGATTTAGTGGCGTCATTTGCTGTATTATTTTCCATTTCTACTATTATTTTCCAAACTGCCTTTTCAGCATTCAGAGTGGTGGAGGCCGATACAACCAATGAAATTTTAGTTAAAAAAACAAATTTATTATCCTAGTGTTGCCCTCAGACAAAATGGAAGACAAACTGCTGAGGCATGGGGATAAGGATGAAGAAGTATTGAATTTTAATTTATTTATTTTAGCTTTTATACCCTTTTTCAAGGTTGTTCATTCTTAAAGAGCACCTAATCTGAGCCGTAGAGCATGATTTATAATTTCTTTCCTGCTGTATCCTGTGTATTTAAATCTGGTCTGCTGATGTCAGCCTGAAATCCTCTTTGTCATGAGGAAGAAACTTTGCCTTTCTAAAGTTATGGATTGATTATTCAAATTGCATTAGAGTTTAAAATGTGTGTTGCTATTGTTATCTGTTGTCTTGATGTTCATCTGATACAGTAATTGGGTGTCTTAGTCTCTCTGTCTCTTTTGTTTCACCATGTCCATATGTTATTTTTGCCCTTATCCAGTGTTGGGGAGTAACTAAATGTAGCAATGCTTCTAAATGTTTTATTTATGTCTGACAGTAACTTGACTGTTTTAAAATGCTGCTTGTCTGCAACTGTCTTTTTTGTGGTAGAAAAAATGGTTTTAAAAGAACAAGTGGTATATAATCTGATCCATATCGTGTATACACACACATAAGTATTGGGACAGTAAAGGAAATACAGCTCTGTTTGTTGTGGAGTCAAAAAATCTTTTTATGATTAAAAGATGAATGAGGCAAAAGAACTGAATGTCACATTGTTCACTGCTTTTCTGTCAAAGTCAGCTCCCTCATCTTCATCTTGGCTTATGTGTGTTCTTGGCTTAGAAGCAATGGACAGACCTGAAAACAATCACTTAGAAAAACAATTGTGAGGCAATGGTCCCAATACTTGGGCTTACATTAGATAGAGGAATGAAACGCTTCTTCTAAATTGGTAAAACATTTATGTGACATTCTTATGCCTCATATTTATCTTTTAATCATAGACGATTGTTGAATCCACAGCAAACAGAGCATTTTTTCTATTACTTTCCTAATACTGGAGGACACTGCATATACATGTATACACACCACACACATATTTCATCCTTAAAAAGCATCAGTGTAATTAACCTCTTTCTGTTAATGGCTTGTAGTGAACCTAACAACATTTTTAAAACAGAAGTTTAGAAGCAGACAGAAGTAGCTTCTCCAGCACGGCTCCTAATTCCTTGTTTATTCATTTTCCTTTCTTCATAGGCTGGATATAATCGTTCCCTCTCCACAGAACTGTTCCCATAGTTACAAATGGGCCACATGGATGGACTAAAGAGGAAGATATTTTTTATTTGTAAACCAATTCCAATTGTGACAAAAAGTGATAAATCCTGTCAATGATGCAGTTAAAGAAGAATCAACAGAGAAACACTAAGAGACAACCACATGAAAACTCTGTTCCTACATTTGTATGCTATCTCCTCTTTTTTCCCTCTGAGGGAACTTGTATAACTGTGGACCTGCAAAGGGACAAATGTGATGCTCTAAGCTGTCACTTGCCAAAAAAAGTGAGGAATGTTGTTCAGGAAAAACGAGGACCGCCTGTTCTCACTCCTGAGGTGGAGGAAGGCTTGGAGATGTAGGAGGAACGAACGTGAGTAGCAAGTTAAGAGAAGTATGTCCAGGAAGGCTAAAGCTTTGTTTTACTTTTGTACCTTGAGTTCTTTCCAGGGAGTGCATTTGGCTTGTTTATCCTCTTTACACATCAAAGCAGCAAAATTGCAAACAAATGCGGACATTGTTCACATCATTCTCTGGCTATCAATTCCCTGAGAATGTAATGACACCTGAAGACATGGGTCTCGAATTGAAGTGGAATGAGATTCTGAGGCTTATTAGAACATGTGGATTGTAGCATCCATCTCTGCTCATTCCAGCCTGAAGGAAAGATTCTTCTCTCACCATCTCAACATCATACTGGCTGAGATTGGACAGTCAGTGCAATGCTCCAGGTAGCTGATTGGAGAAGAACATGAAAAGACACGGCGAACATGTTTTGAGTTTTGTTCTTCAGGGGCTTTGTGAGGCTGACTTCATGGTCATTGTCTGCTATAATTTCTTGTTTTACGTTGACAGAAGAAACACAGCCCACATTTTAAGGTTGTGTTTCATCTTTATAACCCGAAAAGGCCTCTGAGCAGCACTGTCTGATTGGTCTTCAGAGGATGTTCTGAGTTACCATTGGTTTGTGGGCTAGGATGTCATGTGGGTGAACCATTTGTTAGCATTTATACATTTTCCTAATGTCACAGATTTTAGATTGTAGGCGGGGCTGATGATGATGTCATTACATTAAGTGGGTTTTAAATGATTGACATATATAGTTAAAAAATGCAACATGCCAATATCATTGAAACCCTTCAAAATTTTGCATATGGAGGTAAATATATGTAGATCTTCTTTCTATACTCAAGTTTTGAAGTTGGGGATGACAGGAGCCAGCACCACAAAAGTATGAAAATGTTGAGTAATCTCTGAAGCTTTGTGTCTCTTTCCCTGCCTATTTATCCATGTCATCCATGTCCACTCCCTACTTAAGATAAGGGACTTAGAAATCACACCCTCAAAAATTAATCCCAAGCTGGTTATGTATTTGCGTACACATGCCCTAAAAAGTTGATGGGAAGGTTTGAAGACAAGGAGAGGGGTGGATATCTTTCATGGTGACATTCTCAAGTATTTTAGTGATTTACTAAAGCTGAATGAGAACTAAATGCTGCTGTATTGAAACACATTGTGTTTTGTTGTCAGTGTTGTTCCTACAGTATTTTCTGGGTGCAGTATATTCAGTGTTAGTGAGATTTTTAATTTGTTCATTGCCTGCGCTATCTGATACTGGCTATTAATGGTATTTATTTTCCAATAAGCATATAAAGTCCAGTTTATTTGCTATACACTGCAGTTTGTGAAATCAATCACTGAATTGTTACTTCAGTCTGCTTTACCCCTCGTTAGTGTAATTGCTGTATAGGTTTATTACTTTATAAATCAGCCCTATTATGATTGCATTAATATAACATTACCCAGTGTTTGTTCCAATTCTGATTTGATAGAAAAAGCAAAGATTGTATTTTCCTTGGGATGTTATCTTACACCTTTTGGCTTTCGCTTTAAATTTATAAGACTGTAAATTTATAAGACTAATTTATAAGAGAATTTCATTTTAAATCACATTATCAGTGGGGGTGGCATCTAAGTGTTTCAGATATCAGTTATGACTATTTCATTGATGTTTATCTTACTCTGGTTCAGTGTTTTGCATTGTCCTGCATCATGTTTTTTTGTGTCTCGGCAAATCAACAGCAGCACCAGTGGAAGTATATATGTACATTATATACATTATATGCCAGATTGATAATGTTCACATTAGATTAGATTGACTGATTTGTTTCTCTTTTAAGTTACTATGAAAAAATGGACCTTGCAAGTGATACACACAAAACTCAAGGCACAAGGGCTTCAGAGTCACATCTTTTTAATTTAATACTCCATATTTATATGCGTGTATTATCACAAGTAATTCTTGAAGTATATAAGCAGTCAAGTCCATTTGTTTTTTTTTGGAACAGTGCCTTGGTAACTCAGAGAGAGTTGTTTTTTATTATTCCGTTTTTATCATTTTTGTTACACATAAAAACTACCAGTTTCTAGGGGAGATTTTCAAAGACACTGGTTCTCTGTTGTGCCTGATTAAGAGTCAAGACATTGTTATACTCATTTTCATGTATGCATTTGGCAGATGATTTTATCCAAAGCAACTTACAGTACATTCAAGTTTCTTCATTCAAGACATTTTGTCAGTACATATGCTCCCCTGGGAATCAAACTCACAACCTTTGAGCTGCTAATACAATGCTCTACCAACTGAGCAGATGTGAAGTTCATCAGTTTGTAGAATTGATTTACATGCTCACATATTGAGGACATGGCAACAGTCATCATCAAAGGTTTTGTTGGCATGATGAGTTTTTTTTAAAGATACATATTGTTATACATGTTGTTATTGTTACATTATCATTTTGAATTTTTAAAGAACAGGAATGATTTTAATTGTGTACCACATGTTTCTAGAATTTATCATAATCTTAGGCTTTAAAAGGCAACAAGTTTGGAAGTAGAAAATACCTGAGTTGCACTGAATATAATTTTAATCATATAAACATTTGTGTTGTATTTCCCCCCTCTTGTTGCCTATAGCTACCCTATAACACTGATACTTTACATATCTAAAAGAGAATAAATAATGGAACCCCCAACCCCCAAAAAGCATATCAGTACATATGAATTGCACTCGCAACTTTTGACACACTTTTGAAAAATATCGTCAAAGAACATAGAAACAGTAACAGAAATACCATAAGTACATGAGAAATTGATTATGTCAGGATAAAAAAATTTTTTTGTGGAGAAAATATGTAAGCATAAACTTGTCTTTCCCTTTTTTCTCTCATTTTGAGAGATACAACCATACATTTCTCTCCAGTCAGCAACTAGTACAAGCCCAGCTTTGAAGGACATTTAAAGAACTGCTCTGGCTATCCAAAGCCTCAAGGAATACAGTCAGTCTTGAGTTACGTACTTGACCAAAAGGATTTTTTTGAACAGTGACTTGAAAACATGCAAGGACCTTAACAGAGCGATCCGTTGTGGATACACTGAAAGAACTCTTGCGTCTGAAAGGAGAACTAATGAATAGAACACTTTTTTTGTACAGAGATATATTTTTATGGAAATAAATTTGTAATATAAAAAAGAGAAAGAGTATTAACAGACCTGTAAATGTTTTTCATTATTGTAGTACAAATGCTAGTGAGGATTATAAAATATATATAAAATATATATATACAAAGACAAAATAAACAAAGGTTTTTGTAAATGTAAAAAAGATTGTATATAAAAGTTTACATATTGTAAATATGTAATACTCAACATGGCTTGTCTGCAATATATAAAATGTATTTTATCTGTCTGTATATGATGCTTTGCATTGTGTTTAAGCTTATTCTACTTTCTTGAACTTGAAACCTATTTTGAAGTTTTTGGAATAAAAAATGAAAACATATTTGATTGGTATCTTTTATCTTGAGAGACGAGTGTGTAACTTTGTGCAAGATTGAAAAATGATTGGGTTATCCAAACGTCACGGATCTCAGATTTATTGTGACATGCAAATACTCTCATTTGATCAAGATGCAATTTCAGCTTTACAAGCCACTATATTGACTGATGCTTGTCACTTAAGATAAGTGCTTCACAACTTGATTTGATTATCAAAGATATCTGCTTGGTTGTTTTGTCCTAAAAATAAACTGCTCTGTTGGTTGTATGAAGAGATGTTTCATATACCTTTTCAACCACATTTGTTTTATCTTTGAAACCTACCTGACAAATTAGAGGACAAAGACTAGTTATTTTTACCCAAAAGCTTGTGATTTTTTTTGTTGTTGCTCTGGGCTGGAGAGACTTGTGGGTGTGTCTAGTGGTCTATAAGTGCATTAATCATTCCATTGTTGGTCTGAACAGATAATAGCTGGGTCCAATACCTGACAAATGCTTCCTTCTTAGGCAGTACACAGAGGTAGGAAGGCCTTAACGCACATCCAAGGCCAACAATTGCATAATAGGTTCTATAATATGGATGCCTCCATCTGGTCAATTTAGATATTTTGGTAATAATCATAGCCAACTTAGATATATCTTTATCAGCTTGTATTATCGTTTAAAAAAAATGAAACAAGTTTGTAAGGAACTATCATCATACAGAAACACTGCCTGTTAAATAATTCACCATAGGCAGCAAGGTCTTCAGTTTTGGACAGTGTGTGCCTCATACGCCAAAGAGAGTTCACTTATTACTATTGCTAATTACTGGCAGCTGTATGGCAGTGGGAAAGATTTTAAAAAGCCGCTTAGCTGTTTAAGAAGGAGCATTGCAGCATGATTGCTGGCATAAATCGTTTGCTTTTAAGTTTCATATCACTATGTATATATATTTAGTAGCTGTTATAGATTTTCTTGCATATTATCAATCCACATGTTAGAGGTATGTTTGGTTATTGACAGACTATAACCAAATCCACACTATATACAGTCTCTGTTCACTTAACGGTGCAGTAAGCGATATCTAAGAAACCCTGCTGAAAATGGAAATCAACACCTAAACAAACAATTTTGTTAATATTTATTTTTATATTAAAATAGTTTGTTTTTTTAAACTGTTTTTTAAATAGTATAGCACAGCTTTGTTATTTTGAGGGCTGGGTGTGTTTGTTTGGCTGCTGATTTCAAATATCAACATTGTTTCTCAGAAATCAGTTACTGCACCTTTAACATATCAGTATTAAGGCTGTAGATGGTGGGTTTCTGGGGGCTTTCGTAAAGCAGAGAGGAAAAAGAAGTATATCTGTGAAAGAACTGGAGTGAGTGGAGAAATGAGTAAAAATATAGGTAACAGAAGGGCAGGGCTGAGATAACCAGTTGATAACCAAACAAAAATAACCATTTTTGTTTATTTAGATATTTTTGTCGCTTTTAATTCACAGAGATGGAATAGTGGAACGGGAGCCAGACTCAAATGAAGGTTTCATGAGCACCACAGCAAGCTTCCCCTGGCTTAAAGGCTCTTTTATTCACTTTAGCCACGCAAGAAAGAACTGCTAAATGTAAAAAAAGTTACATTTCATGAGGGAAATTGCAAGTTACCTCATCTCTGAGCTTCCCTTACTATGAAGCCTTTGAGACTACAGCTGAGTCATGAAAGGATTCGTCCCTAAATGACTCCAAAGTGCTTTTACAGGAAAGCTCTGAATGTTTATGCGGTGATGATGGGTTCTCAACATGTACATTATGCCACAGCTTTTCTTTGTCAAAGACTTTAAAAGGATGTAACAGTCCACTTCATGAGAAATGAATGGGAGTAAATCCAATGACCAAATGGAAGCTGTACAAATGGAAATTGCATCTTTCAGTTCAAAGATCTAGAGAACGTTGGTCATTCAGCAAGCTAGGAGCACTACTGACTGCAAATAGCTGAACTTGATTTTAAAGAGCTTTGATTTGTTTGTATACATTGGTAAGTGATCCTTATTGTGTGGATGTTTTATAAACAAACATTGTAATCTGACCTTAGTAAAAGCTGCTGTCTGTTTTTCCACATTTGTTTTTGGGGTTTTTTATTATTTATAGCTTAATGCATATTAATTTTGTCCGGACATTTGTCCATAAGTGTTATGGGTCACTAATCTATTGACTTTTTAAGTGTTATGGGTCACTAAGCAATTGAACCTCTGGTATTTTGTATCAGCAGTGCATTGGCGCAGTATTAGAAATCAGTGTTTGCACATGAACAATAACATAAAGCCATAAAAATATAATAAATGTCTGACAACAGTTGGTGATCCTTTCAATTAAGAATCTTACAACCTTACAATTAAGAATCTTAGTAGACCAAGACTCAAGAGACTCGCACAAAGAAAAGCTTCTTTAAAAAATACAAGGCTTTTGTAGCTTTTTATACTGTGCGAGTGCAGATGCCATTTTGGCAGTTTATTATTCATTCAGTTCTATCATTAGTGTCATACTGTTTGTGTTCAGTAACTGGAGGGAACCTACTTTTATCAGAACTTTCACAACAAGAGCAACTAGTAGGCTTAAAGTTTTGTCAAAGCATGTCTGGGATGTATAATTAAAGGTATAAAGCAGCCCAGATCTCCAAGGGTTCCACATACTTCCCACGCAGCATAAGGAATGAAGACAGGCTGGTAGTGTCAGACTGCTTTTTTGTCACATTTTTTGGATGTAATGACATATGATAAGCTATTGTGTACCAAAATGTGTAATATGTAAATGTGGTAAGAAACCAGATTGTTTTGTTTTCATTTGCCGAAAATCAATGTGTGTGTTCCAATTCATTTTTGAAGTGGAGTGGCGAATGGTCAGTAAATGATGATGGGAGCTTGGCTAGGTTAAACACCGCTCTTGATTGATCAAATCAACTGCCACACCAGGTCATTATTCACCACTGGTCTCTTCTGCACTTGACAGCGATTAATCGTTTCACTTGAAAGCCCACCATCCACAGAACTGTTATAACATTACAACATCCTTATCCCCTGTGTCAGTCCTAATGAAGGAATTCTGTCACTTGTCACTGTCGCTTTGTTACATATATTGCATGTACTTACTATAATAGTTAATTATAGTAGTTAAACAGTTAATTATGCATAATAAAGTTTAATGTAAAAAAAGTGGAGTTAAAATAAAGTTGAACCAAATTCTCCAATTATGTTCATTGTAGTGATCAACAACAGGTTCAAATGAATGATTTAAAGTAAAAAAAAAAAATTAATAAACTTTCAAAATGCTACATATGATCAATTTACAAGTCTTGAGAAACTGTTGTTGCTTCCAAAGTTGTAATTGTTGCTTCCAAAGTTATTATAATAATTGTATAGTATATTAATTGTTGCTTAAGCAAGTTACAATTTATAGTTAAATTACAGTTAATAAATCCTTTTAAAAAAAGATTTTGCCATTACAGACAAATATGTAGACTGTATTTTCCACAAAAATTAATTTGAGATCAAACATTTTAAAGACCCCCTAGTGTACTAAAAGGAAATGTAGGAAGAGTTTTGGGAGTAAGTAATTTAAAGTTGTTTCTCTTTATTTATGTCATCATTCTCTTCTTGCTTGTCATCTTAAAAATCTGACACTGGAATTTCATGCTCAAAGAGACTGGAGAGAAACTGTCAGCTGAAAAATCCTGTGAAAGCACAGATGCATTAACAAGTAAAACAAGTAAGTAAAAGCTTTCCTTGCTTCATAAAGTTGCTTTTCAGAAATGCAAATACCTAAATGTTTTTAAATGTGGCTCAGGAGTCAAAATATAACACTGGATTAAGCTGTACAACTTCAGGTAACAGATGTTTCTTTAAGAACGGAGCAGATAATATATAAATAAAGAATATGTTTCAACTTCCTTTTTTATCATTTGATTATCTGTGATTTTGTAATAATGTAAGCAGTGCCTGCAGAAGACCCTGTGAGAAGTACTAAATGAGAAAATGCTGGAACAGTCTTTTTTAAAAGTGATTTCACAATTAGTACCAAATATAGTCTGTTTATTCTTAGGAGGAATAAGAATGCATTTTCATTCTGTTTTAATGTAGTTTTGTGCTTGTAATACTTTAATGCATAGCCTAAGAAAGGCTGTCAAACCGTACGCTGGCACAGATATTAAGCCCCTTTGTCACTGTAATCAGTAAACTGAGCTCAGACTCTTAGACTCTGCTTAACTTTGCTCCTGACTCCATGAAGGCCAGCTTTTTGAGTTTGTTATTTCAGGGACACTGACGTTTATGAGGTTTCAATGTTCTAGCCTGGCTGACAAACCCAAACGCTTATGGACAAACAGGATAAGTTTTAATTCCAAAATATATTTAGCATTTGAATTAAATTACATAATAATGTGCAGTTACATTGTCATCATTTTGTAATGATATATAGTGGTGTATGTATGTTTATCATAGATGCTGCTCTGGTTTGTTCCATAGACCTTCGGCAATTATTAGAAATGTGCATTATTTTTTTAAGCATTTTTGTTAAACACATCTCTGTCAGATTGTTTTGGCGACGGAATACAATTGCTTAATTTAGAGATGTCACAATGAGACTGAAACATAACAAATTAAGTCACGTAGTACAGGTTGCCCATATCTGTTGATTGTGTGTGTCCCTTTAAATAAGGGGCTTTTTAATGTTGCCACTTTCTATTATTTTGAATGTTTTCATCTTGATCGAACAGAGCCCATCTGAGCTGGAACTAGCTGACTGGACTTCCTCCTCTCTAATCATAAAGACACACTTATTTAGACAATGAATTGATGGACTGGCAGGACCACCGATCTGCACCACTTCCCCATCAAATTGAATATGACCCAGCATGCACCTAAAATGCAGTTTCATGGCAACCAGCATACAGTACCACTAGAATATGGACCCCAATTGTTTTTACAATTTCTTGTTCCAATTTTTGTTCTGTTTAGGGTTATTTGACAACCGCAGATTATTAAATAAGTTTAATTTATTTATCACTCCCTCCAACCTAGTAATATTTACACAAATGTGTTTCCTTTTGATATTTACAAGAATCTGTTTGCTTGTAATATTTACAAGGAGTAGACAAGGAAAGTAAATCAACATGCCCCTCAAGATAAATCAGACTCCAACAAGACAATAAAATCTTCACTTAATTGAATCTTCTAATTATCCTTGAGAAGAAATTAGCTTTCTGAAAGGTCAGACACCTGACTGGTGGTAGCAACTGTAATTCCAATATCATTAAAGCAGGAAAGTGAACAAGAGGCTTTGGTGCTAAAGATAAATTATAAATAGCATTATTTATATATAACAGGCTGTTATTTGTGGAGATTACAGGACGTTCCTTTTGTAAGAAGATCTTTGAAAAATGTAATTCAGGTGATCCGAGCTTTTGTCAATTGAAATCCACATGGATTCGTACCTCTGAACTTCATGTTACATAACATCTGTTATGTTAGTAATTTGCTTTATTGCCATATGACATCTAAACATATTTTGTAATAATGACCACAGAACACAGCTGAATGTAAATAAAATACATTTTTAACCTTTGTACTGTAAATAATGACATAAGTATACTACTTATGTTTAAATAGCATACTATCTTTTATTGTTATTTCTTAATATTTTGTATTTCCTTTTTTGGTTTCCTTGAAGCTAGATTATGTTGAACTGCTTTTCAAAAGTGCGGAAGGAAAACAGAAGTTACTGTAAAACTAATATTGCTGTTTCATGTTCTAAATAGGTTTAACAGTTGCTTTATTGCCTGGTATATTTTGAGGATAATACACTTAGGCTGGGGGACCCAGTATGGCTGTTTATGACAGGAAGTGGAAAAATATATGAAAACAGTTCAGTGAGTTTGTCTCATTAAGTGTCATATTTTTTCTGTCTGCTCATATAGCTTTTATTGCTGTCAGTATTTGGAGATTTTGTATTTGATTTTGTTAGTCTACAGGGTGCAAATGTGCTTTAGCAGGTGATGCAAAAATAGAGGCTAAAATAGACTTCAACATGATTTCAACAAGTACTTTATATTTAACAACTTTATATAATGAAAGCTTGTGTCTGTTTTGAGGTGGCTTCCATTCTGAGTTCTGAAGTAACTTGGCAACTAGTTTCATTTTGAAATAATCAAGCTGTTTTTGACAAGTGTTTTATTCCTTAAAGTCACATTACTTGATCTGAATGTTTAGAGCTTGTTCCTTTTATTGGCCACAAACATTGTAAACTCAGACACGTCCCAATTACTGCTCACCTTTTTTAACTGCAGGCAGTTTCATCAACATTCCCTCAAAAAAGTGGCAGCAAAGCATTTTGATACACCTCACTGTCTGGGCTCATAAGCTTTCTCAATCCATTGCCCTCTAAAGCAGCCAGATGCAATTTGAAGCACTGGCTGCTGGGGAACAATAATGACGGCATTACAGCAGAGATGCACTGCAGAGAGCAGGTCTGTCTCATTCTGTGGAAGGGAGGGAGAAGCAGGTTGACTAAAGAACCACTAGACACAGAGACCCGTCCATTCACAATGGACATCTGAATGACTCCCTGTTGAGATGTGATTATATCCATCCCTGCTTTGAGCACTGACAGATCTGTCTTTATCTTAACATATTCTTCAAGCTGAATCTGAAAGCATAATCCCTTTCTCTCTCCTTCTCTTTCATATTTCTTTTCCTGAGGATGCCAAGCACTGAGGGTCAGTAGCACAGATTGGAGGCAATAAGCATGGTGTACAGTATGCGTAGGTAGCCTATCTGGAATGTGGTGTGTTGGAAACCCATCTATGGCCTTACCTCAGTTTGATCTGTTTTTACATATGAGTCTTTGCAGTATGCTTGCAATAAACAGCCTTCATATCTGTTGTTCTGTTGTTTCTCCAATTCAACTGCTTAATTCCATAAATATTCTAATGAGAGACAGAAAGAGAGAGAGAGAGTTGTTGTAATTATCATTTAGTTAGTCCCCTCATTCTAGACAAAGTGGTAATTTTAAATAATTTTGAATCCTGCAACAAAAAATGCATTTAATTTGGGTAACATGTTAGATACATCCCCTAACATATGTCTAGGGATGAAAAATCAACAAATGATGAAATCTAATGTAATTCTTCCTGTGAGGTACATGTCATTCGTTGAAACAAACTGATAAAGCAGCAACCATCTCAAAGCTATTTCCACTCATCAAGAATGAAGGATCTGTGAACCATATGTTTCACTATAGCAGGTGCAATTATATTATCAAAGCTTGATGCTTGAACAGCTGTCAAATGATACTTCTGAAATCAAAGCTTTCCTTCATTGACAAGGTCATTTCATGAGTAATTAATGCTCTGGAGTCTCTCCAGTTATTTCCTTTTATGTTAAATAAAATATTATATAAAACTCATCTTTAATTATATAAATTATATGGGGCCTGTTTAAAGATATATTACATATGGTGTGCATATGTTTCAGTAATATATTTATTCTTGTAGGATTTGCTGTGGTGATTTTGAGGAAAACTCAGAGGAAACCTGTGTCTTTCAATCAGCATTTACTGTCATGTTGCCTGAGCATGTTGCTGGCCACTGTAGTCAGCTGTGAACTGTCATATGTCTGAAGCAGTTTCAGAAATGATGAAGACTCCAACCTTTCACAAACAAAAATTTGTTTAAAGAAGGCTTACGAGCGGAAAAGACGATTTGCTGACTTCTCAAATGGTAAATTGCTGGTGGTGTATAACCATTTTTACCTGTGCATGTCTCCCGTCACACATAACGGTGACCCAGGTCAGCGCAGCTATAAATTCCCAACAGCATAGCGAGAGACCAAAGCATTCATCAATGTAATTAGGGTTTTGTGCACACAACGTGTTTAATAGGTGCAGGAGGGAGATGGATCCCTGGTTCTTGGCAGATGAAATCTGCATGTCTAGTGAAGGCTTTCAGGACTACGATGGAATAGAGGCTTATTACGGGATCATCCAGTCATCATTTCAGCGGAGTGCTGTGGAAATTATAGGAAGACGTGGCTTATTGCCATGAAGAGGGAAAAATCAAAGCATTGTACAGCCAGTGGCAGGCATGGAGTTCTAATCAGAGAGCGAAAAATGTCACTGGCGCTCAAATGGAAATGATTTTGCAGATGTCACACTATCAGAATGACGTTAGCCATAAACCATGAGACGTCACACATCACTCAAGTTTATGAATTTGATAGATAAGCCCTGATCCAAAGCACCTTGTAAACAAAGCAGGTCTTTTTATCTTCAGAAGGTGTGCTGCTAATTTTTACAGTAATCATTTTAAATAAATGAGTTGTCTGTGTGGCATGACCTTTAAACATATTATACCTAATTGTGTTTGCCTAAAATGTTTTAAATATTAATTTATATAGTCAATGTACTATTGCTTGGTTGTCCATAAGACAATAAATTAAGTACTTTACAAATGAAAGATACTTTATTTCATTTGATTATATTTACTTGGAACTCGGATGTATCTGATTATTCATTCCAAATCTGAGTCTGACAAAATCGGCTGTTTACTTTATGCAACAGTCTTTTGTTATAAACATAACCCGCTCACAATCTGACACAGAGATTATGTCCATTCTGGAATCTTGGCTTAATAACACCTGTTACCTGTGGAGAGCACACTTGTCTCCGTGCTCTGATTGGTTATCTAGGTTTGTTGACTCTGTATTAGGTCTGGCAGGTGTAGTGGATTAAAGCAGAGACAATCATTTGTCAGCTCACTGCTATAACAATGACCCTTCTGGCTGATAAAAAAAAATGACCTCTCTTGTTTTGGCAGCAGCTGGCCTGGGCTGAGCCTACAATACCACTGGACAAAGCAAAATACTTGACAGGGTATCACTATACCTTGAACAAAATATAAATCATGTAGTGGATCTCATCAATCAATTTCTTATTGAAATATATTTCCTATCTGAAATATTATTGCTTGTGTAACTGTTTAATAAAGCATTTTTCCATGACATTATGTAATACATCTTTGAGTGGAAAACAATTTTTTCATGTTAGAAACTGTCATGTTGACAATAATATTAATGAAGGGCAACAGATAACTCAAAATAATGTTTCCCTAACATATAAAAGAGAAATGAGACCAAGCCAAACTAAACTCCTATATAGTTTCTTTAAATCCGCAGATATAAATAACACCTTGAGTTATGACAAACGCCTACTAATTTGATGGATATGGTAATTTGATGACCTAAGCACCTTCATTTGCATTGCATATTAAATATTACCTGCAATTAATTGCATTACTTATGACTTGTCTCACTACCAAGAACCTTCAACAGAGGGTACGTTTTTTGAAATGCAAACTGTGTGGTAGTTATTATGTTTGTTCAAGATCAAATACACACTGTGCTATTTAAAATGCTGTCGTCAGGTGATGGGTTAAAAGCAAATGAGTGACTGTTTGAATACTGATTCTGAACATGAAGTTTAATCAAACTCTATTATGATATGAAACTAAAGTCTGACCTCTGTTGTCTCATTCTCAATGTGCTACAGAAAACCTGTGCAATAACTCCTGTGTGTTCTGTGATTATTAGGGTCTTTTTATCTCAGGTTCGGAAACTGTCTCTCCTTAATCATCTCTTCCTTGTTAACCCTCGTGTTCGTTTTGGAGCTGTGAGACCCCAAAGCGTTTTTAATAACTCATGACTGTTCCTAATCTTATGAGAACTGATTACAAACAAACTTTTAACTTCATAAAACACTTCATAACACTGTTCAAACTACTGCATTATTGATATTTGTTGTCTCAGATTCCCTCAGATCCCTTATTCATAAAACATGAATATATTACATTTTCAATTGCATTCAAATGCAAAGACTTTCTGATTGGTGTACACATTTCTTAGTTTATTCTTATATGTTGTTGGAGTCAAATAAAAGCTTTATGTTTAAGTTTTAATTATATTCGTCTACTGAGTTCAAATGGACATTTATTCAAGCTTTTAAAAGCATAATTTTAAAGTTAAATAAGGTTACAGAAAATGTTACAGACATGTTTACAGGTCCCTTTTCATGTCAGTTTTTCCTAATGTTGCCACAGGTATTTTTGTTGCATGTAGCCAAATGCAACAGCGAATGCATTTTTTGTTAAATGCATTCCACAAAATATATTTTTGTAATCACACAGTGTCTGTTCATTCAGAACATATACAGACATGACAGTTTGAAATTATGTTGAAGCAAAATGTAAGTTTCCACAAATTGAGTTCACTCGTCAGTTGTTGTCAATTTCTAATTTGAATTTTTATTGACGCAACCAAACATCAGAGTCTTGTGAAATCAAAAGTGTGACACAATAATTCACATGATTACACCTGCTGTGAAGCATATCAAACAACTTGCCTGACACTGGTGAGCCAATCACGTGCTGTGAATTCTGATGATGCTGTAGGTGCTTGTGGTAAACAGAAGAAAGCAAAAGTCCTATGTTCCTTTAAAATCATGGCTTATGGGGTGAGTCGTAACACGAGATTTACAGCAGCCACTTGAAGATCGAAAAAAGTAGCTGACACCCACATCTCATAATCATATCAAGCAAACAAAACTGCCGCTGGGCTCATAATCCATGCTAAGAATATTACATGAGGATTTTCCTCTCCCCTGGTCTGAAATATATTCTGGAAAAGTTCAAAAATTATTGCCTGACTTTCCCAGGTAGTGCAGATATTCAGTGTGTACCTCAGCGAGGACAAACAACTCCTGTTGTGTTTAAAGGGGCGTTTATGTCATTCCAAGCCACCACATAATTTTGTCATTCCAGGTGACTGAGCTGGCGGCCGAGTGCAAAGGTGTTTCAGCATTTAATCACTGTGTGGTTTAGCCCAGAGTTTGCTGCTGGAAATCCTGATGTGATTTGTGTCGCGTTGTGTTTTTGGCCGTAAAATGTACTCTCTTGCTGTCATGTAATGGTTAAGCTTTCACAAATGCAGTTTTTGCTCTTGTTTTGCAGGGCTATCAGAAAGCACTGTATACCTCAGGTTTTTATTTCCTGACCCACTGGGATCTATGAAAGAGTCATGTCTGTTTATTTTGACTGTTTTAAAGTCTTTGTCATGTCAAAATTATTATATCTGAGAGATGACTGCACATAAACGGCATCACAATGTCATAACTACCATAGGCAAACTCTTTAACCCCTCAATTTTTAATGGAAGAATCATGTTGAAAAGAAATAGTTGTGGTCATAATTGAGTTTTATTTGCTTTACAATTAATTTTCATGCATTCTGTGTTCTGTTGATGGAAAACAACACTATAGCTAACCAGAAAATACTACACAATTAGCTGGTTTATGAGGCAATAGGCCTGTGTGACAAATCTACTTTTCCCATAATTCTTTGTGGCAGCACAAGACTACATTATTTGCACTTATGTACTGTGCATCCTTTCCTTCATGTTATGAAAAGCTTCCTTGTCTTTTAGGTGAAAAAGAGAAAAATTAAATTGAAATGAATTCAATTCTCTCAGGAGAACTTGAAAGCACAATACAATTTTTCCCTGTTTCTAGAGTACCCCAAGCTCCAGCTCTACACTTTTAGATGTCTCCCTTGTTTAACATACTTTAACACATCATCTCATTAGTAAAGTGTTCTATGGTCTAAACTGGGTGTGTTAGATAAGGGAGAGTCTCAAGGCTCTCCAGGAACACGTTTCGGAAACACTGCTCTCATGGATCCAATCTCATTTACACACAAATCCACATATCAAGCTTGAAATGACAGCATGCTGCTTCAAACCAGAGCAGATCTTAGAATTCATCATCAGAGTTATCAACACAGCTTTGAATTCTGGAGCATTTAATGCTCAGTGGCATGGAATCAGGATCAGATCCAACCAGCCAAAGTCCGCAATAAGCCCTCCAGCTTCAACGAACTGTTGTTCAGCCATAGATCACACAGTATCTAATGATTCTGGCTGAGTTTGCTCTCATTGAGAGATAAAAGAGATTCATAAGAGAGAATTCATAAAGCATATAAAACATACAGTCTAAAGCAAAACTTTTTCGTTTGTAATTCATTTGTAAAAGGTTTTGAGTTGTGCTAGTGTCCCATTTATAGTTAATTATAATCATAATAAAGTAATTATTTCGAGTGCCTCAGATAGAATAGTTTGTGTTCCCTTTGAATCAATGTGAGTATTTTACTGTTAATGTTTATTGTTAATTATTTTCAAATTATTTTAACTCACTTGCTTCAAAGATCCCCACCTGTTCAAAAAAGATGAAATATTGAAAAAGCTGAAGTTATGGAGCTGATTTGATAAATTTTACATTACACTGTTCTAAATCTAAGAACTTTATGCTCTTAACTTTGAATTGGTTATTTAGTAGATTTATTTGTACTTAATGTAGTTGAGTTGAGGACAGTGGCAGTCCAGTGGAAGTCTGTGTTGTTGGGTGCCAGCTGAGAGTGGGAATATGTGCATATTAATCTTGCGGAGTGATGCTTGTGAACAGTTGGCTGCTTCTCTGACCTCATGCTGCAATGCACTGTTGCTCTGTGAATAATGTGACTTCCAAGATCTGGCCAGCTTCTGACCCACTCTGCAGGGACACACACACCTGTTTGTTTCACTATATTAGTCATTCCAAAGACTTCCATTGGTTTTATATCAGGCTACTTATATTTTCTGTCCCCCAGCTCTAACCATACTACTTAATCTAACCCTCACAGAAACATGTGCATGACATTTGATTTGGCCAATTTATGGACATTTTCATTTAGCATAGACCAGTAAAATGTCTTCACAAGTTAGCTTACATTATAAAACACTTCTGTTAAAACAAGTCTTTAAACAGTAATACATTTCACTGGATGAGCTTTTGCTATAGCTGATATACCATATACACCCGTGACCGGACATCATGTTCCACTGTTGCTTGGCAATTATAAACAATACAATTACACAGAATGTACAGTGGACACATATGAAACGTCATGCTGTGACGAAAATAAATCTCTCTTATTATTATCAATAAAGCTGTCTACATATGAAGCCCTCATCTGCAACACAGTTTGCA